>JASFAT010000745.1:0-357500 GCA_031353405.1 Baronia brevicornis | reverse complement strand
TTTTTATTCCATTATGAGCTCACCACTTAACATCATCCATTTGAATTTAACAGATGATAGTTCATCTAATTTCCATGAAATCCTAAACAAACAATTCGTCCATCGGAAACACAGTAAAGTGTAATAATCTTACAGATCTCCCGCAAATTACAGTTAAACTTGAGGCAAACACTCTTAAGGGCTTTCGTACTGGTTAATTTAGTTAAGTTGTGTAGTGTTTTTGTTGTTGTCATTTGTTTGGCGCTAATACATCATCCGATTGATGATATGTTTCTTTAGCCCTTAAAATATATACTATTATACCTTAAATGGCATTTTATTTATACCATAGAAAGATTACCTCTTTGTATGAATGTTATCTGAATTGTTGTCTGATGAATATGTTGTCTGAATTGTTGGAATTATTCAGTAATCTATACCTGTGATTGTTCTTTTACTTGTATAAAAGCAATACATAAATGAAGTTTAACTTATAATTTTTTTTTATTTTAAACACTATTTTTTTTCTGTAAATATTTTGTTGAAATTAAACACTAATCCATAAAGGCGTGTCAAATTTAAACTAACATATGATGTGACGGGATCAATAACCTCTACAAACAGCATGGTCACAATAGCAACTTCAACAGGACGGTACACGTCGATGGACCGTATTGACGTGTACCGTTACAAATTGTCCACGCATTTGTAGTTTCTAATTTTGTATAAAAAATTATCTGTAAGAAAAGATGTTTACATATATTTTGCTTTTGAGTAATTGAGATGGAAGTACATTTACACCGATACGAGGTCTGTAGTATAACTGTGGTGCAGTGACCCAAAGTGATTCTTGGTCTTCAATACAATAGGACGTCCTAGTTCTCTTTCTCGTGCCACTTCTTGCAAATTGTTTGTCCGAAGTTCAAGCTCATTTCCTTTCCCTTCCTTTCTTCAGCAGCATGTAGTGTATCCACGCCATAGTGAACAACAGCCAATTAGTTCTTCCATATCATGAAATGAAATGAAATGAGCGAATGAAACTTCAAACGTGAAAAATCAAACGTGATAATTCGGACACAAGTTCCATTCGCTCAATGGAGAATTTTTTATTTAAAAAAATTAGGTTGAAGTTTACTGAATTTAAAATTTCTATTATATCTAAAAATAAAAAAAATAAATGTTCGACTATAACTTTTATAGTACAAAAATTAAACGTAAAATTTTCATTGTGTGTTTCCAATATATTGAAAGAGCCCTTTATTTATAAATTATCAAAATGAAACTGTTTTGTGAAAATATGTCTGTCATCCAACAAAAGTTGCGTCTTTCGCTGTTCGCCGTTTTTTCTTTGCATTTTAAATCAGAATAACTTTATTTTCGTCTGAATTTTCTACCGTCTTGGCATAATCAACGCGCCGCTCCTAAAGTGTTTAAGGCAAATTTCCGGATAAAAAATATAACACAAAGAACTTTCTTTCTTTCTCCTATTTGAAGTGTTAAGGCAGCTTTTGTACGGTGTTGCAAAACGTTTCCATGTACATTTTCAGTTTCAGTACAACAAAATTAAGTCCACACCGCAGTGTTTCTGCTTTGAACTCTAAATTCTGGTAACATTAAATAACACACTATTAGGTATTTTCAAAAAGTTATGTAGATGGACAGTCAAACTTAATTTGATCAGACGTTTTAATTTATTTTTATCTTAATATCTCTCGTATGAGAGTACAAGGAAGTAAATACCGTCCAGCCAGTCCAATGGACTGTTATGACTATTTTGATGATGGTAATATGATTAACCACACAAGCTATTATCTTTCTTTTTTTGGTTGCAAAACACGCATTTGTGTTGCTTTTGATGCAAATGTGATTTTAATGTTAGATTGAGTCAAGTTTGTCGTTGAAATATATTTTAATTCATCTATAAAATATAAAAAATATATACATTTTATTTTAAAAATAAAAATATAAACTTTCTATTTTATTTTACATTCTCTAATTTAGTATTTTTTATTCATATCCATTTTTATTTTTAAATTCAGCAATTGGATTGATCTTATTCTTTTATAAGTCCCGATAATCTACAAACGATGTGAATATTCCTGAAATGTATTTTATTCATATATCCATCTATCTATTTAACAGGGGTTGGAGGTAAATCTCAAAGCGGCTGGTTTTAATGGTACTTCTCTAAAAAGGGAATCATCTCTGTCCATTAAATACCTTTTAAATGTTTGATCCTTTTTATATTTACCGTGGCAACGATCGTCGCGACCAAATTGTGTTAATCACGACTTATCCCTTTTAAAGCAACATTTGTCACCTTTTGAATTAACAAAAAACTATTATATTTAACAAGAAAGTGTTAAAAAGAAACTAAGGCATAGCTATGAGGTTATCCACGTAAGATCTGTATCTTTCGCGGATAACCTCATAGCTACGCCTTAGTCTCTTTTTAGGGTCGTGATTTGATCTTATTAAATATTTACTTAGTGTAGTTCTTTCATCTTTCATCATTTCTTTCGATGGTGTTTCCAGTTTTATGTGTCACCGGTAATCACGGCGCAGATTATTTCAGTATGTCCCATAATAAGAATGCAAAATGACAATCGAGTCATCGTTTTATATACAAATGTACATATATATCAATGAGCTCAAAGCGTGTTCAATTTAATTACAATGGGAAGCAAGTGAACCAGAACCTTCATTCCCAGACCTTTTCACTTTTTCGAATTTCCACAATTTTCGAATGTTTCATGTAAAATAACCTGTCGGTTAACGTACATATAAATTAGAGAGTTGTTTTGAGCGTATGAAAAATCCACCAGGGGTGTTAACATAGTCCCCCCCCCCTTAATAGGTGAATCGGGGAATAAACTTTTATTCTCTCTATCTCTTCTTTAGCCTTTATTCTCTAGTAGAAACTGCTTGCCGATCTACTGGTATTTAATCCCTAAGTCGCCTCGTATAACACCGACTTGAAGAAATGGGGAGGCCCTTTTAGTGCTGGAACCATACAGCAAAATACTACTCTATATAAAATTAGAATTTAAAGTCACTTAAGTATACGTTCGTTCATTTTTCTAACAACCTGTGAAAGATTAAAATATAAATCTTTCGGTTTTCTGTGTAGCGACAAATTCGAGTCAGTAAGAGTAATATTCGCTTTCCGAAAATATGCATATTCAGTTTTAAGAGAAGTATAATAATTGCAAGATATTTTAAAATATAACGCTACTAATTATAATTACATTTCGTGTGATTATTATAATAATATGAAGCATATTATTTTATATGCTTCCTTCAAACTTATATGTGTTTTAAAAATGCGACAAGAAAATACAAACGATGAAAATATATTTCAATTATGGCAAGGCGCGTTGTACGTCAAGAATAATAAATCATGGAAGTGTCTCAAGTTGTCCTCGTCGGTAACCCGTTACACTCCCGCTAGTCAGAGAAAAATCAAAACGAGGAGATCAGAAAATATAATTTGAAATAAAAGTTGAGTTGGAGCGGTCACAAGTTTCTTAATTAAAACTTACGTCGGGCGTCGCGAGGGGAAGGTAATTTGACCCAGAAATAAATAAATAAAGACGACTCTGCCAACACTGTCACGAGTCGCTCATTTATTTGTCTACAAAAGTTTTACTGTATGCGACGGACGTGTCTCATAAGGGGGCGTAGGTTTCACACTTGTTGGATCTAATTACTAATTCTTATAATACTATTTTGCGAGCTTATTAAAATTCAATTTACTATATAAAATTATTTTTTTTCGTCATCAACTTCAGCCTGTGGTAGTCCACAGCTAGACATCGAATTCTTAGAAAATATTCCATTTCGCTTGGTTTGGAGTATCCAATTTTTTCCAGTCGCACAGATCACCGCTTCATCTCATAGGGTGTCGAGCCACCCTACGTTTCCTAAGATGCAGTCACCTCTCCAGTAGGCATCTAACAATTTAAAATTTCTTGTAGGTATCATTAATGGAATAACAGCGAGTGTCTGGCAAAACAATATTCCTTCGTTGAAGAAGGAATAATGTTCTTTGTGGATTATACCTTCCCCGCATGTTTGTTGAATATTAGGCTTTTATATGTGTAGCCAAAGAATTGTATAAAATATATGACTATTGTTGCCATGGTTACAAATCTACCTTTCTAGACCTAACGATTGTAGCCTTTCTTCCCTAATCTAGAAAAACTTATTTGCAATATTAACCATTTTTTCTCTTTTCAGCACTCCATGCTGTACTTCTTCCATCATTACGAGCTGCCGGTGATACTACAACAAGCACAACTACAACAGCTGCTTCTTCGTACCCATCACGGTATGGGAGGTAGGATGGGATTAGCAGGTATTGCCGCGTTGGCAAGTGGCGCTGCCTACCACGAAGCACCTGGAACAGGAACGCAAGCTACACCACCCACCACACAATCGACTACCCAAACCGTTCAAAATACAGTTCAATCTACAACCCAAACATCACCTTCAGTTTCTACTGCTCAGACGAATACAACTCATACGGGTGAAGTTATTTCTTCAAGATTAAATTTTGAAGATACATCATCTGGAAATACTAGTGCTACTTCGGAAAATAATGTTGATAGATCATTAACGAACTCCGATCGAGATGATGAGCATATACGAGATGCCGATAAAAAGAACTCTACTAATCCATGTGATGACAACAACATAAAAATTGAACAAATTACGAGAAAAAAATCAAATAGCGATATTGAGATTGTGAGAAGCAGCAACTTCACTACCGGTGAGTGTGAAATGGACAAAAATATCCGGCCTAGTCGCGCTAGCGATAAAGTTGTCAGTGGAGATGTCGATGAAGTCGAAAGATCAACTTTGGACCGCCGACGAAAGCAAAATATCACTATATCCGAACACGATCCAACTTCTAACATCAACGAAATAACTGTTACGAAACAGGCTCGTAGAGCGTCTCCTGAGTCTGATGATATAGATTAAATTCGACTTAAATTAATATTTCGCTTTGAATATGATATTCAAGTTATATTTGTGTCTATTTTAGCTTAGATAAAGTCTAAAGTCATGGCCGTAAATATTTTAATCATATTTAGATTGTACTTATATCTTTTTAGTATATATTGTTTGAATGTGTCATTATTTAAACCTAAACTCCAATAGTATACAATAATTCTCCTAAAAACTGGACTTATGTAATTTACAAAACTGTAATGTGTTCAGATGTATGTGACAAGAAACAAAATACTACGAGAGTAGTTTTGTAAGTGTTAAGACGATATATATCTTAACTTGTGATAAATTAATTATTTTAACAATTTCATGTTGGAACGGTTGAGATGTGGATATTTGTCAACTTTGTACTATTTATTTTCAATCTCATCTTTGTGCTGGCCGTTTTATAGGTTAGTTGATTACGTAAGAACGGTGATTATAATTTATAATGTCGCTGCCATTAGAGCATATGTAAATATCTAGATGAAGATAATATATTATAACTATGTATTAGGATTCTATTGCGTTATGTCAAGTTTGTAATTTGTTACTTTCTATATGCTTTGTGGGGTGATGCGGTGGAATTGGCAAACTCTTTTACGTCAGTGATTTGTTTCATTACATTAAATACATCGTTTAAATCTGTGTTTGTTTTTAACCTATTTATTATATATGTTGTTTTTTCGTATTTATTAAATACTATAAGCTAACTTTCAACTTTAGGATAAAAATAGTGAGACTACATCTTAATGCTTTGATTTGTCATTTCTTTGTCAAATTGAATTATATCCTTCTGAACAGTGAAGAGGCTCTGACGGTTCACGTATGGAAGTGTTACAATCCTTAATAACACCAAAGTTAAATATTCATAGTCTGTTGACGCAGCGAATCACTGGCATGATATTTCTAGTGCGGTCGACTACCCTCAATCATAGCTGCTAGAGTGAATCCGCTCATATTGTAAAAGACCTATATCCAGGCTGAGTTAGACTGTCAAACGTTATTGATTATGATGATAAATTAGTCCTGTACTTATCAATCACCCAGCCTAGGATGGCACCTATGAGTAAATCCTCTTAATTTGGGAGGATCTATATATACCCTAAGATAGACTGCAGTAGATGGACGGCGGATTGGTCGATGCGGATTGGGCGGAGTGGATGTGTGGATGGATTTTGACCTGCACATATATACTTATTTATGTACCAATAAAGCAGCAGCCTAGCTAAACTAAAAGTACTAAATAAAACAATAAACTAATGGAGTATTGGCAAAGAGTTCATTTTGTGAGCTAAGCATCATGGATTCGATTCTCACATCAGGATAAATATTTGTGCGACCTACAAATACAAATACTCTGAGTTTTGGGTCTTGAGTCTATGAATTTATTTCTTTTTTCATTTGTGTATGACACAGACCAGTGTGTCCTACCCGTACTCTCCTATGGCGCCGAAACGTGGACGCTGAAATTCCGTCTACTTAATAAGCTCAGAGAGCTATGGAGAGAGCTTTGCTCGGAGTTTCTCTGGTAGATATGATTCGGAATGAACAAATCCGCCAAAGAACTAAAGACATAGCCTTTCGAATTAGCAAACTAAGGTGGCAATGGGCTGGTCACGTTTGTCGGAGATCCGACAATCGTTGGAACAAACGAGTGCTGGACTGGAGACCACGTCTCGGTAAACGTAGTGTGGAACGCCCCCCGGCTAGATGATGCGAAGATCTGCGCAGGACGGCTGGCAGAAAGTGGAAGCGTGTAGTCGAACATCGGGCTAGGTGGCGCTCCATGGGGGAGGCCTATGTCCAGCAGTGGACTGCCGCAGGCTATTGATGATAAAGATGACATAATCCATAACATCAAGAATCCAAGTGTGCGGTTGTGGTAACAACAAGGCACTCAATATATATGTATATACTGCGCAATGAGTCTTCTGGGATTTTCAGTTACATTAGCTGAATCAGTAGGATAATATAGTGAGGTAGTTAAAAAAGATTGAAGGAATGAAACTATTTTGTATATTGTTAAAAATTTATTTCCGAAATATAGAAATATTATAAATCTTTAAAATATTATCACTTAATAACTTTACTCTTAACTTGGGGTGTTAATTCCCAAAACTTAACAATTTTTACTTTTTAACTTTTTAAGGAACTAAATTTTTAGAAAGAATAATACGATACGATAAAAATCCAAATAATTTTTGATTTTAATCCTCTGCACTTCAAACTTTTTAGAATCTCCTTATAATTGGTTAATCAATAGTTTCATATAATAAAGAAAGTGAGATTGATTTGAAATTAATGTAAATTAAGATGATAAATAAAACTCACGATCAGAATTGATGCAAGTGACAGCGTGGTGAGTGAGACTCACCGGTGGAGTGCAAAGGGTTATTATAACTTATATGTATTTCGAAAAACCAATTTGAAATAAGTAAATGATTAGCTTAAAATTGTTTAATTATTGATTATTATTGAAGCTTTTAAGTATATCACAATCGAGTCATAAATTAAAAGTAATAAAGAAAGAATTTCAATTTTTTTACATTTAATTGATGAATAAAACATTTTAAAACAATTTAAAATCGATACAAATATATTTACAAAATTTACATATAAAAATTAAATTTACAAATATAATAATTTACAATTACAATATAAACTAATTTCGGTCTGTCAAATTTAAATATTTTTTTTTAACACAAAAGTATTAGTATTTATATGGAACGTATAGAAGAGAAATTTACAAAGAAAATATTTTTGGCTACCTTTCGTATTACCTTCGTAGGCATACAAAACAACTCGCCAAAGTTTCATCACAATTGGTTGTTGAATAGTTTAGAAATGCGTACGGCACATACAGTGAAACATTAATTTTTACTTTGTAATTCTAAACCATTATTTCAAAGCTTTCTTTTTGTTCCCTCCGGCGGTGTTTCCTGACAGCTCCTGTAAAAATATAAGTATTAAAAAAACACACTTAAATGTTTTATACAGCTTTTTTATCTCCTCCCACTACTGGTCATAGGGACCTTCCTACTTGTGGAGGAATGGACATTAACCCACCACGCTTGTCCAAATCGGATTGTTGGGACAATCCTTCTCAATTACCTGTAATTTATACACATGTATGAGCCTTCTTCAAGGCACTTCGAATAGTATATTCCAAGTGCTTTGTTACTTAAATTTAAAATATCTCAAAAAGTGGAGTTACTAAATTTATGCACGGAACGGCTCATATATTTATTCCAAATTTAAAGCTAATTAGGTCGTCAAGGTTCTTACAATGTACATTTTGAAATAACAAACTTAATAAATCGAAAGCTTTTGTGTGTAACTATTAATTCTAATTTTCATTTTCTTATATTATTTTCATTATTTTATACGAACGACATTTTAAGTTTCAATAAAAATAATGATGGACAACGACATGAAGAAAGGAAGGAAGAACCAGGAAAAAATATTAAATGAACAGTCATATACTGGACTTCTCTCTGCACTCGGTTATCTGGTCCATTAACTGTTTGAACCCGGTGATAAGCAAGAGGAATCTGCGAAAAAAGATGTGTTCAACTAATTACTCAAAATCCAAATTAATTTTAAACGAAAAAATCGTAAATTATATTTTTATTGTTTTTTTTTTCATTCTTTAGGACACGGTTAATAAGCGTGTCCTATATAAAGATTCTTTGATCACTGTATGAATAAAATTAATATAAATTTGTAGTACTATCCCTGGGCCGTTTTAGACATATTCTGACTTTTCATAAAGGAGTGCAGGACTCCATTAACCTGATTACTTTTACTCGCCTTTCAATGTCTCCTTCACATTTTCTATCTCTTGTAAACAATGACCCCAAATATACAAACTCATTCACTTGCTCAACTTTTTCTCCCACTAAACTGTATATGTGTATCTCTCACTAAACTCTTGATGACAATGATCTTACAACATTAAAAATCATGTTACAATGGAATTACTTGTTCTCAATAAGTAATTATTTCCTACAAATTATGTCATGGTACCTTTTGGTATTTAAACAACATTTTACAACTTAATAATACAATTCAAGTTCTGTAAAATTAAGTAATAAAAAAATGATTATAAAATACACACCCATTCTTCTATTTTTACTTAATTTTCACGGTGACGAACATTGTATACCGCTATTATGAACCAACAGCCATTTTAAGTGTAATTGTTTTATATGTAAACGATATTATCTTATTACAGAAATGAAACATAATTTAGAATAAATAAAAAAATCTTATATCCGGTATAGCGCTATAGTTCACACATGTTGACATGCATAAAATAGCTTTGTATTGTTTTTATATCAAAAAAGCTTTACAATTTTTGAACAATATGTTTAAATCATTTTATATATTCTAATATTTTTCGAATGATAAAAATGACTCCAAAGAAAAAATCACTATTATGTGACACCAACCGCTGGACCGGACAAATATTGCGTTTTAAATAATATAATTGTTCAAAAACAGATATAATTTAATGGAGCTCGCCATGTGGTGTGGTGACACGAAGACGCGTGACGTCCGATGATTTTCTCCTTGTCAGCTACGTGTATTCTCAAGCAATAACATCTCACAATGTGTGTTAATTCCCCAAGAATACGCGTGACCTCCAAGTATGACCGATCTTCGTCGCAGCCTCTGCGTGTGATGATGCTCCCCGCAACCATTTTGGCTACAGCGACTTTCCAGATGCCAAAAGAAGTAATCAAACGAGTAGAACACTTTCCGATGCGTTAGACACGCAAACCAGACAAGCTCTCTCGTCCTTAGCTCCTTTTTTCTCCATTGAGACGCTTACGGTAGCAATCAGAAAATAAGCCCATTGCAATCACGAAGATCAAGAAGTTCCCGTCATGGATGTTCAAATTCAGAATCTGATTCAAAATTAAATTCCTCGTTTCAAAGGGGAAGTTTTGTATATTAAAGCCAATTGTTCCTAAATTTTCTACATCATAAATTGAAAAAATTTCTAAATGCATGTGCTTTATTTATTTGGCCAGCTTGTAGCTATTGTGACGTTTAAGCAAGAAAGCGTAAGCTGTAATTAATTCTCAAAATTTTAATCCTTATATGCTGTATTATTTGTTTTTGAATTTTGAAAAATAATTTATGTCCAACCCATTTTATAATCTCGATCGAATTAAAATTTTGAATAGTGTATTAGTTCCGGTAACAATATACTAATTATATTTTTTAAGTAATTTAAGCATCAGTCAAAGGCACCAAATTGCGGAAATTCATCACAAATAATGATAACAGTTATATTTTGCTATGACCCGCATATGAGCACATGTTCAGATCGGGAAGGTTAGTATTTCAAAAAGTTTTATGTGAATCTTAGCAAAATATATATATTAACATTATTAATTTCGGTCTACTAATACCTAACGTTCGCGTCTTCGTCTATGCCATGTACGGTATCATGTGAAAATCATAAAAGCAATCTCATGAAAATTGTTCTATTAAACTACTTAAATTAAGAAATATGTTTTACGTTAACTTATAATTTCTACACATCAATCAACAGTGTTTTTCAGAACAATTTTAATGCTTTCATATACATATGTACCTAAATACGTATAAGGTGCGTAGAACATCGTGAGCCGTGGGTTGTAACGATTATTAAAATTAAAACAAATTCAGTACTTCAATATGTATTGCTCATAAACAACATCATGCAAATAAAAACATGAACATTTTCATGCAACATTACTAATGGTAAATAAAATGTGTTGAACGTGCAATAAAAAATCATTTATTCAAATTGTTTAGATCATAGCATATCTATATATACAGTTTATGAGCCGCAATGAACAAATGAAGTTGTGTAAGTACTGCTGTAATTATTTATGGCAAAGACGATTGTGTCAGCAGCCAATAAAGAAAAAGAAAAATTTGTATTTTAAATTAGTAGTCATCAAATCTCAATAATTTAAACATAAATATCACATTGTCGTGTTATCATTCCTGCCTTAGTTAATCGATGATATAAAACTAAAGAAGACTCACTGAAGATTATACAAACCATGATTTAGTTTTTTTAGAATCATTATTTCTCAAACCCCTTAATGTTTTTCAAAATAATAACATGAAGTTATTCTTGTTTCATGCAAATTATCAATTCGATTACTTAAACCACGAGTTATCCACGGAACCAGTTCATCATCCAATAATTTTTTTCTACAAGGAAATTCGATATACGCGTGAAACTTAAAAAGTCAGATTCTTTGGAGGTGAATATTTTATAATAATTAATTAATTTAATCCCTTTCAGACCATAAAAATAGAATGTATTTTTAAATTTGACTTTTGTAAAAAATGATTATTATAGTCAGGGAATGTTTCAATTTCCCAAATTAAGACGAATAACTACTAATCAGTACATAATATTATATGAAGGCATTCATATCGCATTAGTATGAAATATGGACAACCATAATTTTGTCCATACATAGTAATTTAAATAATTTTTTATATTTTATTTAATTTAAATAATTAAACAAAAAAATTCTTATTACAGGGCTGATGACAAAAATGTTGAATATTGGATCTTTGTGAATGTTGATTTTCTCCTAATTATTATGATAATACTGTTTTTTCTCATGAAATTTTTAAGTAAACATGCTAACGAGTCAACAAAATGTCCAAATAATGGTTTCTTATGCTTTTAACGGAAAACATGCAAATCAAATAAAAATGTAATTTATGTTGCAAATTTCATTATTTTATAATCATTAAGTTAAAAATTCCATTCAAGCAAAAAATAAATATACCTAATAGTTTACGTTTAATAAAAGCAATGACAATGAAATCAATATTTGTATGTAGGTACTTATCTGTTTCCGACGTTTATCCGGGCATTATCCGGGTCGAATTCACTGCAAGAAGGGCAGTGGGACTAATCGCAAAACAGCGTGCGGCGGCACGAACGCGCCTGTCGGCACATCCGGAACGCAGCCTGGTAATCCGGTCGCCGGGACACATCCGGATACCCTCGGACACATGCATCGACCGGTGTCTGTGAAACAAAACAGACGGTTGATTGTCGAGATTAAGCGATGTGTCCAGCGTTACCGGGGATAAGTAACACGTATTTTTATAAACAATAAGATTGCTATAGTATGAAGTATTGAAACTTTCAATTCTTCATTAATTAATATCAGCCCAAGAAAGACGTAGGCCTCATTCAAAGCGCGCTACTTAGCCCGATCTTCGGCTACACGCAGCCAGCCTCTGCCAGCCGCCATGGGCAATTCTTTTACTAACAGTTAAATTGGGAGTACTGTGAACCGTCTGAAAATTAACATAATCTCTTTAATATTCACGTAATGATTGATAATACTGCCATTTTGAATTCCAGTTTTCACAATCCATAGAGAGAAATATGTCCTGTGTTAAATATGAAGGTTAATTTTAAAACTTCAATTTTGCAACAATAAATTCGGATGTAAAATTTTATCTGCTTTGTATAAATTCATTATGAGCAATTAGTTCTATGGATTTCAGGAAATTTAAGAAACAACGTAATAAAAATAATGCCATTTTTATAAACAAGACAGATTTCTCACAAAGACGTATATATGTAAAATAATAAAAAATAAAGTTCAATGTATAAAAAAGGAGTTAAAGAAAAATATTATTATCGTCTACGATACCAGGTTACAATGGAATATGCTGAATATAGGCATCCCCGAAGCGCACCACTTAATCCGATTTTCGGCTACAGGGTACCAGCTCCAGTCTTTTCCCGCCACCCTGTATAAATCGTCACTTTTTTAAAAAATATATACTTATTACATGTTAATAACAATAGTATCCATCATCCACGTTTTTTTATGGGATAGGAAAGCAAACGAGGAGGCGTGTTACCTGATGGAAAAAAAACGCCGCCCATAAACACCGCAGTGCCATAGGCAGGGCAGAAGCGTTGCTGACCTTTGAAGAGAGTGTCATTATGGGAGAAGGAAGAGGGAGGGGGGAGGGTGTTGGGCCTCCGGAACGCGGCCGCTCACCGGACGAGGTGCGGCAGCTAAGTTACCATTCAGACGCCGCTCTTCTGCGGGTGTGTGGTGCTTCCCCCGGAGAGCCGGCTCATTCATTCCGCAGACAAATAATATGCCATTCTTGACAAAGTATTAGTCTGCAGCGAGGCGCTACCACTACGACATCGGTTGTCAGCTAACATATTATTTATAGAATAAATAGTTCGCAAAGCCGATACAGCTGTCACCTACGTAACAAAGTACATCAAAGAGCGGCTAATACTTTTATACCAATTTGTAAAGACGATTCGCAACACCTTTTCATCCGGTACGCTGAAGCGCGATCTTTAGCCGACAATCGTATATCAAACGCTTACCCGTTGCCAAAGGTTTTATCCGGCCGCAGTTATCTGAGGGCGGCGCCTTTGATCCGCGCGATCGCTTTGATGTTCCGCCCTTTGTAACGGTGTTTCTCCTCCGCACGACCTGAACAGCCGATTACGATATTCTGAGGACACCATTTGTGACACAATTGGATAGATGGACTCTTATAAAGGTTTAAGTTCTCATGTTTGTTACAAGAAAAATAAATGAACATCGATACAGTTCACGAAAGTTTCCTACGAAGAATGCCTTTATAGTTTAAGATTCTGAATTTTCTTTTGTGATTTATGTTATTTTGTAATATTTAATGCATAACTAAATGGAAAATAAGAAAGCTTAACTAATCAGAATAATGTCAGACAATGGCGATGGGCTGATCAGCCATCGCGTGCTAGATGGGAGTACGGACGACTATGTGATCACATAACCGTACTTCCATCTAGCACGCGCAGCCTCATCTTATACCTGCCTGTATATCTGTATTAAAAAGGTCACCACGCAATATCTAAACAGGAATACGGCACAGGGCCCTTCCTTCTTACTTCCTAATCTACTATGCCGAGAAACAAAATTAGGATACAGCAACGCATAACCTGGATGACTCCAAATAATTTAAGATGTAAAATCTAGTAAATTTATTTTTAATATTTTTTTTCCTTTTAGTTCCTAATTTTTAGTTTTTAGTTTATTAAAATTATCCATGCAATACTAACTTTATGGTTGTGTTCTTATTTAAGTACATAATATGTGTATATTATAAAGAACTTAAATTTGTGCATTTTCGTTTTCATATTAATTTTTGTTATTATTCCTTATTAATTATGTTTCCAGTTCAAATTTTCTTTTGATCCTTGTTAAATTCATCTTGATAACTTTTAAATATTTAAATAGTACTAATTTGTATTTATTTCTAGCATAGGACCTAGGCCTTAGAATTATCAGTGTGGCTATACTATATTAAATCAATTGAATTATGCATATAAATAATATAAGGAGAAAAAGAAAATAATAAAAATATTTTCTTTACGCCCAAAAATTAAAATAAAAAATTAAAAAATTAAAACATTTTAAAATACTATATCAAAATAAATAAGCAATAACTATTAAAACCTACATAGCTTCATATGCTTTCATAATTACATCATCATTATTTAATGTTTTTTTGTAAATACATCTTTATTTATTTAAATGAAGTAATAAAGATGTATACGAAATAATAGAGTTTAATATATCTTATTGGTCGTGGTTCGAAGCGGCTACGTCGGTCACTACGCCATTGTGCTACGAAGCCTAAATAAAATTACGGTTTTAGTTCATGTATATTCGTATAAATATATTTTCTGTTTTATTTTATAAGTAATACGGTTTATATTCGAATATAGATCAGTGAAATATTCTGCGACAAGCAAAACGTTTGAATACCGCATTTTATTGCACCGTTTACGCCGCCGCGCGTGTTGATAATTGTACTATACTTTTTAAGCTCTTATTTTTTAAAAAGTAAAATATGACGTTGTACAATATGTTTGAAATGGGTGAAAATTTGGACTATAATGTATGTTTATATGCTAAAAAGCATAGAGTTTAATCATCAACCGTCTGCGGCAGTCCACTGCTGGACATAGGCCTCCCTCATGGAGCGCCACCTAGCCCGATCTTGCCCGAGGTAGATATACTCCTGGACAACTTCGAGAGTTTTACCATTGACGATGGTCAGTTGTGGATCCAAATGATCGTTGTACATGACTTTAGTTTTATCGAAGTTCATGGTCAAACCGACTCGTCGAGAGGATTCATTTAGGCTGTTCAGCATCCCTTGCAGTTCCTGTAGCAATTCTGCCAAGACCACGATATCATCGGCAAAATGCAGGTGTAAGATGTACTTACCGTATGTATATACTTACGCTAGAGTTTAATGGCATAGACATATTTCATAGCCAATGATATTTTTTTTACTCCACGCATAAATATCACTTGCATCGTGGTATATCTTGTTCGAGACAGAAAGATTTTTTATGTAACAAGAATACTAATTTAATGTAGCAAGAATACCTAATATTAATATTATATTCTTGTTAACCATTCCAATTGAGCTAATACTGGTTGTACTAAGGAAATATAAATCAAGTCAATAGAAGCGAACCCACGATCATACATTGTCAGTGCCGTCTCAAAAATAACGTTATTCTAGTTAAACATATTTAATTGTTAAATATTATAAGTTTGACAAATTTAAATAAGTATAAGTATATAAAGTTAATGTGCTATTTGCTAGTTATTAGCCAGTTTAAATTTATCAGTATACTTTTTATCTGTATTGTGTAGTTAGAAAACGTTTAGATTTTGAAATAAATGTTTTTGAAACAAACTTAAATTTACAGCGAACAGCCAATAATTCATACTTTCTTACTTGCCTTTATCGAACTTTTTATTTTCGCACGTGACTGCGTGCTGACGTAATACACTTTTAAGAGCATTATAATTTTTAAAGCAAGACTTTCCGCGCTGTAATAACTAAAAGCTTTTGCGATTCGACCGCTTACAATTCGTCCCGTGGCGTGCGGTCCCACAAAGCAAAATTAATTTGAAAATACACCGAAAGAAATTAACTTTCAGTCCGCGACGAGGGGAAAGGTGAAAGTTTCAAACGAGGGAACACTCGGAGGGACTTAAAAATAATAAAGCCGACGTAAATGTGAATGAGAGAAACGGACGTTTGTTTCGCTACGTTGATTTTCATTGCACAAATGATTTCAAACATTGTAGCAATGCATGTAGCATTTCATGAGAATAGCTTAACAGTTTGAAGTAAGAAAAATATCCCTTAGATTTTGATTTATTTAACAGAAAGCCAATCTTCTTCTTCAATCGGTCCCTGAAACGGAGAATCGGTTCAGGTCCAAAGCTCTCTCTCTCTCTCATCTTGTTGGCAACAAGCCACGCGCTCTCTACCCTTCGTTATTACCAACAATGATCAGCTTTTCCAAGTCAAGAAAGCTAATATGATACATTTATTGAATCTTTTACAAATTTAAAAGTTTACTGAAGAACGAAAGAAATATAACATATTAAAAAAGTCCGGTAAAGCCCTTCCAAAGCTCTCTGAGCGACTTTGAGCTTATCAAGGAGACGGACTGTCAGTGTCCACATTTCGGTACCGTAAGAGAGTACGGGCAGGACGCACTGGTTGAAGACGTCTGTCTACAGACTTTGTGGTATGGGCGACGAGAAGACTTGACCAAATTTCCTAAACGCTGCAATAGCAGTTAATAACATCGAAAATACGTAAATGCGTAATAGGGGAGTAATATGTGTACTATTATACAAAAATATTAATATAAATCACTCGTCAAATTTCCACTCAGACTAAACAGGTTGCCTGCGAGTGAAAACCTTCTGCGTCTAAACAATACACACTAAATTGCCCTGTGCGGTCGGAACTATTTTTTTTTGTATACAATAAAGTTAGTATATCAAAAATTATTTTGGTAAAGTTCATAATCTGTTCGTCAAGCATGAAGTAAAGGAATCATCCTTTATTTATGGAAAACTAATATCCAACCTATTACAGCTATATTGGTTGAAAATACATAAAACTTGAGGAAAAATTAACATATATATATATATATATATATATATATATATATATATATATATATATATATATATATATATATATATATATATATATATATATATATATATATATATATATATATATTTCTATGAGAGAATCCATGATATTAACTTCTATTATTTTTATCTCTGTTCGGGACTGAATTGAACTGAATGTGTCGGAATTCACACGAGAAAATAGAGAACGATGTTATCTTTAAGCCGCTAAAATTCTGGGGATCCACGCATAAAGTGAGGTCCCTGTTCTAATTATAATTATCAATAGTGTAAAAGTAGTGGTTAATGAATTTTAAAATGTCTCGAACATTTATCACCAGGCGCTTTGTAAATGATTTGAGTAAGGTTTAATTTTCCGTAGCGCACAGAGCGACGGCCGCCTCCCCGCAGAGCGCTTAAGCAGTCTACGACATTACAGACTAATTTTTATACGCCTTTTTACAAGAGCTAGGGATAATCGAACTGCCAATCTCGACATCGAACAAAGAAGATACTTGATAAGGAGTGGAGCTAATAGGAAACTTCCATAAACAAGTTCGTTCAACTACATAAGTTTAAATAATTTAAACCATCTTGTTTCACATTTCTGGTACATGAAAAAAATGACCTTTAATCATTTTATAAATAGTTCAGGTTTACGAAATGTATCAT
This sequence comes from Baronia brevicornis, assembly GCA_031353405.1. NCBI lineage: Eukaryota > Metazoa > Arthropoda > Insecta > Lepidoptera > Papilionidae > Baronia > Baronia brevicornis. Next base: position 339,840 of record JASFAT010000745.1, on the reverse strand, counting down.
AAATAAAACCCGTGTATTAATGTAGTAAAAACAACTTTAAAAGTGTATGTACGTGTTAAAGAAAAGACATTTTTAAAAGTATTCATAATCCTGTAACACCTTGTGGTTTAATGTTTGGAAGGGTAACTTTTAGCTATGCCGTCAAATTAGAAATTTTTAAACAAAAAACATGCATAATTCCATTCAAATTTGGGGTCGGCCAAAGGACTGGGTACATCTGGGGACTCAGGTGGCAGGCGGGCAGGGCGCTGCACTTGGCGGGCGAAGCTCGACAGGTAATTAAAATGCTAATGAAGCGCGAGGCTGCCGGCTGCCGGCTGCCACGGAACGGAATGGAACAACCGCTCGGAACATCAAACTTAAAGCGAGGAACATTATTGCATTCTTTTATGATATGACATATCGTTTTGTATTTGCCATCTAGTGGATAAGTAAACGACATAACTACAAGTGTTGTGAGGTAAATGTGAGGTATGAGGAAATACATATACGAATCATTTCACAGTTTATTATGGTAACTGTCACTTATACTTTTATAAATGAAGCATGTGAGTTCAATTTTAATTGTGATGAGGAATCATGTTTTGTAGAATCACAAACATGAAATGTAGTAAGTGTATAAGTTCTAATTTTTATACAATTAAATACTAGAATAAGAAATAAAGAAAGATAGAATTATTAAATAGGAGAATATACGACAAATATATACGAATTAAGCGGAAAAGTCATTAAGAAATTGAATATACTAAAGGAAGGTATTTTTAATTATATACGCCAATCACTATCTAAGAGGCAAATGTCATGGTTGACTCTAAATAAAAAGACCTTCCATTAGTTAATATTCCATAGAAACAAGATGATAAAGATGATGAAGACACGAAAATATAAGGACATCATAAGATTGAAAGTACTTGCTGCAAGGTAAATATTTCTTTTTTCAAATTTTTATTTTATTTTATTTTTGGCGAGTGTTTATATAATTTGAATATGTATCTATGGGTTTATGTGTATAGTATGTACATGTATTGTGCGTATTTTTATTTATATAATTAGTTTTTAATTTTTTCGTTAAAGTTGCACCAACTCTAAATCAATTTTCTCTGTTTCGCCCGCAAGTTGACTGATAGAGAATGCCCAGTGGCATTAAGTCCACCTCTTGTGCGTTTTGTACAAAAAAGTGTTAATAAAAAAATATAACGTACAGTACTTATTTACTTATATAAGCATCATCATTAGCAATCGCTACCGAAGGTGTGTCACCTAGTCCGATCTTCGGCTATTATCACACGCATCCAATCTATGCCAATCGCCTTGTAAAGATTGTCGCTCCATCTGTCCGGGGGGTCATCATACAGTAAATTCGTAAATTACAGCAAGTCGCTCCGTCTGTCCAACTCACCTGCACGCGGTGCATCCTGCTAAGCAACGAACTAAGCACTAAAGACCGATTGATGGCGGTGTAACTATTAGAAACCATAGCCGAACTCGAATGACACAGATTAATGACGCGCAACGGCTTTGCCGGTGCGAGGTCTCTGCGATCCTTACCAGTGGGTTGACTAGCCCAGTGTGAAGACTACAGGGTCACCATCTAGAAAGCACACTATCAAAACAGGGCCCCTTGTTCCAGGTAGCCTCATAATATGTATAATAAGGTATTATTGCTTGAGAATACACATAAAAGAATAAGTGGGTTTAATTTGATCATATAATAATCCTATTAGTACATTGGAATGCGTACAATATTCTTACACAGTCATCATCAATCTAGCTCTAGCAGTAACATATTACAGCTACAACAGTGTTTGGACATTGGTCCCACAAATCAGAGATGTTGCCGTTATCGACACATTGGCAGGTGAATAAAGGATCGTAGATTAACGATTTTTTTTATGGGATAGGAGGGCAAACGAGCAAGCGTGTCGCCTGATGGAAAGCAATCAACGCCGCCGAGGAAAGACCGCCGAGGGTAGAAATTTTTGTTTACGGCGAGTTGTGCGGTTGTGGAATTCGGCGGTGGGAATTATTCCAAACAATTCCTCGGAGCACTCCCCATGATAGAAGCGGTAAAAAATGCTGAGAGATGAGACGTCTCTCCGCAGCGCTAGAGAATCAAGCAGATCGGTGAGATCTTGGTCATCGACGATTCGGATCGCATGACTTTGAATGCGATCAAATGGAAGAAGTTGATACTGGGGAGCCCCGGCCCAGAGGTGAGAACAGTATTCCACGTGTGGCCTGACTTGTGCCTTGTACAGTTGGAGGCAATGGCCAGATGTGAAATACTGTCTCGCCCTACTGAGCACACCCAGCTTTTTCGAGGCCAGCTTGGCCTTTTCTTCCAGATGGCCGCGGAACTGGACATCATGCGATATGTCAACGCCAAGAATTCCGATATACGGCTTAAGATTGAGAGGAGTGTCTCCAAAGCGAGGAACTACGACAAAGGGATTTTTTTCTGTCGAAAACGCGCAAACTTGTGTCTTATTGGGGTTGAATTCGATTAGATTACGCTGACCCCAATTCGAGACCTGATCTAATGAGGTCTGTACTTCAGACACAAGTTTGTTCCGACACTCATCGGCATGTGCCCGAGAAATGTTAGCACGGCCGGAGTATAAGGCATCACCCGTGTTGTCATCTGCATAACAGCGCATGCTACTAATTTGTAACATATCGTTGATATGCAGAAGAAACAAAGTAGGTGAAAGTACACAGCCCTGCGGAACACCAGCATTCACGGGCTTCAAATCCATGCAAAAACTGTCTAAAACGACTTTTATGCTCCGATCCGTCAGGAAGCTGGTGACCCATATGCATAATTTATCGGGCAACCCATAACACGGAAGTTTAGCTAGAAGAGCCTTGTGCCCCACCCAATCGAAGGCCTTGGCTATATCCAGGCTTACTGCTAAGGCTTCCCCTTTGCTCTCCACCGCTTCTGCCCCTCGGTGTGTCAAATAAGTGAGAAGATCACCAGCTGAGCGACCCTGACGAAATCCGTATTGACGGTCATTAATCAGCTGATGCTCCTCAAGGTACCGTAAGAGCTGGCAGCTAATAACAGATTCCATTATTTTGGAGACCAAAGAGGTGATGGCATTTGGCCTGTAGTTAGCTGGATCAGAGCGGTCACCATTTTTTGGGATCGGATGTATTAAGGCTGTCTTCCATGAGACCGGGAACATACCTGAGTTATAGGAGTGCTTGAAGAGGCGCGTGAGAACTGGAGCCAACTCTAGAGCACATATCTTTAGCACAATTGGGGGGGGACGCCATCTGGCCCACTCGACTTATTGATGTCAAAAGAAAAAAGTGCTTTACGCACCGAGTTTTGAGTAAATCGGATTTCTGGCATAAAGCACTCACAAGTGCTTCGGTATGTCCGATATGGTTCCGATATCCGGAGGATGGTTGGCGGTGGTCTTTCTCTATCATCAAGAGTCGAGTTTGATGCAAAAAGAGAGCCCAGAAGATCGGCTTTCTCCTTTGCAGCGTGGGCCAACGAGTCATCCGCCCTGCGCAAAGGTGGAAATGATGGCTGACAGAAATTCCCTTGCACGGCTTTTGCGAGAGACCAGAACGCCCGAGATCCTAAGGGAAGGCGAACTAGTCTCTGGCCGATTTCTGCAACGTACTCAGATTTTGCTCTGGCAATAGCTCTTTTGAGGGATATATATTATGACTCAAGTTGCCGCTACTATCCATACAATGGTATTTGTTCCCTTAGTCACCCACTCAAACACCCACCGAAGGGATATAAAACAGTTTTTAAATAATTATAACTTTTTTTAATATATATTTTTAAATAAAATTTTTTTTTTTATATATATCCACGCCTATCCCCCGCAGGGGTTGGCAGAGACCATAGAGCTCCATCCGCTGCTATTCATCGTAGCGAAACGGCTCATCATTGGGTAAAATATAAAACTAGCCAAAACCTCATCATAAATCATAATTTTTGGTATATAAATTGGTGTAAGCACAACACTACTCCCAATCATTAATTCAACTAAGCACAGTGTTAATTAGGTATCATGTGACATGGAGCTGAAAGCTGGAATCGCTTGTCGCCCGACGCCCGACACCCGTCCCCAGGCGAGGCCTTCGTCACCGGCTCGGGAACAGATCAAAGAACACGTGTTCAACGCTGTATAATCCCCATGACTTTAGTGACGTACGATATACACACACACAACATTTATTTCGTATCATACAAATACTTTTTATAATAATAAAACTATTATATAGGTATAATAATAAAAATATACTATAATAATAATTGTAATTAAAATTAGATATTACACAGATCAATAAGATAAAAAAGATAAACCATTTTAATGCCGTTGCTTGATGAAATAAGGTACTGCAAAAATTTCCATATTTTTTTTATGGAGTATGAATAAACGAGTAAGCTTTCCGCCTGGTGAGAAACATTCAATTCCGCCCAAAGATTTTTGCGATAGGTACTATATGCATTGTAAGAGCGTTGCCGGCTTTTGAGAAAAAAAATATTTTATTTATAAACCTAATAAATAACATAAGTTGCTACTGAACTATATAAACTAAATTTATAGTTGATAATTTTATCAATTATCATACCGAAGTATACTGATTTTTTTGTATTTTCTCACGTTGTTCTTAAGGTAAGGTGTAGCTATATTTTAAATGGAAAAAGTTAGTTTTCGATTTAATCGTTGACGCAAGAACTAGGGCAGAATAAAATTGTATGTCTTTATTTATAAGCATTTATATAAAAAAAATTTTCCAGAAGAAAATAAAACAAATTGTATTATAAGTGTTAAATTTACTTAAAAAAAATTGAGTATATATATTTCTAAATTTATTGCAATAATTTACTCAGCATAATAAAATTGAATGGAAAATAAATTATTTGTTTACCTTACAATTATTTTTTTACAATTAATTACTTACAAAATTTATAATTAAAAATTAAGGAACCAATATTTGTTATTCCAATATTCATTTCCGCAACGCCCTTCCCTAACAACCGGCTTGTATGAGTTCTCTAATCAAACTACTGTTGATATTCTTGGGAACCCCCTCGAGGGCAACACCTAGCAATTACCCGACAACAAATTAAACTCATTCCCATAGACTCATTTATATTAATACGATTTATTTAAGCGGAATGATTATACGTATGTGTTTGTATTAATATAATATATCTGGATTGCTGAGATTCGTGGATTGAAACCTTGAAGCTAATTTTTATTTTATTTTATTCAATTTTTTTAGTATATAGAGAAACTACACCCACATAACTACTTAGACCTTACCCACATATGTGCGTAATGTGTAAGTAGGTAGGTATGTGTTGTTGTTGTGTTGTATACAATTAATAAAAATACAATTCCAATCATGTGGCCTTGTTATTCACATCATGATGACAGCAGTGAGATTTGAACCCACGCCCTTTCTGACTGGTGAAGAATTCAGTTTTTCGTTCAAGAAATCCAATTTAGTATAAAGATTAACCTATATTCCAAATTCGTATCTTTTGTTAATCATATGTCCATGAAAGGCTGGCTAAGTATTATATCTGCGTAATTAAAAAAATCAACGTATAATTATTATACGTTGATTTTTTTAATTAAAATCTAAATTTCTCTTTTTCCGTATGTTTATCGTACATATTCTTGAAGGAAATAAACACGCTTGAAAATAAATACTCATATTTATTTTCTCGCAATTAATTATTGTTTGGAAAAACCTTAATGCTTACTTATGGGATAACAAAAGTAATTAACCCTTATTTAATTCTTTTTATCCAAAAAAATATATAGAAAGTTAGACCTTTATGCTGGACCACTCATTGATGACATCTGAAATCAGCGTTTCCAGAAGGCCACACCGTGGCAGAGTGAAATTCATAATCTGTAAAAATTAAAACATAATTAACGGAATTAATATAGTTTCAAGACTGTAGTGAGATATGATTAACAGGACTTCGTGTTTTGAATATATTATATTTACATTGCGTTCACAAATTAATTCGGCATGAAGATGATGAAGTCTTACAATGTTAATTATAAACAAATCGGCTTATTTACCACACAAATTAACATTCGCAACTTAAGCTTACACTTGATTTATTGTGTAAGGGTTATTATCGCGATGACGGTTTTTGATAGATAATCATACTTTGATAGGATATCATAAATTTTATTATTTTTTTACAACTAATATTATTTCCCACTGGGGGGCCGGCCCCCCCAGTGGGAAAAATTGGGTGGCATGATGGGTTTTTAACTGTTCCTCCAGAAATTAACAGTTAAAAACCCATCATGCCTGTCCAATGCAAATTGGCAAGTCAACTAAACGTAGATTACCTTTAGGTCATATTGACATTTATCTAGATGCGGTAATTGAATCCGCGATTGTTGAGTCCTAAATCGGTAACTTCGCCACTGAGCCCATTAGGTCGTTACTTGCTACTTAGATTACTATTATAAAATTCTTCTTAACCATATGTAGCTGGAAATGATCATGTTAGGAACTGGTTCTTATAACTATTTTCGTGATCTTGGCAAATAATATCGAAAGAAGCAACACGTGGTTTTAGTCGATGAAGATTAAACATAATCTCTCCGTCACCTTTTGTGTCGAAGAGTAATCCACGAGAATTCTAAAAGTCTCTAATCTAAAAGAATTCTCTTCCACGAGAATTTTTTTTGATTAGAGACTTTTTTAATAAAAGTTTAAATATTTCCATATCAAATTTAGTTTAATTCATGGTATAACTTCACATTCGAGTTTGAATTATCCAATAACTTACGTGAATGAAACTTTTCATATGAGCTTTATATTTCAACAACTGATTATTTCAATATTATAATAATACATATGATCAACATCATATGTGATGATACTCGTAGAGGAAGGACTAATCTCGCCGCTTGTTGACTCTTCTCAATAACTAACTTCAAATATAATTATCTCCCTCGACTTACCCTAAAATTGGCGATTCCCTCCCAGGGATTCCCCCGATATTGCTCGAGCAAATTTCTTGTGCTAACACGGCCATGATATCGAGATATTAGCGAAGGGTCATTGTTTGCTCGACTCATTATAGGCTTATTGAACGTTATTGGGATGTGACAATTTGCCGTTTTCGTTTCTTACTGAAATAATTGCTTTATTTACTGCTTTAACGTCTTCTTATAAATACAATAATGGCGTTTTAGAATAGGAAGGAAGAACTTTAAAAGCGTCAGAGTACTTAAATTATATATTAATTATACAGTGGTTACAAGTTAAAAGTTAAACATATTATTATATTAAACCTTTTCTTATTTTTTTGTTGTTAGTTTGTATTTTTAACCAAGTGTGCTCAAGCTTTTAACAAATGAGTTCAAACTCGAGGGGGTTACTAGTCACGACACAAGAATTCTACTGTCCACCTTCTGGCAAAACCTGGTATGGCATACTAGATTAAAAATATCGTAATTTATATTGTCATGCGAACCCAATATGCGTGCAAAGTTTCATAAGAATGGGTTAGTTGAAAAAGCCGTCGCATAATTTGAAACAAACAAACAAATATAAGAGGTCAAGCTAAATAAAACGGTTTAATAAAAGGCAATCTTGTCTTATAATTGCAAATCAGAAAAATGCATGAATATTGCACGTATCGCCAGCTTCATCGTTAAGACAAGGTTGGCGTTAGTGGTGATAAACATGAAATATGGCCGTCGTCTCCACCGCTCGAACACTAGAATATTAAACGCGTCGGCCGACCTGCAAATGATTTGAAAAAATTGCCCCTTGCAGCCGTTTATTCGTTTAGTGTCTTTTATATTCATTATTCCAAACTGAACCATACGATTTTATGAGACACGTTATAATGAAGCCGCTGAATTCTAACCGACGTGTTAAATTTGAAAACAATTTTTTTGATGCTCGAATAATTTTCATCTGTTTCAGCAAATTCACAACTCTAAAGTACAGTATTTTATTATTTGCGTATAAACAAATAATATATACGATATTTATGATGCTTTAACATATATTATTCGAGCTAATATACACATTTGGAGCGACGCAATGATCGCTGACCTGAGTGAGCTTAGGGCAGGCAATTAGCGAGGTAGCCCAACATTGTGATAAATGGTGACGTTTCATATTTGAGGTCAAGACACACTTTAAGTCGTTGTGCGAGCAAAGTAAAAAAGTAGTATACATATTTGTACATTTATTTTCTTGTATACATTTGAATGTTAGAAGTTAAAAGAGGCTGATCAAAAACATGGTGACGCATTAAATATATTATAATAATGAAGACGCTTATTGTTGGTACCGTGAACTGAATATTGGACCAATGATTCCAACGTCGGAGACGTGGGAATTCGAGATACAGGATTCTTTGATAACTCGCGCTGTTCTCAGATACTTTAGCTATTTCTATCGAGATGAGGCCAAAAACCTAGAACTCAGTATCCTACTAATGTTAAACACAACACCTCATGGTCTTGAAATCCATGCTATGGCCAATAATGGTAGGGGAAGTAATATTCAAGTTATTCACATCAAACTCGACATTGAAATTGAAAATGCAATTAGAGAATTAGAGACTACGTTCTTGTTTCAACAATACTCTTCTATGACGGATGTTACGGATTCTAAATGAAATTAAATTTGTTTGCAACTCATATCTCGACGTGAGTGAAGGCAAATTTGATATCGTTTCCACGTCTCGTGCGCTGATGAGTTTAGAAATGACAGGAAAGAGTAATTTGACGGGTCTCCTCGACACTTAAAATTAAACAAGGAGGTGCGTAAGTTCGTAATCCATCAGAGAACGTCAACCTGAAGAGATCAGCCGGCAAATTTTAATTCTGAATGAAGCTCTTAAGGGCGCGGTTTATTGCGGGGCGAAGTTAATGTTTCGCGTGACTCGACTACCGAGATATCATTTTAATTTCAGCGGCCCCTTCGCGCGCTATCTGACGTGTCTCGCGCGCACCGCCAACTTTACATATTTTTGTGAGGGAGGAAATCTCGTTTGATGAAAAACAATTTGCCTGTAAACAGTACCGGCGTAATGGGAAATACGTTTTTAGTATTCAGTAGTATACATACATACATACATATCGTTACGCCTGTCTTCCGTAGGGGTAGGCAGAGACCACAGGTCCATACTTCCCTTGCTTCCTCGACACTCATTATTCTCCTCATGCAAGCTCGCCGGTTGAGGGTACTCTTGACCTGGCCCTACCTAAAAAGTTCAGCAATTTGATCAAAGTATGTTTTTCGTGGTCTTCCTCTTCCAACCCTTTCATCCACATTCAGTAGTATATATTAATTGCAAAAAAGTACCCACAAGTTTTTTGGTTGCAGCGTGAATGTGTTAACATAAAGTATTAGTAAATTAATAACTATATTTATCCATTTTCATATTAAATTGTATTATAAAAAAATTGTGTCCTAATGATTCTGTATCTCAAAGGAAGCATTGAACTTGATTAGATGGACAGTCAAACTTACTTTACTAAAATCCGCGAACCCAGTCCACTTATGTAATGGACCGACATTCCATTTTTGTAATGGACTTTTGCAAAGTAACGTCTGACTTCATCAATTAACTCGAATTAGTTTTAGGAATTATTAACCGAACACTGTTTAGTTATTAATTCTCAAATAAAAATAGTTAATTTTTTTCCACATCTCATATATGTCACACTACTAGGTATGAGCCACCACAATTTTGGACACTAACCCACCCCACTAGTCATTTTAAAATAATTATTTTTTTTATAGAATAGCAAAATAATAATTTACACATTTACTAATACTAAAAATATACAATAACAGTATGTACAGTGATTTTGTATGTGATCCTCAATTTGCATTAAAATTCACTGCTAACATTCTACACAAAAATCGAAGTTCTTGTCGCCGAAATTCGCAACAGTTTTATTATTCAATTATAACTCCACTTTGGGCAACATGGCCGCGTGAACATGACACCCGGCTCTTCCCCGAACCCCGCCGCTAAACCATCGGATTACTCGATCGCGTTGAAGTATCTTAGCCGTATAATGCGTATGATTGTTAATTACTTTATAGTACAAAACAAAAACCTAATTGGTTCAGTGGTAAAGCAATCGCTCTGGAAGTCAATGGTCGCGGGTTCGATTCCCTTATTGGGATTAATATACACATACAAATATAACATATCCTACTATACAAATATACACTACTACACTTTAGATAAGCGTGGAGGGTTAATGTCCATTTATTCATGGACATTAACCCTCCATCCCCAATGTAAAAGTCCAAAAACCAAATTTATTTCTATAATTTTTTTGACCATGTCCCATACAACTAAAATTGAAGGCATATCTCACTAAGCTGCTATGGCCTTTGATAGTGCAAACTTGTTCGCAAATTAACCAAAATAAATGAAGTTGAGGTGATGCGCGGGACGCATAATTAAATTTAGACAATCGTGAACTTCGAGCCACAAAGTTTGGTTGCAGGTGCGCATAATCTCCGAACAAGTTCTCACGGACATAGTGCTGTTGGAGCGATTTCCGTCAGAAACATTATTTCCCCGTGTCGCAAAACTTAAAGAGTAATTCGCTACCGTTCAAAGGATTTTTAGTAACGTATATGTTGCATTCAAATTAAAATATTGTTACGAACAGGGGTTCGGGGATGGGAAAAATGAAATCGGCCACTAGTTTCACGTCTCTTCACTTTACTTTCACTTCTTCTCTTCTACTATTTTCTGCCGATTATCTTCCGTATTAAACTTTTAAACTCTTCTTCGACGCATCGTTACATCTTTATATAGGTAAGACGATCGAAAGTTCAAACATTCCCAAAATTCAAAATTGTTTCGGCAGTGTGTAGCCTATTTTAGACATTGTCCTGTCTCTTTTTCTTGCGCAGTAATTTTCGTTTCATAAATGAGGTTTTAATCGCTTCATAAAAAAAAATATTTTTCATATGTACGCAACACTATGTTAGTGATCGATGTATCGATAGGTCCAGTGCATGAAATTCCCACTATCGAGCCGTATGGGAAAAGCTCAAAGTGTTTCAGTGTTAGTCAATAGATTGCATCACCTACTGGCTTGCCGCGTGCTAAGTGGATTGAAGTGGGACCTCATCTGTTCGCCGTTAGCTCCCGAGACGTGGGGTGAGTAATCCCCCCCCACCCCGCTCCACCACCCGACAGCGAATTGCGTTAAATAAAGTCAAATTGAGCAATAAAGGCGGGCTCCCCGCAGTAATGCGATAGAATCCCGGACGTTCAAACTACACTCACTAATTTTTTGTCTGAGTGTCCACCTCAGACAAAACATTAGTAGTAACAAAATTTTTTGATTTCTTTTGTTTATGCCAGCCAAGATGAACTAGTAAATAAGAAATCTAATAATGCTTCATTTTGTATAATTAGTAATAAAAAGTGTAATAATATTTCAAAATGTGCTTAACGACTTAAATGGCAGTTACCACTTTTGGAGTCGATGGGCGCGAGTTCGAATAACGCATTGAAATAAATATATCGACGCAAAAAAGTGAAAACAAAACGAAAGAGCTTATCACCAGTGCCAAATTTTTTTTAAGATTTCTTAAAAACTTGTATCTAATCACTTAAAAAACATCTGTTCGACGCTGTACAACATATTTTCCATTGGTAGTAGAACTCGAGACTCTTTTTCTGTTTTGAATATGCAAGAAAAAAATTTTGACATCATGTTAATGTTTACAGCGTTTTCTCTTTCTTTTTGCGTCGATATGTAAATACATACATATAGACACGCCTGTCTCCCTGTAGGGTTAGGCAGAGACTCCGTCCGGTACGTTCCCGACGCACCTTCCTTGCTTCCTCCACAATCATCCATCCTTCCTCTCACATTCATCGCAGTGAAACGGCTCTCCGTTCGTCGCTTCTCGCCCTCGTGATAATCAGGACGTGACGGATGGCGAACCACGTCGCCGTCATTATGTAAATCGTACGGGTATTTATTTCAATTCTGGATGTACTGCCAATCCTCCATGGACAAGCGTGGTGGTTTAATATCCATTAACACTTGCGTAACAATGGGACATACCATATATAGATTGTAAAATAAATGTGTTAAAAATATATTTCTGCCGTACAGAGAGATAATTATTGTAGGAGTATATATGAAATTTATATGAATCAAAAGCTTTTGTTTGTATGCTTCCGTTGGCACCTGTCAAGTGTTCCGTGTGCCTAAAATATCAAATAAAGGTAAATAAAATTTCGCTGAGTTAAGTGTAAACAGCCTTAACTGGAGTGACGAGGGTGGATGAAAGTTTGCTGTTATGAAACGGTCGCTCAGAGCCAAGAAATCATCGCTCTTATTACACTGTGTTAATATACACAGGGTTGTCACTACAATTAGAAATGTTTAATTCAATATAAAAAAATGTCAAAATATATAATAACTTGTGCAATAATATTCTATTATCCACTAGCATAATAAAAGAATGAACATGAAGACGTACAAATTTTCATATTTCATCATTAGCAAGCAATAGCAAAAATACTAATTTGACTATAAAGGGAAAGAATTTGAAACTGACTATGAGAGTCGCTTACCGGACAAAGAAAATATCTCACTTTCTTTTTTTATGACTGACTTAGTCGTCGGTCTTTTATGAGCAGACCTACTATTTCTGAAACGAATTACTATTTTCCTATTTATTTCTATATATTTTCTCATTTTGGTTAAATAATTTTATTTCTTACAAGAAGACATTTTCATATGTTCGTTTATAAAATAAACATAACAAGTTTAATAACATTTCATTCTAATCAAAGTAATGGAACTACATATGTTTAAGTCTTGGTTTAAATAACTTCAGTAATTTTATACTTTTAACTTCTTTGGGTAAACTAATCTATTGTATTATGTGCTGTGATACCCTAAATATTACAGTTCCCGTACTTAGTTCAAAAAGTTTGTAGTGCAAATAATGCTTTTTGGTGTAATGTCTTTTGTACTTTTAGTCACTTTTTAGTCTACTAAAAAGAATTCATTCTTCTTCTAAGAGTGCCTCTCCGACTAGCGAAGGTTGGCAGCCAATTCAGTACAACTTTCCTTCTTCTTCGCGAGATGCAGCAGTTCTGGAGCACTCGCTATCCCGGTCCACTCTCTGATATTACGTAGCCAAGACTTTCTTTTTTGACTAACTTGTCTTTTGCCCGTGATATTTCCCATCATGATCAGTTGCAGCAACTTGTACTTGTCATGTCTCATGATATGACCCAGGTAAGCAACTTTTCTATCTTTGACGGTCTTTTCTGAATTGTCGGAGAACTTCGTCATTGGCCACACTTTAAGCCCAATTAATAGCGAGCATCCATCTATATGCCCACAATTCGAACGCTTCTATACGAATTAATATTGTATTTAATTTTCTAAAATTATACAGATGTTATTTTTTTTAAACAGGTCAGATAAATTTCACTCAAGTGTGAACCCTACCAAAATACAAATAACCCTTCCGCCTTTGTCTCGGCGAAGGAGAGTTTCTTGCACAACGGAGGCTCTCGGGGAGATTCGGGCAAGGCGGTTAGGTTTAAAATTCAATTTATTTCAATTTGTGTGTAATCAGCGGAGGGGCGTTTAACGTAAAAATACGTCTTAGGCGCGATATTGTGTTGCGCTAACGGTTATTACTTTGCTAATGAAATTGAGATGGAAATATTACTTATATATCAAAACGAAGGGTAATAATAATAACTATTGCCTCAAATTACGAGAACAACTAAACAAAAATAATACAATAGCACGCATTAAAAAATTGGGCAATAGGAGTGACTCGACTTTTATATATGTATAGATATAAGAGGATGATGTTCCTCTGTAAGGCTGGTTTTTAGCAACTCTTTTCCCGCAAGATGTGATACACTAGACATTTTGAGTAATATTCGCAATCAATTAAGCATTAGCTCGTGATTGTAAAGTGTACGTCATTGCTCATTTTACATCTACGAGCTATATGAGCTGTACAATGAGCTAAACGTCAATTCAAAACCATTAAGATTGAACGCCTTCGTTGGGCTGGGCACATGGTACGGATGGACGAGGCTCGAGTACCCAAACGCCTACTCGACGGCAAACCAGATGGTCGTAAAAGCCGCGGAAAGCCTAAGCTCAGATGGCTTGATGGAGTCGAGGACGACTTAAAGGTAATCGGTGTGAGGGACTGGAAGGAAAAAGCTAAACTAAGATCCGACTGGAAAAAATTACTGAACCAGGCTAAGGCCCACCCGCGGCTAAAATACCTTGATGGTGATGATGAATTAAGCGTTAGCACAAGCTTACACATTACTTAAAGGCAACCTTCCAACCGGCAATGCTTCTGTTGATTCGATCTGTTGAACGGGTTGATTGCTTTCCATCGAGTGACACGCCTGCTCGTTTACCTTCCTATCCCATAAAAAAAAATAATACCAATATACACGTGGTTTGCTACTGCTCACGTGGAAGGGATTATGAATATTCAATGCATATTTAGTTATAGAACTGTAGGACAAGTAGAGCGGCTAAACTGGAGAAGTATCACACCGTCATAGAATATCAGCGTTAAGTGGTAACATTTACTATATGACATTGGAACCTTCAAAAACAAGCCTACACGTTTCTTAAATGCTTTTGCAATGCCTATGGCAGTGCGAATGTCTATGGGCGTCATTGATTGTTTTTCATTAGGTGACAAGTCTACTCGTTTGCCTAATTATGCCATAAAAACGATTTCAATGTGTTACTGCGTTTCATACAATGAGTTCAGGACTCCTGAGGCCCAATTTCTTTCCCCTTAGTGACGATGTGTATCTCTACATTTAGTAACCAATATATTCAGTTTGACGACTACGGGCAAATCTCCATAAGTTTTTAATAGTCAATAAGTAGTCAACTGCGTGAGCTGCTAGTAAATTTGTCACTTTTATCTTTATATGTACATTTAATAGGACAAATTATATTGTATAGTGTTGTGAACATTGTCTCATTTTTTACGGTCTACACAGTATCTTAAATGCTATGTAGTTGTGTTATATTTCTGCTTTGCCTAATCTTATTATCTATACTTGTAGATACATTCTCCCTGATTAAGAAACCTATATTATATATTAAAATGTATGCCAGCAGTGAATTGATAAAAGCTATTGATGGTTGATGATGAATTAATGGTTGCACAAGAAAATATAAACTTTCAACTACTGTAAAAACTTAGTCTAATAGAAACAAAATAAAACGAACAACAATCTCGATTAGTAATAATCCACATTTTACTTGTAATGACCTAAAGGACAGTCTTAAAGCTACAGCTTTCGCAATCAATGGTCATGGGTTTGATTCCCGCATATATCCATTTTTTTTCGAGTTTAGATGTCCTGCCTGGATGCCCGTTCATAAATGGTTTCGTGCCCAGTAGAAGAACATATATAGGCTATAAAATAAACAAAGTATATGCGTATTATGTGTTTATATTACAAAGTCTTCTCTCTCGCGTCGAGTTAAGTGCCATTTGATCAACGAAACTAGAGATACCCAAATTATCCCCACATTCCCGCGTCACTTGTCACAATAAAATTCAAATAACTTACACTCGCGCTCTTTGTTGTCTTTTTAAAAAGGTTTTTAATATTTCTCGTCCTTCGTCTGCTCTATGGCAATTTCGCCTTGTTTTAAAGCGGACAAATTGAGCTTTTTTTTGTTTATACAAGTTGAGAGCAGTTGGGGCGTAGGTAATCTCTTTTACGTTTGTTGAATCTGAGACTGCTCAGAGGGTATTCTTTTTCATTCGACTCGTCAACGCTTCCTACTGTTTGTCCACGTTATTTCGCCGCTTGCTTTGCTTGAAACGGGAATTCTTCACGGGCGGGCGCGCGCTCACTATGCGTGTACATTTTTTAAGCTCAACAACATTTCTTGCATTCCTTTATTCCTTATTGTGTCTGTTTCCTTCCTTCGAGTGCTCGTTATTTGTCGTTGTCAGTGCATCTGCTTGTTTATTTGTACTTTTTATTCTTGTATAAAATATAACAAAATGCGTATGTATAATAGATAAAATTTTTACGCCTTTCTTCGCCCTAAGTATGTGCAATTTAGCTTTCATATATTACTAGATGGGAATTTATAAAAAATCATATTACTAGAGCGCCTAATATGAACGAATGAATCGTTTTTTATTGTACACCAAGAAATTTCTTTCTTGCGACGAAGTAATTGGTTCTGTAACGAAAGTATTGCCTTTGAAGTCCGTGATTGCAGGTTTGATTCCCGCATCAGAGTTAATATTTGTATAGCTTATTGTCTACTCTCATGATAAATAGACATTTGTTGTACGTCTGGATATTTGTTATTTATGTTTTAATTGCTACTAACGTTAGAGAAAATTAGTAGTAGGAGTAAGAGGATTAATTAGGAGTAAGGATTTTAAGTCTTATATTTTATATTAATATATTATATAACATAAGATTATAAATTGATTCGTGTAATTTGTATAGTGTACAGAAATCGATAAGCACTTTGTAGATATGACGTCTAAACGGCTTTGGGATAATTATACAGTCAGCAGTGTGTAGTGCCACTAGTTCTAACGCTAATTAGTCATGTCATTCAACCGATCCGTTAATACGTAAGCCTTGAGCACATTAATTTGAGACGTAGAGCCAGCCTTTAAGCAAGCTATGCGTTAACAACACAATGTTGCCTAACAAGACCTCCGCGAGCTTCCGAGAAACAAGCTTCTAATTATTTATATAATAATGATGTGGTATGAGATACAAGCTTCAACGTCTGTAACTGTTTTACATCAACATTCGGTTACTGTTACTTTCTTTTCAATATCAATGAATATCAGCCCATAGCAGTCCACTGCTGGACATAGGCCTCACGCGATGTATGCCATCTAGCCCGATCTTCGGCTACAAGTATCCAGTCTCTGCCAGACGCCTTAGGCAGCACTTTTCAATATATACATATGTAATCGACATTTTATGTTATTTTCACACCATATATGTCCCACGGCTGGGCACTGAACTTCACATTTTTGTAGTAATGGATATTGACCCACCATGCTTGTCAAATGCGGACTGGCGGGGAGACCAGACACAATTAATATCTGTAGGTCATACATATATTTAACCCGATGCGAGAATCGAACTATTGACTCTGTTGTCATTTTGTAAATCATATTAATTCATTTAATTTACTTGAATTACAATTGATTTATAAATGTACAGTTTTATAAATTAAATTAAAATAGGTGTTACAATATTAAAGGTACTAAAGCTGCGTAATTATCACAATGTGTGATATAAAAATATTATTTCTACTCCCTATTGTATAAATAATTTATTTATTTATTGACAGAAGTCACCAGCACTTCATACATTATTACAATGTCATTTTATTTACGATATACAAATTTTGTGTTTTTCTTCAACATATTTGTTTATACTCTATTAGAGGTACTCAAGCAAAAATAATAAAATGTATATGTATGTATATATAATATGTTTGTTGAAAACAATCCTTGATTTTGATACTTTGAAATAAAGGCTGAATTGTATTGTTCTACAGTGTTTTAAACAAACATCATAAAACAACATTTAAAGCTATTTATTATATTACTATTCTACTATAACATCACGCCGTCGTTCGAATGTCAAACTTTAAATTTAAATAAAGTGTGACGTACTTTATTTACATATATTACAATACGCAATCTTATCGTTTACAGGGAGTATATTTGCCTAGCCGCTTGTCCGGTATTTATGGTATTAGTACACGGGTACGCGACCCCGGCCTCCCGAGCTACTACCGTATCACTCCTCGTCTTCCTTTGTGGAGGTATCATATCCCTATAATCCTGTTTAAATCCATCTTTTCTTTCCCCTGCCTTTTCCTTTCTTCTCTATCCTTTTCCCTTCCTCTCCGGCAATCCACTGTCTGCCGTGCCAAAGGATGCGTGGCTAGCGGCTAGCTTAGTCACAAGCGTGCCGACTGTACTGGAATCGGGCTCCCCGGGTACTATAGTACCTTACCTCTGCTGGGGCTGACCTCCATCCTACCTAGTGGCCTTTCCCTTTGACGAATCTTAATATACCTACCTAATTCGTTAAAAAATGACGGCAACGTAGTCCGCCACCCGTCACATCCTGATTCCCACGAGGGCGAGAAGCGACGAACGGAAAGCCGTTTCGCTACGATGAATGTGAGTGGAAGGATGTCGGGATCGTAGCGGATGGAGATCTGTGGTCTCTGCCTAACCCTACAAGGAGTCAGGCGTGACTATATGAATGTATGTATCGCTTACATACTATAAAAAATAAATTAGTAATCTTTATTTATAAAAACGAGCAACTGGTTTACCTGACGGTAAGTAGTCACTGCTACACGTAAACATGTGCACCCGATACACCGAGGGCATTATAGATACATTGCTAACCTTGTCGCATCATAATGATGCGACAAAGTTAGCAATGTGCGTCCTCACAATAAAGTTGGTTAGCAGTCCACGATCATGCGATTCAGTCGCAATTTTCTGTGCATATGTGGAACTATGGATGGCGGTGATCACTTACCACCAGATCACCCGCATACTTATTGTCTGTTATTATTGTATATAATAAGGGTAACGGGGGAAAGGACGATATTTGAATGGTATTTTGTTCATCGTTTTTATACACAATGCTATTTTTCTTGTATCAAGAAGCAATAGGAAAAAAATAAAATGTTAACAACATTTCATTTTTAATTTTGCTTAAACTTTTATTTAAATTTAATATTCTTCAATAAAAATAAAGGCGTGTCAACATCGAACTCAACACCTTGAACATATTATGTAAAGTAAAGTGATCAACAATATATTTAAAACAGCAGCATGTTACAAAGTAGTGATCGTAACGCGTTTCTGATCGTATGAAAAAAATATATCTAATTTTTTACTAAAAATATGAGATTTTGTTAAATAAAATATTGTTTTTTTGTGATACGAAGATATTCTGTATGTTACAATATGTATGTATATATGAATTAGTCATTATTTGATTATACGATGAATGGAAAGTTAAAGGTTCTGTTTGGCGAACATATTTCAAGAGAACGCAAACAGTGCAGTCGGCAAAGAGCATTCAGAGCCCCGAAGCTACCATTTGAATTTCACCGGTGATAAAAACAACTGAAAATAATTCATAAAAATGAGCGAAATAAAAGTTCACAATAGCAAAGACAAACGCGTGCCCCGGGCGAAGACGGAGCAAATTATCTTTTTGTCGGGAACGTCTTCGCTCTTTAAGAATTCCCTTTTTAAATTGTATTTAAGTTTTAGTCTTTTTTTGCAGCTTGCGCTTGTCTTTTGGCCGGTCACGGCCCTCCGCATTAATAACTTGGGTAAAGAAAATCTTTAGTGCTAGTACTTCCTTGGAGACGTGTTCTATTTATTGATACAAAACTGTACGTATTGCGTAAATGAGTAAAAATAAATATATTTTAAATTGAATTGCTTATTATTTAAATGTATATATTTTGCACAACGAACAAATCAAAATAGCCACGTCAGTTTAATGTTGGACATGGGCATTGCAAATCAGGAGTATTGCTTTAACCCCCAACGATTGGCTAACGGATTGGTAATCGCAAATTGATTTTTTTTACTTAAGTAAACGCTGTTGCTCATCTACTCGTATTTGCTCCCATAGTCGCTCCCACACTCATAAGAAGAAATGAAATGGTCTTATCCTATGCCGAAGACCACGCAGCAATATTTTATTAAAAATAATGATATGCATATTTGTTGTAAAAACAACAAATATGCATAACCAGGATATTGATTATTTTATGAAATAGGAAGGGAAACGAGCAGGCGTGTCCTTTGAGAAAAGAGTAGGCTTTTTTACGTTTCAATCTCGTATCAGTGAATATTGGAAATAAATTATAAGGATAATATTATTATCAGGTGATTTACCCCACCGCGGGATTGAAAATGCTATGAAAGTTTTTGTTATCTATATATCTATCTACGAAAGAAACAAAACTTCTAACAAGTCGTGCGGTGGGTAAATGCACAGGTTTTTGGATCCTTTCCTTGGGCCACTTCAATCTAACCTAGGAAAATGGGCATCCAAGTAACTATAAGTCCACTATAAGATCACTATGGGTACAATGCACTATCATTCTCGATGTCATATGGTGAAAATCTCACCGAATATACCTTATTGGCTTATTAATTATTACAATTATTGTACACTTCGTTGATATTATTTTTACGTTAGTGTAGTTTTTAATATCACTTTAAAAATAGTATAAAATTTGAAACTACAAAACTTTTAAAGTAATTCACCCCACTGTGAAGGCGGCTAACCCTTCAGTCGCCTCGCACGGATGCTAGTATCGCCTTATCAAATGTAAACACTCGCGGCTCGTTCCGGCCATTGGGCGCGAACATGGCGTTCCTTTTATTTCTATACGTCCGCAGAAACAAGGGCGCCGTCTCGATTTAATGCTTGCTTCCACATCGCCTTGAGATTTTATGTAACTTCGATACTCCATTGTGGTGGAGTGCTTTGATATTTTTTGGAACTAGATTAATACAACCAAACCATTGTAATATCATTAAACATCAGTTTATTAAAATGTCATTTTACAATTATAGCTGTGGATTTCACTTTTAACTGCTTCACATTAAATAAAACTCAGAAGAGGTGGATGTGTGTGTGTGTGTGTGGTCTTTAGTGTAAATGCGTGTAATACAGATAGCATTATGGGAAAATAACAGCTCTTTCGTTTGAAAGTTTTAACTTCCCTAAAACGAAATCTTCTTCTTATGGTCGTGTGTCCCCGAGGTGGGGCAGAGGGCGTCCACAGTGCTTCTCCATTGGGATCAGTCGTGAGCGACGCGCTTAACTTCAGGCCACGTCAACCCGATGGATTTCATCTCGGCCGCTACGGAGCGCTTCCAGGTGTGTTTGGGTCAACCTGGTTTCGTTTTCCCTTAAGGAGTCCAATCCAGCGCCTGTCTGGAAATCTGATCGGAGTTCCTTTGGAGAGTATAGCTTATCCAAGTCCACTTGCGACGCAAGATTTGAAGTCCAATTGGCGGTTCGTTTTATTATAGTACTTGAAATTATTTTTTGTAGTTCATTTAATATTCCCAACGAGATGAACTGACTTAATAAAGTCCGTGACTCGCACTTCCATCCATGAATGCTCACAAGAGACTATGAACAGTGAAAAATGGAGGCTCATCGTAAGACTGGCGACACAAGACCAGACTGACTCGTGACCAAGACCACTTGGCCAAAAGTGACCGACTAAGAAGAAGAAGAATTGTTCAAACGAAAGCAATTCATAAACTTTCCAATTCCATACAAAACATATACATCTATACCTAACCGAATTTTTATTATTGTAACTAAGTTTTAGTAACCATAATTACTTTTGTGGTTAATGGAAAGAAAATATGTTGTGAAATCTTTGTTTTAAGAGAAAGTATAGATATGTTTATGTAATAATAATAATATTTGTATCATAATATTAATAATAATATTATGATACAAATGAGTAAATTTCGAGCAAATTGGGCTGGTCACTTTATGAAAGAACCCACAACGGTTTGGGTAGCCAAATTTTGGAATATAGACTGCGTCTTGAAAAATATAGTGTTAGATTACCCTTGGTTAAATGGAGCAATGCTCTGTGCAGAGCGGCTGGTCCTGTGCCTAAGGGTAGTATATCACTAGCAGAAGAGTACTGTAGGCTGATGATAATGATGGTGAAAGTTGATTTACATTAGACATAAGTAACATATTATTTAAAAAAGAACATCGATAAGAAAGGAAGTATTGTGAGATTACCGTACATTTTGCATAAGTAATCCATACATCCATACACGCATATGTTTTATAATTGAAAATATAAACCTTAATCTAAGGCCGACTGTAAACTAAAGCGAACTTCTTATGAGAAACTGCTTGAGGCAATTCCGCGTTCTATTTAAATCTGTTCATAAATAGATAATAAAGGGTGGCGGGTGAGTTCGGCTGCGGTTTACTAAACTGTTTTATTCGATAAAGATTGCGGGAGCGTGTCGACGGGAAACTTTCGAGCGAGCGGCTGTGCCGGCAAACAGCCGATGTACTTTTGACGTGATTTCTTAGCGCTGTGAAGGTGCTCGTTTACTCACATCCGGTTTACTATAAGTTAAATATCAAAAGTTTTGTTAGGGATAGTTTTAATCGAAATCGTTCTATTTACTCTGTTTGTGAATCTTGTAGTGTTAAGCAAAAATATAGGTAAGATTAAAAATAGGATGTGTTTAGTTACAACTTTTATAAATATAGGCAAGATTTAAAAATAGGATATGTTAAATAATAACTTTAATAAATATAGGTAAAAATTGTTGTTATTATTATTTATTAATACATTTCATCAAATTTTTCACATATTTGATATATATATATATATATATATATATATATATATATATATATATATATATATATGAAATATTAAATTTAAGTAGAATAATGATATTTTATACACTAAATCCTTTTGGGATAAACTGCAAATATGTAATTTTTTTGTACTGATATACGAAGACAACTGTGACAAAAAATGGATTTTTTAAATAGTAATTAATCAGTTTTAATACCTTAATAGGTAAGACTAAATTTTATCAGTAAAGTGAATATTGCCTTTACGTTTATCGAAAATTCAGGAAAAAGAAAGACCAGGGTACCATTGTTTGCAATATATTTTTGGCGGGCTATCGACCGCAATATTGTGTTCGAGGAAGATTTTCCGCTTTTTGGGTAATCAATAGGGGAAACTCGACGACCCTTAACTCTGGAACAGGATTGCTTATGACACGTGGAGTCGATAATACTACTGTAACTATTATTCAAATTGAGTATATAAAATATTTATAATAAATTGAACTAAAACAGATATTTTTTTTAAAAAAATGTTGTCTTAATTGTATAATTAAGAATTTTAAAGTGTTTTTACAAAAATTCAAGCATACTTTAAAATCATTACAAGTATGTACATATATATGTGAAAAATAAAGAATATCAAACCTTTTCGTAAACTCTCCTTTCTATTTTTACCTTTGAGTACATTACTAGTTAGAACTACATGTAAATATGTTCCGCAAATACAACATAATAAGAACAAAAAAAACAGCTTCAAATTAAGCGAAAGAATTAGTTTAAATATAATAACGTAACGTAACAAAATAGATAACAAATCGTCTTGTATTACTGGCCCCACAAACTGAATATCATTCAGTGATTTTTCAGAAGTAGTTTTTGCTGAAGCTGAGTTTAGTGCTTTCACTTTTTTCTCTGAGTACAGCGTGGTGTGGCAAGTAATAGCCGAACTTAGATTTTTTAATTTCAGTCAAATGTCCTAAGCTACGGTATTCTGCCAGCCTTATTTATATTTTCTTAGCTATACTTAGTCAACCCTAATTATAAATATAAATTTAAAAGAGAAAAACATCACAACATCATAATATAAATACAACAACACAACATAATATACTTTTATAATATACTTTGTAAAATAGTATGAAATCAATTTATAAATATTTTTTATATAATTAAAATTAATGCAATTATAAAAGTACAACTCAATGGTTTTCTTTCTTCAATATTGGTAAATCTAATATTCATTTCACTGATGGTAAGTATTTACATTGAACACGATCTCTTCACAAGTTCGTTAGAAAATCCGTTTTATACTCCTATAAGTTGTAGTCTTTGTTTGTATTTGAAATTCTCTATTTTGAACCATCTATCTGTAGCGATATTTCCGAAGCGGTACGACATTGGGACCTCCAACAAAACAAGTCTACAAATTTCTCAAAGGCCGGCAACGCTTTTCCAATGCCTTACCTCTGCAGATGTCTATCGGTGGCGTTGATTGCTTTCCATCAGGTGAGACATGCCTACTAGTTTGCAGTCCCATAAAAAAGAATTATATTGCTTTTGCCACCGATTATCCTTATCTAACAGTCTGACAATAACAGAATAGTATAGTACTACGAATAATTTAAACTTTAACATTAACTTGAAGATGATGATACCCTCTTAACCTGTAAATGTTATCGTTTGAAGAAATACTTAAGGTATCAACTGTATAACATACTTGCTATAGACTTAAGTATGATACATACTTAAGCACATACTAAGGTTAGGCACACCTTAGTGTGTGACTAATAAAAAGTATAAATTTCTCCTATACGAGAAAAGAAATTTATACTTTTTATTAAATAATTGAAGATTAAAATTTAATAATTGAAGATAGTGATAAATTGTAATGTATACACTTATTTGTATTATATTAATCGTTAAATTCAATATAATTATTATAATATAAATCGTTAAATTCAAATAATAACCTTAAATTGCTAAATAAAATTAAGGTGCATTTTAAATCGCCCCTATTATGTGTCATTATTTGGATATTGATAGTGACACGGATAAAATCACCGATTAAAAATTATGTTAGATATATAGATAACAACCCCGACGTGAATCATCATGATACATATTTGCCATTTTTTCTATAGCGACTATACATTCCACTACTGGGCACGGATCTTCCCGTTTTTGGAGTAAAAGACATTAGCCTATCACACCACCAACGTGGCGGATTTGTGCGGAACCCAAACGGTGAATATTTACCTGTAGGAGTAAAATTCATCGCAATGTGAGAATCGAACCGGCTAACGTTGATTCCAAACGCGGTAGCTTCGCTTCTGAGACAAATATTTTGTCAAAATATTCACGGTTTGCGATAGGTTAAAATACTAAAAAAACATTTACATTGTATTATTTTTACTGCGATCTTATTCTATTCTACGGTATTAAAAACAAAAATCAATCTTCATCGTGTTTTTCATTCGGAAGAGGTATGAACGTTGTCTTTTATTTTTTATTTCCGGTTCAGTTTTTTACAGATTTGTCGGTTGCGTTGTCGCCAGCAATCCAAGGGGGCGATTGTAGGACCGCAGACATCACGAACGTCTCGAGTGGATGATTGAGTCGGAAAATAGGTCCCCGGCCGTTAAACGTACCCTTCTGTTACAACTGCACTTATTTACTCTTCAGCCTTACTATGTACATAGATCATATTGAAAGTATTGGACCTCGGTTGGGGTTTCATTTCAAATTGTGTGTATATAAAAAAATATTTAATGAAATACCTATATATTTTTGGCAGTTATTTTTATATAACTGTTTTTTATTAATTCAAATTAATATATTTAATATATGTATTTATGGAAAATTAAATATGTGAATATCTATTTTTATACTCTATATAGATAATCTACTTGTAAGTGTTGTGATGCGTCTTTCAGCATTTTAACGGGGTCCCAAGACTGAGGACAGCTATCGTCGCTACGTTTTCGCCGTCGCGGTCTTGCCAGTCCGTAATTTCCGGGCCTCCTGCTCACAAGTCGTTCCAATAAAGGTGGAAAGGCACTAGGGCTAGCACCACTGTTATAGAAAAAGCCAGTAATTTATAGAAAAGACCTAGCTTTACCATACAAATAGAAAAGAAGATATACGGTTTAATTTATTGACATCTATCAATTAATTTCTGCAAATACTTCCTCCCACCTTGTTTATCAGTTTATTATGCTAACATATAGTTTATGATATTGGTGATCGTCTTCAGGACCCAATCAGCAAATAAAACTACGGTAAAAGTTCATCAACCTACAACATAAAAACAAGAAGCTCACATTAATTCATTCAAAAGTCCGCAATCCAATAATAGGTCCAACGAATAATTAAGTAATAAATGAATCATACACCTGAATATTTTTATTACGTGTAGATATTAGGGATACCATCATTTCAAGATAATTATTATAATATAAATTAATTATAATAATAATAATATTATTATAATATTTAATCTACTAAATTATATTAATCCACTATAAGTGAATAGAATGAACGGTACAATTTACGTACTTTTTACGTGGTAAAGTATTACCTATATTCTGAACACATCTCATTTCTACAAATAGACTTTTTATACATTGCAATAAAACGCGCATACCTTAAAATATAATTTCTCACATGTTGGCTTTAATAGAGTCAGGCGTTGAGGTTGGGAGGTGAAGAGTTGCTGACGGCCGTTTTCCCGTGAAATTTAGTTTTAATTCCCTGTAAACCCACTTCCTCCAGTAAAAACACGCATTATTTTTCTGCTTTTGTTTGTTTGTCGCGAATTTTATCCATGTTAAATTTCTGACTATCCACATAATTAGGAAGATCTCTATATCTAAAGACTTCTGTGTATGGTTGATGCACTATTCACCTAAACATGTGAGTGAATTACCTGAACTACCACATCATTTTTTATATGTCCTGTGTTAATATTATACAAATTAGAAACTCTAACAACACCTTCCCTTACACATTAGATTAGCAACATATCAGTTCATATGTATGCAATGTTAAGGCAAATCATATTCACTGGTAACAGTATAGAGCGTAAATTGAATTGTGTTAGTAAAGTCGGTCACTAATGTGTGAAGCGGTCGATAACTGGATAATGAACGTTAGGGTGCGGTTCGAATAATAGCAACGTCACATGATTAGCTAAAAATGTTAACAAAAACTGGTTTAGACTGCATATAAAATCACTCCAACTCCAACTCACAAGGCAGTCCACTGTTAGACATAGGCCTCCCCCCATAAAGCGCCACCTAGCCCGATCTTCAGCTTCACGTATCCAGTTTCTGCCAGCCGCCCTGCGCAAATCATCTAGCCGGAGGGCATCCTACACTACGTTTACCGAGACACGGTCTCCACTCCAACACTCGTTTGCTCCAACGATTGTCGGATCTTTGACAAACGTGACCAGCCCATTGCCACTTCATTTTGCTAATTTGAAAGGCTATGTGTGACTTTAGTTCTCGGGCGAATTTGTTCATTCCGAATTAAATCTAGCCGGAGGGCATCCTACACTACGTTTACCGAGACACGGTCTCCACTCCAACACTCGTTTGCTCCAACGATTGTCGGATCTCTGACAAACGTGACCAGCCCATTGCCACTTCATTTTGCTAATTTGAAAGGCTAAATGTGTGACTTTAGTTCTCGGGCGGATTTGTTCATTCCGAATTAAATCTACCAGCGAAACTCCGAGCATAGCTCTCTCCATAGTTCTCTGAGTGACTCTGAGCTTGAGAAGCAGACGGACTATTAGGACAATACTATATTTCAACTATACAGATATATCTACTATTTATTTAAATGTTTTTACTTAAACTGTGCAAGTAAAGGGGGGCGAAAATATGATTGATGGGTAACTTTTATTAGAACATTTTTGTACAATTTTTACTCGTATAAAGTTAATTAAAAATATTTATATGTTATAGATCTTTTGATGATAAACTTCATTTCTCAATCTTGAATGAGCTACTTAAATTAAAAGTAATAATAAAATTTCCTGTAGTTGCATAAATGGAGGTTTTTCAGATATACTTCATCGGTTTTATAGATAAGGCATTGCTGGAAACAGTATAATTTTGTTAACCTTTTAACCATATTTTGATTTTTTTTTATATTTCTGATAAATATAAAAATAAATGAAATTAAAAAATTGTAAGAAAAAGTATGTAACATAATAGAACAGAAAATCCCGCAATATATTCACGTTCTATAAAGTTTAAAAGAAAAATAGTATTAATAAACGTGTTTGTGTGGCTTACAAAACACTAGCTTCGGTGCGGCGCACCCGCGGTTAATGTAAGCATACGTTTAAACACTAATTTAATTAATTGTGCCATTTCCCCACATCCAGCAAGCACGCGCTGCACTCCCCCCCTACCTCTGACCCCGGCCCGTTCCCCGTCCCTTCCCGGAACTAACCATAGACGATATTTTTCACTTACGTCGAGACATAACAAATTGGCCACGTTATTGCTAGCTTTTACTCGTCATAAAAGTGAAAAATCTACATGGCTTTTCACACCTCCCGAATAACGCTCAAATGTGTTTCATAACATTTACGCAACAAACTAATTTATTCCAACGGAATCATTTTGAAGCATCATAATGGATATCATCTGTACCTATTTCACCTCCCATAACTTTGCCAATTTAACTTTATTTGTATCGGCTTAAGCTTGGAGACTTGAAGAACTTTTTTCCCGGGTACTTTATAGATCTTAAATATTGTGCAGGAAATGAAAAAACAAGATAACCGTTTATATTAAAATGCTATCGGAAATGTGCGGAGTGGAAGCGGAGGGTGCGCGGAACGGAACGAACAAGAGGTGTTGTGAAAAGAGATCCACCTCGAGGCCGGATTATTGAATTATCAACAAAACATCGTACGCCCGAGAGCCTACGCGCTTCTAATTACTTTCCACTCTTTACTTCAGAGCCGGCTGAAAATCCGATACGATACCAGGGAGCAATTGAACGCATTCTAATTGCGAAAGCTTCAATCTGTTGATATAGTAAATAAAATGCCAGAAAATCCACAAGGGAGACGCCGAAATAATAGGCATATTAAAAGCGGACAGGAGACTAAATGGAGAGCTCGCGGGGCGGCTGGATTTTCCGGAGAGGGTTTTTAAGCGATCCCGTCGGAGCGCACGATCCGATATACGTTCGGCAAATTAAAAGCAGGCCATGCGAGCGGGCATTGTGGAGGAGGTCCGCGCTTTATTGTTGCCGATTTGTCTGCACGGAAAAACACAAATGGCGCGCAGTGGGGTTAAGCTCTTTGTTAATTGAACGCGGCGATGTAGCGATACGGCCGCCGCGGTCGCCCCAACACATCACGTTCATTAACTCTAATGATTGCACTTGTTAATACAATATTAATATCTATTTTTACTTGATCTACATGTATTTGTATCTCGTAATCTATATAACTTTTTGTTAGATACATACATATCCATTACAACCTTTAATGGACGACTAATTGAAGTAATGGGTACCTGACTTCTGAATGAAAAGGTTCAAACTAAAATTTCGGTGGAAATTAAATTTAATTAATTAGATAATAATTGTTATGACAGTGGAATGCCTCCCGACTAGCTATAGCGACGTTCTGCGCTATGCAGGTGACAGAAACTTGTGATAATGATTATGAATGAATAAAATTTTAATACGATAAAAAAGCATAAGATGCACTGTCATTATCATCATCAATATTACAGAACTGGAGATAAACCCTTGAGTTTTATTTAAGGCACTTAGTATGATGCGTGGCTGACACTCCTGGGATTTCTCAGATACCGCCGTAAAGGGCTAAAAGAAAATCACCTACTCTTATATCTTTTACTTTGCTTGTATCCAATTGCTACGGAAGGTAGAGCCCTCTATGGAATACGTACCCTTGTCATTTATAACACTGTAAAACAAAAAAGATGCTCTTGGCCAAAAATTACTCATAAAAAAGGTTAAGGGATTGTTCTATTTAAAATGTCGCTTTCAATAAAAAAAGTTTTGTAATGTGGCAAATATAATAATAACTTTATAGTCATATACAATGACAACAAAAAAGATTTTATTGGGATTTTCCTCCGTTTCCGGGATAATGGACGACACGCTATAAATATACCTGTAGGCTACAAATGTGTTTATCCTAATACGGTAATTGAACCGATGACTTCGACAGTGATAACTTCAAGCGATAGTTATTGCGGTTACTTTACTTTATTCAGTATGGTGGTGATATCTTTTGTTTATTTTCAATAATGTCAACTCCACAAGATGTAGTTCTGTATATGTGATATTAACCAATCGCGATTCTTTCATTTACATTCGAAAGAGTCAGATTGAAAAAAAAAGATTAAATTTATATCAAAAATGATGGCTGGCTGGTTGGAAAAAATAAAAATTTTGTTCAAAAGTTCAATGTTAAGTGGTTAGATTTCTTTCGTAAACGAATTTGCATTCAAAGAACACTCGGTCAAGAATAAAACTAACACTATATTTCTATCTTCCAAATTACACTTCAGCAAAATATTCGCATCACAAATTGTTGCTGAGAATACAATATTAGTTTAATTTATCAAACCGAGTTGTACATTTATATACGACACAACAAAAGTTAACTAAAGTCAGGTAGGTAACAAGGTAAAATGACTTCACCTTCTGCACACTAAAATATTAATACGACGAAGTTTCTCTGCTAAGATGAGAACGGGCAGCAGGGTACGAAACGGGAGGGGGCACTCGTGTGAGAAATAGCTCCGAATATCTCGCGACGATCCGTGGATTCCTACCCCTATTTCCAGGGGATCGCGTCGAAATGACAACAGATTTAGGAAAAGTGTGAAGCGAGGTGTGAAATGTATCCGAGCGCGCTACTCCTTATATGACATTCTTTGCGCCTACTATAATGTAAGCGATGAGCCGATGCCGTAATCCGTCTTTTATTAAAAACATGTCGACTTGAGGATACGAGTTCTGCTTAAGTGGTTTATGTGTCCCACTTTACGCAATTTATTTCCCTAACCGAACATATTGAAATCGCCGCTTACAATTTGAGTATGTTACTTGAGCCTTGTAGAGTACCAATAAGTATTGCTTATAATGTGGACAATTCATTTCATACAATATTAGTGGATAAAAACGTATTTGTATTCTATATATAGTTAAATACAATAATATTATTTCGTACCATATTTTTTTTTGTAGCAGATGGAGGTCTGTGGTCTCTGCCTACCCCTATGGGAAACAGACGAGATTATGTATGTGTGTGTGTTTTTTTTTAAATGTGCATTCTTATTATATAGTAAATATTTTCTTAAAAATAATTGAAATAAAAATAATTAAAAATAATCCATGAGTCATATGTAGCTACATGACTCATGGATTGAGATCCGCGATTGTAATTTATATCTACAATATATATAAAAATAGAGAGCTATTTAGACTCGCTAAAATTCAAAAACGGCACGACCGATTCGAATATTTTTTATTTTGTTCGCTCTAATACATAATCGAATAAAAAAATAAAGGGCAAACATAAAAGAAAAGTATGAAAAATGAAAAATAATTTTTCTTCCTTTCACTTACAATAGATGGAGTTCATGACGGCTTTATTGTCTGAAAAATACAAAACTGTATTATCAGAAGGATTCAAATTAAATAATTGCATTTATCTTTGATGTAAAGAATATAAATTATTAATTTATTTAAATTACAATATACTTTCATCTAATATCGAAAGATCGATGAATTGAAATTGAAAGATTGATTGTGATTGATAATCACTGATCAAAAGTTATCATCACATAAATTGTAGGTGAAACGAAGAACTTTCTTCTTCACTGCTATTTATTTCGAGTTGATCAGGTGATCAGCTGTGTATTTTAGTGTACGCTGTTTGTACTGCCGTTTTTCTTTTATTTACGTATATTTGATGATATGTTTTTGATGATGATGTAAGACTTTCAATATATGTAGATGCAACATTGCAACATGCAATGCACATTACTAAATTAAGAAATTTAAATAAAATGGACGAGTAATGAGCTGGGTAGTCTATCATAGTTCCAACAAACGTTGGAGAAGATAACTGCTGGACCTAGACGCTTCCGAGCTAGATGGAGAGACCAGATCGCAGAGCGGCTAGCCGAAACTAGATAGATGACAATAGTGGGTAGATGGCGGACATAGGAGAAGTCTTAGTCTGGTAATGGATTGGCGTATGTTGATGATAATGATGATGATATAAGGACATTATGCCCTCATTTAAAATTGAATTTAAAGAGATTTAAAAAATTGAGTGTACGTCAGAAATCAAGTTTCACTTTTTGATTAGTTTAAAATTTTATCATAAAACATTTTCCCGCTTCGAATGTTCATTTCAATATCGGGAAGAAAGAAGGCAGGAAAGGGGAAAAGGGATCTCTTAACGAACTGCGCGACACTTGTAATTGGCTTTGTAATCGGAGACCGCGGTCGATCCTCACTCCTCCGTGCTACACAGCCCTAATTAATAATTAGCGAGACCATTGTTACCGAACAGGCCTTAATAAAGTGGCCTGTTAATTTTATAACAATACTCCACTTCGAATCATTGGCACAGAATTGTAAGTGAGTTAGGCTATTGTTACAGAAACTTATTTAAAGCAAGGATTCACGTAATTCTTTAGTATTAAAGTGTAAAAAAATTAATAACCGCTTTTGTAATACATCCCAAAAGCGTCGCTTGTCACCCTCGTGAGAATCAGGACATGACGGTGGTAAACCACGTCGCCGTCATTTTTCAACCAATTAAGTATATTAAATTCGTCTTAGTGAATCCCACGAGCCGCAAGACAGGATGGAGGTGAGCCCCAGCAGAACCCTGCATGCTGAGGTAAGGCACCATAGTACCTGGGGGAGCCTCATCCCGGAACGGTCGGGACGCTTGCGATTAAGCTCGCCACGCATCCATCGGCACGGCAGACCGTGGATTGGCGTAAAGGAAGGGAAAGGATAGAGAAGAAAGGAAAGGGCAGGAACGGAAATGCGGATTGGGGGGGTTATCTACTTATTATTTGAATTTAACATTATCTATCTATTATTTTTTATATACGAAAAAAAGAACACCTTTTAGTTATATGGAGGCGAAGTTGAGAGAAGGAGAGAGGTATTGGATGTGGCTTTGACATTCACCTGGCGAAGCGCAGCACAACAGCTAGTACTTGGAAGACGGTCTTTATATAAATCGGTCGCCTATGATTGACTTTTCAGTATTATGCATAAGGTCAAAGATATAAGGAAATTTAACTTATAAAACACCTATTTGAAGGAAAATGTACTGTAGTGATATATTGATAGATGGTTAAAACACTGATAGACCTGTTCTAATTTACTTACAAAAACATTTATAATAAAAAAACTGTGATATTGTTTCAATAGAACAGCAGATGTGTTGAATCCGGCCGGTCTCGCACACTAAGGTAGGAGAGCTACAATCAAGCCTTTACCCTCATTTAAATATCAAAACAGCCTCTTTACGCGCGGTTTGGTCCGGTCTATCTCCGCCGGCGCCCGCAACATAACACAAACAAATTAATTCTAATAATGATCCCTAATAAATAGGGATCTGTTTACCCCATAAAGAATAAATGTTATAATAATTGGGGCAAGAGGTTCACATTTTACAGTTCCGAATTTCAAATTTCTGAAGGGTGAATTAAATTAGACGAGATTTCAACAGAAAACAATAATAATATAATTAATATTTAAACGTTATTAATGTTTCTATCTTTAAATATTGGAATTAGATGGTGTGACGGGCTAGTTTCCGCAACTCGACGTCATCATGCGACTATTCTGCGTAAAAACAAAAATAATGGAACTATTATTGTAGTCATTACATAAAATAAAAATTTTGTACATTGAACGTCATATATTGAAAAGTAAATATAATGATTTTCATTTCACCTACAGAGGAATTTTCTGAACTATCAACACCATAGTACAATTTTAGTCAATTGATTTTGTGATGCGAAAATACAGGGAAGAATTACTCGTCCAAATTATTTCTTATCAAAAGTCAAAATAAAAATGATTCTCTCATGTACTACAATCAATACATATATGTTGGTATGTAAATAGTAGTATTTTACTATGTTATCACGTTTCTTGCGGTGAGCGGATGCTTCCTCTTCTTTTCTTTCCCTTCTTTTCCCTCCTTCTTTCATTATTATCCACCTAACTTACCTTAACCTATGTAGGCAATACCCTTAATTTTGCAATTTGTTTTGCTTATCTGCTGCTGACACGTTTATTTGTTTGCCTGTGTATTCTGTATTCGTCATTGACGATTTTCTAAAACAAACTATTGAATTCCGTTTATCATTCAACTTATTGCAATGCTCTATTCAGAAGTTAAACCAAAACGATTCGCACGGTTAATGTAAATATAAAACGTTACATTTTGGTGAGTCATCATCCGCCGCCGTCAACGATCTGGAGGCGGGAAGATAAAGCGATGCGGCCATTCCGCAGAGGCGTCTGCGTGAAATACAGTCTAAAATTGTTCACAGAGTATAAAACTGCACAAAGCCTTTTCAATTAAAACTTTCAATGGCGTCCCGGTGCTAATTATAGCGCGGCCCAGGAGGACATCTATTAGTATAAAATAAAGCGCTAACCACGGCGGCGACAGCGCGGCGCGGCCCGCTCCTCGCTCCCGGCTCCCCCCCCCCCGCCCCGCCTAAGTGAATTCCGTTAATTAAACCATAAAAACTTCGATAAATTAAGATCCCAGCCAATTCCCCTCTCTAATACAAGCCCACCTCGAAAGATTTCAGATGCAAACGACACCGATACAGGCGACCGGTGGGGACTGAGACATAAATTGTTTGGGGCTTTCTTTTACCCCTCTACATTTGTTTGCGGGTTTAAATTTACCCCGTGTTCCAGCGGATCTATGTAATAAAGGCAATCGCATTGTTACCTCATAAAGATTCCACGATAATGTCGCTAATAAAAGCATTTTGTTGGACTTCATTTTTTGAAACGTAAATTAAAATGTAAACGTTAGGTGTGTTACTATAAAAACGACATTTTCGTTATTAAGGCAGTGTTACACAAACGATGTTAATTGTGAGGGGAGGTCGTGTGCAACAAGGTTTTATTTCCAACACAGTAAGCTCATACGTTAATTACCGACGGACGGAGGCAATAAGCCACAGATAAGCGATAAGGCGCGCCCTATGTGAACTTGTATGGAAATTTTCATTAGTAAAATTTCAGGTTAACAGCTTGTGTGTTTTAGGTAATTGGTCCGTGAGCGGCGGGCGTGCGATGCGGCTTACGCGCTCAAACTTTTTATGAAAATATAACGCATCAGTTTCACCGCCGCAATTTGTGAGTACATACTCCTCGAGTTTTATGCTTACTTGGTTGGAACTTCGTTAATATGATCGACGTGTTGATCGCTGAAGCTACAAACTTAGTTTATTATGTCAGCACAATCAACAACTCAAATGAATTTACTCTACGTTTTCGTAGCACCTCGTAGAATATCGTAGCACATATTTAACAACATCAACTTTAACTTTTTTAACAATGTCACCCGCTCGAGCGTCTTGTACAGTAATTTGTGATTGTCAAAACTTATTTACTATAAAAGTTATTGCAGTTGGGCAGTGATTGGCTACTTGTTTGTTAGGCTTTTAAGTTTTGGGAATCTGGCTTTATCATAACAAAAATAAGCCATTTTTGTTTAAAATTAGGTTTTCTTTGAAAACAAGTTGAATTATTTATTTTATGTATATATCAAATACAATAAATAAGTGTTTATATAATATTATTATCATAAATCATTTTAAATGAATAGAATAATGTTTAAATCTGCGTAACTGTAATTTTGGGTTTAAATATCATTATTGTAATTGATTCAAAACTAATTCAATTTTTCATTTTCGCACCGCTACAATTGATTTTCGTTTATATACAATACTTTATTTCATAATCAAGGGTATTAGGTTCAAATCCCAGTCGAAACTAACTTTAACTAAATTTTTGGTCTCTGTATGCAATTTCTATTGGTCTAATGTTTTTCCAGGATACAGAAACTCTGGACTTTCCTCCAATAAAAAACGATGACCAGATGGAAGCTGGAGAGTCCTTCATAATGCCGAAATCGAGGAGCTTGTAACCGATGCTAACATTATTGGAGAGACAAAGGCGCATAGAATCCGTTCGCTCGGTGCACCTGGAGAGGTTGGAAGAGTATCGTACGGTGAAAAGGACATACATGGCAATATCGTCTGGTCAGTCGCCCTATCTACCGATGGAGCAACGCAGTGACCACAAAGTTGAGGGAGCAAGCGATCGGGCAAGCGATTGGCGAGTTCTCATTTCGGAGGCTAAGACATACTTAAGCTCGTAGTGTCAGCATAGTATTAGTATAGTTAAAGAGAGGTTTTGGATATGGACACACAAAGCAATAAAATATATGTACATATATCATGAGCATTTTTCTGAGCTTTCTCATCATCTTACTTGTTTAGAACGTAAATTACAATTTTACCACTCAAACATTCTAAGAGAAACATCTGAAAACCCAAACAGGTTACGAGTAACTCTAGTCTAGGGTAGAAGGAAGCTGCATGCAGTTGGGTATAATCCTCTTCTTGTTAGCAAAAGGTATGCCCCTGATAATAAGAAGATAACTATACTGACTGTGGGACCAATGTGATGATGTTATTCCACATTATATTTATTATTAATTTTATTATTAATTATATTTATTATTAATTTATTATTATTAACAGTCAATTTATAGAATATAGAAAGAAATATAAATTAATAGAGATGGCTGGTGAAAATCAATAATTAATTCATGATTCACAAATTGTTCATGTTATTCACTTAAGTAAATATTAACTAACAAAAACTTAATCGGAAAAGTTAAACAGTCACGAGTTGCATGCGAAAATAGTCTGAGAGTTGCCGATAATACGAGCTTATTTTGTGCATCAACTCGAATCGCTCTCAAATAGAACTTTCCGGCAAGTTGAAAGCAAATCTCTCCGCAGAACATCTGTCGTGGAAAGCCAACATTTTCTCCCAATAAAGCTTTTTGGAGGACGCTTACCGCGCTGGCTCGTGCAGCCAACAGGTGGCTCCTTTACAGTTTGAATGTAATTGTTGCTCGGGACGTTTTAAAATGTCTCACTTTTCCTGCTTTTCTGTATAAAGTACAATCTTTATATATTTACAATATAAAAACTATATTTTTTAAATATTGGCGCGCATAATGGAGATAACAATATAATATTATGATTTTTCTAAATCAGACTATCAATGCTCTAAACATTGATCGAATTTATCTATCCCCTATTAAGACTTGCCTCATATAGTAATTGGTGTTACATAAAATTCAATATAAATTACTTGATCGCCCTCACTGAACAGCACTAGAGAAGCTAAACGCTGAATTATGAGACATAATTTAACAAAACCTTTGCTTAATGGAGAATTATTAATTCATTCATTTATCCCTTCAGGAAATTAGAAATTCACGCGGGGTTACATAAGCTGACACATAATCATTCTGGCCGATTAAACTATCTTATGTTAGAATTTTACAGCATAAAATATATATTTATGATTGTATTTGAAAAATGTATCGTATATCATTTAATGTAATTGCATTAAATCTTATACTATACATTTTCTAATTTCGTCATAAATATCCTTTTAATGGTATTTTAAATAGACCATAGCCAGTTTAAATTAGCCACTTACGAGCACACGCCAGAAGCTATACAAGGTTACCATTGTTAGACACATCACAGATAACATCATCTCTAGAATAACATTAAAAAAGTCATAATGATTTATAACAACTTGTATTATTTTCATAGTTTGAAATATAATCTATAATATATAATTATAAAAAATTAGTAGGTAGCGATTATGCCCTAAAGCAATGTATCAACAATCATATCATATAACGTATATATAATAGTGAATGTGTAAGTTGTGAGCTAAGTAAGTAAAATCCACCACAAGTTGGTGTCAATCGACATTCAAAATCACTCGAGTGCGTGGTCCGCGTTTTGTCGAAACTCCTGCACTATAATCTCGACTAGTTCCGCTTATAAGTTTATTTCTCGCCCGTAGCGGCGAGCCAAGAAGCGTCAAGATTTAAGTAGTTTACGGCAGGAAGTCCGCTCGGCGTTGTCTTGTTTGGTCTGTGCAACTTGCTAACTCGATATTGCACGCTCACTTTATGCCCAAGTTTAATGTCACGCGCCACCACAGCCTCTTCTCGCGACAAACATTTATTAGTTTTCTCTCCGGCGCAACAAGTTGGAATTTTCGTTTTGGGTCGACTTTTGTTTCGAGTAGGTACATTTAGCAAGCTCTTCAAGTTTAATATTCTGCGCGTATTTATACACACTGCGATGAGAATTTTAATGTAGTTGAAAGTTTAAATGAAATTTGTCAATACAGCGCATTATATTGCTTACAGTGATTTCTTCTAGAAAACCGTTGAATGACGTAGACGATCTAACTTGCTCAGTAACGTGATAAGAGTACATACAATTTCCGCATCGGGATATGCGGAATAAATACCTGTAAGTCATCCTTACAGGTATTTATTCTGATTCTGAGTGCCCCGCAAATCCGCCTTGAACAAACAAGTGCTCAGCTGTGGGATATAAAAAATATCAGTGGAATCTGAATGAAGTGAAATAGATTTTTATATTTTTGTTATCGATAAGTGATGTATTTAATCGTCACTTACTGGTCTTCACAACTTTTTACAAATATGTTCAAAGATCAATTCGAATGCTGTAAATGAAAATTAAAATTGTTGTTAACTATGACAATATTCAAAATAAATTAATAGAACTAAAAAAGAACTTGTGAGTTTTAGATGTATGTTTTTTGTTTACTATTTCTGTACTATTTTGTGGATTGTCG
This sequence comes from Baronia brevicornis, assembly GCA_031353405.1. Taxonomy (NCBI): domain Eukaryota; kingdom Metazoa; phylum Arthropoda; class Insecta; order Lepidoptera; family Papilionidae; genus Baronia; species Baronia brevicornis. The sequence goes on along the minus strand of JASFAT010000745.1, from coordinate 301,394 downwards.
AATAAAGTTTTATATTGAAAGTATACATGTATTTTCAATGTAAAAAATCAAACGTATCAACTTGTACTTTATCTCAAAAAATCTCAATAGCAACATTTTTTATCCTACAAAAATATCGTTTTTATTATTATCTATATTCTAGATATAAAGGTATTCTATCTCATTTTGTGATTATTTGTGTGGACACTTATTAGTGATTGTTTGTTAAATTTGTAGAATCTGTCACATAAATACATGTTAATGAACCACACTTTTAAATAGTCCTATCGTTCCGTATGTTCCGTATGTTCGAGCTATTAAGTTAAATGTTTGGCCTTTCATTTTTATAAATTATATGTATATGTATTAAACATATAATAAAATAAAAAGTTGCCAAAGAAATGTATCTCTTAATTTGAGTTTTACCTAAACACTATTTTTGATATATACGAGAAAAGAACATGCACACTTACTTAGAATTCAATACACATTTAGAACCGTTTCCGGCTACTGAATCTTTACGCGATCATTAGATATAAAAGCAAACGGCTCTATTAAAGCAAAATTGATGAGTGTAAAGCGATCCGGTTCAAATAGCGGTCGGGAGGGGTCGGGTGGCGAAGACTCAATCTGGGTACATGGCATAAAAGCGGCATTAAACTGCCGCAGCGTCTGCGGCCGAGACGACCGTCTGCTTGCGGCACACGTAAGGGAGCCAGCGTGGTGTACCTCACTTTCCTTATTATCTTAAAGTTTCCTTAGACATATCGCAAGAGAAGAGACTGGATTACAGGCTATCCACTTGTATAAAATAATAATCGCTTTTAAAAAGCCCAATAAGTAAAGATTACACTTACGGTCTAAAGACGTCGGTTAGATTCCACCATTGGTCTATTGATGTGAATCGTATTTTCCTGGTATAAACCATTAGCTTAGCAATTCTAGTAATATCCAAACATTACAAGTCTTCTTAAAAAAATAGGAGTGTTAATCATTGTATTCATAAATAAATTATACGCAACCTTTATATTTGAAACTGGTGGTGGCGCAGGACAGGACACGGTGGCATAAAATGTTTTGGCTAGGATCCATTTTGGGTCGCTGTGCCAACAAAGTTAGTTAGTTATACGGTCCATATATTATATATACTAGTTGTACACGGGGACTCCCCATTGCTAAAGGAATAGTCATTAACTCAATACGGTTCTCTTAAACGGATTAGCGGGATAATTTAAAGTATATTAAATTATAGATATAAAGTATATTATAATTTTAAAGTATATTAAATTATAGAATAACATAAATTATTATAAAATAACAAAAATGTAAAACATAATATTTTTAAACATATAAAAAACTACTTTAACATCTTTATATTTTTATGTCTTCAAATATCACATTGCTTCTTAAATGTAGCCAAATTATAAAATAGTTTATTGAAACAGACTTTGTTTATGTTTCAAACACCATTTACACATTACTATATAAAAAGCGCTTTTTATTCCTCTACCTTTTGATTTCATTTCATTTTAAAACAAGAATAATTTCAGAGGAGAAACTTGTACCACATACTCCTGATAACGTTATTATTATACCTCAATAATAATATGATCTCAGTGTTTGCATAATGCCGTCATAAGGACAAGTAGTGCTCGGCTGCGGCAGATATTTGAAAAGTTGCAAAGTGAGCCCACTGAATGCATATCCGTGTAAACGATATCATGAGTTTTACTTGCCTGCGGTTGATATTTGCTTAAAGTTTCCCACTTCAGGTATTATTAAGGAATTTAACAACGAAACGTAAGAAAACAAATTTTGATAAAAATATCTATTTATTAATTTATTTATACACAGCACATCTGACTTCTAAATCTAAAATAAATGAGCTTACGGAGCTAATGGATTTAAACTTTAATATATTAACCTGTAGTGAGTTATATAATTATAATGTTTAATTTTGCTTTCCATCAAATGGCACGCTTGCTCGTTTGCCCTCCTATCCCATAAAAGAAAAAAATGTGAATACATAGTAGGTACACCAACCATTAGCACAATACCTATGTATAACATTACAGACGCCTTCACATACCTATGCTAGGTAATAAATACAACTGTAGCTCTATGGATTACATTATAAAGTTGAATTAAAAGAGTTCTGGATCTGGATGGTAAAAACCAGTAAGGTTTAGCGGGCTTACAAGTATTTTATATTTTATTGTTATTTCTATTAATTAAATTAGTCATAAATCGGGTATTATAGTTTTATATCTAATACCTATATGCTAAGAATTACGGCGTAACATGGTAATTAGTGCGTTTCGTACGGTGAGTGCTTGAATCCAGAGGCTTAACTCTTTTTGTCTTCCTTTATTTTCTTCTTACTCTTCCATTGTTTACATTATTACCCTAAGTGTGCCTGCAGTGCTCTTAACAGTATGGACCATAGGCGTCGCTGGTTTTTTAACATCAAGTGTCACCTGTTAGTTTTCCTATCGATCGCATTAAAAAGCACCAAATAAGTAAATAAAAAAAGTAAATTAAAAAAAATCGCAAAACATAAAATGCTTGTGGATTTAATGCTACGCCTACCTGCCTTAGTATAATTAAAGCGGTAAAAGTTCGCCAAGCTTATGTATGCGGACTTTTAATGGAAGGACAAACACTCCCGTTTGTCCAGGAAACAGACACCGCTTCATGTTTGACACGGATAGTGTGTATCTTTTTAGATCAGTCGTATACAAAATGTCCTTGTATCAGTGTAAAAAAATTACCCGCTTGTAGTGTATCCCAAAAGCAATATGTATTATTTTACAAAATATTGTTGAAACAATTATCTTTTTTACACAAAACCAGTAATATTGTTCCATACAATTACTAACGTGTGGGAAATTTGTTTTACGTGTACACGTTTTAATGGACTGCAACAAACTATTGTTTGAATATATGACGTAAAATAAAGAAATCTCCTTTATTTTACGTCATATATTAGAGCTGTTGAATTTAACGTCGACACATCTTTATTTTTATGAAAAAATGTTTTGAAAAAATTAAAGAATATTAATATATTAATTTTTTAAGTTATAGAATAAAAAGCTGTTTATTTAACGAACATTATCTATTATTGTTTTTTATACGAGGAACAGGACATCCCTTTATATGCTTATTATGTTTCGCTCGTACTTTGAACGCCGTTAGTAAAGTTTGGACGATTAAAGAAGACCTTTAGAGAGATTATAGATAACGTGTAAAGGCATACGAAATTTTAGTATATACACGAATACTTGCTGTTAGTTGGATTCAAAACGTAGGCAAATAAGATTTTCTTAAGGGTAAATCAGAAAAGTGAACTTTGCAAATTGTCAAAAATAAAAAATTTCATTACCTGTGATATAAATACACACATACGTATCAATAATGACACAGGTACATATTGTTACAACAAATTATGAAGGCAAAAGTGGCAAGCAAATGAAGGGTTGGTCGGAGAACGAAGCCTTGGCTACACAATATAACGGAAGTAAACGGGGATAACCAGTGCTGCCCAACTGTTTTACCTTACTTAAGACAGATAATTGTGCTGAATTATTTGCTACCTCAAAGAAGGAAAGTAGAAGTAAAAAAACCCAAAGGAAGAAATAAGAAGCTACGTGCCGCCATAATCTCTACGCATGGCGGTCGGATCTCGTTATTCATAAATAACTCAAAATAATTCGTATATAGAGGACAAAAAAACATATTTTTTTTTGCGTCAAATGTCAAATTATTTAAGTTTATAACAATAACTAATTTTTAAGTAAACTATTCAAATCTAAAAAATAATCTTAATGAAACGGCTATCTTTTTGCAGTAACATTTTTAAAACGCTACATTAGACCTTAATAAAAGTTAATAAAATTCATAGTCACTTAAATTCCTATTTTTTGATATATTCTACATCATGTTACTAATAAAAGGGGAAAAAGATGAAATTCTTATACATATTTTTATATATATTAAATTCTACATATTTTTTATATATTTATTTATACACATAACGTACAACAAGCGGACTTAATGCCATTTAGCATTCTCTACCAGTCAATTTGCCGGCGAAACTGAGAAAATTGGTTTGGAGGTGGCCTGTATTAAAGGAACTATATATATATATATATATATATATATATATATATATATATATATATATATATATATATATATATATATATATATATATATATATATATATATATATATATATATTGTAGTTAAATAATTACACTATATTATTATAGTTGTTCTAACGGCTTGAAAATAAACTTTTAGGTGCAATTGCATGTCAGTAACAGTCGTGGTGCAGTGATCTCTACTTAAAACATTTGTAGACAATTATGACCCGTATACAAAAGATATAAAGTTTAGAATACAATATGTAAAACAAATCATATTATCACAGCATGCAGGGATGCTGCGAATAAGAGTTGCCAGACAAATATTTTTCCATTTCCACACAGACCCTCCCAAATCGAGGATTAAAAGCATAGTATTCATGCGCCTCGGGTATTTTCCATTTTGGTGCGTATCGGTGACATTTTTACAAATAATTTCAATGATTATAAGTTGTGGATAGACTTTTACCGCCAACTTACACGAGTGACGTGTTTTTATTTCCTTTCTATAATGTTATATTATAATCAGTTATATTGTTTAATTGTGGTGGCTTATTATGCAATATAGTTCGATTAAAGCATGTAAGTGAAGTGATATGAAATAAATGAGGGTATTGTGACTTTTTAAGTTGACTGAAAAAATCCATAGAAGCTTTTGGTAGAAGAGCCACCATTTTATCAAGACGTAACGTGACAAACAAACTAGAACATTCAAAGATATTTGATATTATTATATTTGATTTGACACTGGCATAATAGTTATAACTAATTTCCATCAAAGAATACAATTACATTTTAATAATTTAAAATAAAATATGAGAATATATAATACATCTCTGAGAATTTTCGCTACCATTTTATTTTAATAAATTTAAAACAGATTTTATCATCAATTAGTTATATTGTTTAATTCTGATTGCGTTTTGTACGATATAGTACAATAAAGGTGTAGAAATGGATTAAGTAAATAAATACATGAATTGTGATGTTTTGAATTAACTCTTAAAGTTCGTGGTAAGTTTTGATTGTGACGACGATCGTGATGACAATTTTATTAAGTTTTAACATAGATAAATACAAAACTACATTTTCTATTCCTGATAGAGTCATAGATACTTGTTAATTACCCAATAAAAAAAATGGCCATAACGCCTACTACTTTTTTTCTAACAGCCCATATATGTCCCACTGCTGAGCACGAGCCTCTCCATTTTTGGAGGAACGGACGTTAACCCACCACGCTTGTCCAATGCGGATTAGCGAGGTTACCAGACTCCGAATAAGTATTATATTTGTAATCCATACATATTTTTATCCCGATGCGGGGATTGAACCCGCGACCATTGACTCCGCGGCCACTGAGCCAATTGGTCGTCACCTACTACTTAACATCTACTAATTAAAATTGCACTCAACGATATACATATGTATATATTTTTTAAGGAGTGGATTAAAAGTGCGGTTCGTGTAGCAGGCACAAAGCGAACACATATCGATCAGCAAACAATCCGTCGGCTCGCAGCCAGGTATCCCCCCCAAACTGGGGCCCTCAACAGCCCACTAGCACACCGCCCCGGGGCCCTACATCAAAATGACGGAAATCCCATATTGCCTACACCGGGGACGGAAGCACAATTTTATAAGTTAAGGGATTTGTGTCAATATTTTACTAGGATAGCGGATGGCTATCCATCGCGGTACTACATTGTGTTGGCCGAGTAACCGAGGGCTCGTCTGCTAGCAATTCAAAACTTTATTAATTTATGACTACTCTCAAATTTTGACAAAAATCTCACATATGCTGCTTATCGCTATTATTTTTCATGTCCAATTATTTCTCGTTAAATATTTAGTAAGTACATACATGTTTCTTAATCGAAATACTTAAGTGTATCCAGATTTATGAATACATTGTAACGTTTCACGCATCACATCTCGCCCAATAAAAATACGAAAATATGATCCGGAGAAGTTACGCTTTGCCGGGGAAGTTTTGCCAGTGTTGGAAATGTTTAGATAGCTTCCCGATACGACCAACTGAGTGCGCTAGTTTAGGGAAACATCTTTCTTACCTTTCTTATACGTATGTAATAACATACATATGTAGCTTACTTTGAAAATATAACCTCAATTTACGTATCAGTTTCTCTTGTTTGCTTTATTGTAACGAGAATTTGAATTTCAAAGTAACTTATGTTTACTTATAGGAGGTATAAAAGGTTTGCTATATCTGTTCCAAAACCCCCATCATATTTGTAAAGTATTTGTTTTCGAAGCCAAGAGTCGTGGGTTCGATTTCCGTATCAGGATAGACTGACTATTAAATTTAGATAATAAGCATACAATAAAACATCTCTTTAAAGAGAGAAACTACAATATAAATAAATTAAGATATATATACATATGTGTGTGTGTATACATATGTAACTTTTTCACAGCCCATTTAGTATGAATAGCCCATTTAGAATAAATATTTGTAGGCCATACAAAGTATATTTATTCGATGCTACCATTGACTCCGTTGACGGAGGGCCCCGCCACTGTGCCAATTAGTCGTCACACACACACACACACACACACACAGAAAAAGTATACAAATATTCCTATTTTTTATTTATTGTGATATTTTTAAAAAAATATTTCCTATTATTTCCATTCTTTGAGTTCTTTTTTTATGTAATTATAATATGGAACAGAGTAAAGAGCCTAGCTTCCCACAATACAGCAAATCCTAGTGGAGACTACAGTGAGGACTAGTCTCTCCTATTCTGTAATATGCAAAATCAAATTTTGATATTAAAGGTATAATTATTATTATTAACTGTAAGTTTCTATATTTATCTATACTATAAACCGTTTTATTTTTTAATGAATAATGAAAATATAAAATAATATTCTTTTTTATCACCCCTAGTTTTCACCTTTAATGTGGTAATCACTGACTGGAGTTTAGAATGATTACGATGGAAACGGGCGGTCGATTCGGGCTTTTTCGAACACCACCACCTTCTACCCTTCAAGTTACTAGCGCACTATTTCAGTATTGTAATTGTAATAGTGTGCAATATTACAGTTGTTATTATTATTATATAGTGAATTATTATAATACAAGATAACATTTCACTTACGTATAAGTCTTACTAAGAAAATTATGAGTAAATAAGCAGTTAAGAGCAGTCTTGGGGGTTTAATTAAATATGTTAAATTGTGTTGTGTGAGACAAAGAACTTGTAGGGAACGCGATGTGCCCTCCGGCAACAGCACTTTCCCATGCCAAATCCACTCAAAGATACGCACAGTAGCTTACACAGGGATTATTTTATTTTAAAACAATAGCTTTATGACGTTCAAATACAATAAATATATAAATACATTACAAATAATATATTCATATATTTATTTCAACGTCAAATTCTAATAAAGCAGTAAACAAGTGGAACTTAATGCCAGGAATCATTCCCTGTCAGTCAATCTTTGGGTGAGTAGGAGAGTTATAGTAAAGGTATACAAAAAAATATTGTAATAATAACTTATAAAAATAATATATTAAATTATAATATTTGATCAAAAATTGATAAAATTTGATTATTGTAAAAGACATAAAACATGTACTATTTTTAAACTAACCAATTATTTTGATAACAGCATATAAAGATAAAATCTCAGTGTTAAGTACAAATCTAAACTAAAGAGTGATAAATCCAAGGTATGATATGAATTGTAAGATCAGATATAGATTGTTACTTTACATATCAAAAATAAAATATCAGTATTACAAGTTAAAATGTTTTATTACATCAAATAATGCTTCACTGTCGGATTCGAGGCCTACCCATTTTTAGAAGAATGGACATTAACACAACACGCTTTTTACAGATGATTTTTCGGGACATCCAGACTCGGAATAAATACCTGATGAATGAGTTGTCACGATGATATACCATTGAGTTTATCAAAACTAAATATGCATTAGCAATAAGTACAAAAGCATAAAAACATTTTTGTGACTGTTATATTTATAATAAAACTCCAAAGGTTTCGAAAGCGTAACTTTAAACGGTTCTAAAATTGGAAAAACGTAAGCAAAGGTAATAGGCATAGACAACTTCGAAGTTTGTTAAGCTAATTTCTCTCAATTTGCGACACCACTGCATTCACAAATTAAACGGCTTTAAATGAACATTCAGTGGCATGGGAGCTCTTTGATCGCCTTGTAGATGCGTCCCGCGGAGACCGTACAAAGTTAACCCCGAAACCGTGGAGGCTCACTTCTTAAATTATTCTCCAAAAGATTTTCTAATTTGCTCGCTCGTCTCGATTCCTTTTACGAGGAAGCGGGAGCCGCAAGCACGAATACATGCAGTAACAAAATTCACCTTACACCTATTATAGTCTCACCGTCATTGACGTAAAGTACCTTATACATCGTCGTAGGCACACGTTCGTCTTTTGCTTATATTCGTAAGCGCGTAGCAAGTAATAATGTGCTTTATTACATTCATGTACGATTCAAAACACATTAAACGGCGAGAAACACATGTTTTCGAGGTTTTCGAGTGTTGTATGGGGTCCCGCATGAGACATTTGGGTAATGTTACGTAATAAGGAAGGGAACGTTGATTTTGTCAAAGGTAAGAAAATTGGTTACGTTCGTGGGTAATTTCGTCAACCGAGATAAATAAGAATTATGTATCTGTGAATTAAGTAGCTGTGAATTTATTAAGAAACTGTCTAATTATGAAACAAACTATATTTAATTTATAACTACTACTTTACTACTTCCGTTGAAATGCTATTAAAGGAAAGCAAAACGATTATGTTCTCATAGAAAGAAATCACATGACCTGCCTTTAAATTACCTAAGAATTTTCAAGAAACCTATCGTAAAATGATTGTATTTATTCGATTTCTATAATGTCATTATCTCTTACATTCAAGAACCTACTGCTAGTCTAAGTTTTCATTTCAATTTTTTCAAAAAATTAAAAAACATTATTTTCCTGAACTATCAGTTGAGCTGGTGAAAAGGATATTAAAATTTAAAAAAAGGATTAATTACTGTTACTTACATGTTTTGAAATTAAAAACAATCGCAGATCAATATTTTTAAACGGAAAAAGATTTATAAATATGTTTCTAGAAACTGTATAGTGTAATAATCTTCTACCGCTGTATTACTGCTTTCATCTGCGCCCTTCGTCGCAAAACTTGGAAACTATAAATAAAAAGTACTCGTAGTTTTACCGCATATTAATCAGAAGTCAGACGAAATATTTCCTTTTCTAGTATTTTTGAACTGAAAAACTGAAAAATTTCTATACGAGTACATTTATATTACTATAAATGAGTTTCTAATAAAGATTTTTATCTCTGATCTAATCAGCAATAGTTACTTGACGAGCGATTGGTGTGTGTATGATTCATGAGCCAATAGTTCTGGGTTCAAATCCTGAAAGATGCTGCAATTTGTTTTAAATCACGAAAAAATAATTTTGAGTCAAATTAGAAGAGTTAAATTTGTGTACGTCTAATGTATTTTGAAGACAGTGCATCTGAAGTCTTTTTTAAACTAATATATGGGTGAATCGGACGACGGAGGGTCTTACGTTTTTACACAGACACACTTAATCACAAACAAACTGTTAACACAAAACAATCGATTACGATAACACCATCAACCACCCTTAATTCAATATAAAAAAAGTCTTGTGTGGCGCTTAATCTTAAACATTTATTATTTTTCAACAACACAAGTATTGAAAAAAATCTTATCTTTACATTATAAATCACGTGACACTATGTGCATATATATAATCTCCGATTACATCTGACCGATTTTAATAAAATTTTCAAGCTATGTATTGTTGATTCAAGATTAAAATATAGTTGGACATTCAATCTAAACTTATGAAGCCGATAGACGACACTGTGGTCGAGATTAAATATTTTTTCAACATTTTTTTTAGAAATGTTTTTTTTTTAAATATATTATAACTCAACAATTTCTTGTAATATGACTCAACAATTTCTTTTAATATGACTTAACAAGTTTTTGTAGTTGAGTTATATTTTCAAGCTGAACTTTTTGTTGAGATCTGATTTTTTTTCTTCAACGAATTTTTTCTCTCAGCGACAGGATGACATCTGCGCGCCTCCACTTATACTTTATATGAGACGAGAATTTTCAGTGCAGGTTAAAGATTTACATTTACGCGTCAAAAACTTTACTAACGATGAATTTATTTCCGTTATCCCCATGTTGTATCTCGACGACACGTTGAAAAACATCTTATATATTATAATAAAATATATAACATATTCGCATAGGTAAAGTTTATTATTACATATTGATCAGATACGTTGCGCAGATAAATAAAAAACCGAGTATCATACATACTACGATGTTCGGTTTTTTATTTATCTGCGCATCATTCGACCCTTTTTCCAGACTCAATTTTTTTGTTTAAATTTGTAAAAGAGCAATAAAGCAAAGCACATTAGTTTAAAAGCATTACAATCTAAATAACGCGTCACTCGTATATTTAAAGCGTATATCAAATGGTTTTAGCAAAATTTGGTATTTTCATCGAGGTTAAAAATTCAAAATTTAATTACATTACACAGGCGATGCTTTATTTCTATAATGAGATACAAGCCTCTTGAAGTCTCACTCTGGTCGCGTGACCTATTTTAAGAAAATCTTATTTTTGCTCACTTAATTTGCCTTCTTCGTGTTTGCTCTGCGAATGAGGATCCACGAATTTTTTATTTCGCTACCACCGAAAGTTAATTGAGTGGGCCGAGGGACAATTCCGCGCCATTCCCGCGATACGTTCTACCTCTATAAACATTTATTGTCGCTCTACATCTCACTAAGTTCACTTTTACAGAGTTTTATGTCCGAAAAATTTACGCGAGCACGGTTGCTGTGCGGGCTTTATTGCGGTGTAGGAATGCGCGGCCACAGTCCCGTAATTGAATGTAATTTCGTTAGCTTCTTTCGTTTGCCGCTGTAAAATAAAATTTTACGTCTTATTTATTGTCACGAGCAACAATATCTGTGCCCCGGACTCCTCCGAACGGGAGTGTGGTAATAAAAATCGTTGTAATACACCCGCACAATCACTACACGTATTAATGTGTTCCTGCGAACGAATTTTAGTTACATTACACACGAATGCTCGATGTATGGAATTTTAAGTCTTATATGAACATTGCTCGTAAAAAATACCTGAATTTACCCTGAATGTATCATATTTACACTGTTGAAAATAATATAAAAATTATTTAAGTATAATATACGAGTTAATAACAGGTAAGTCAAAGAATTAAAAGAAATAATTTACAAAATATGTAACTCTTCAGAAATAGTAGCTTAACCTTAAAATATTAAACTTTATCATTTCAATTTTATTTAAATCTTTATCAGTGGATTACTTACAATATTTTTGAAGCTATTCATTTTTGTTTTCGTTTGTCCACACCCACATTTTTTAAATTTTTGCTTAATCGCATAGGGACTATAAATTTTTCTAGAATAAAAAGTAAACCAAATCAATGCCTATATTCGTCTATCATTTCGTAAAATTTCAGTCCATTTTGATTCCTCGGTTATTTCCAATCATAGCCCTAATACTAATTTTTTTGGCTTTGAGTTTTATAAAAAAAAAAAACAATTTTTATTATCGATATAGTATTTATTCATTTAACGGAGTTTATTCTTGTTTTTTGCAAACACTGTAAAAACAATACTTGTAACCATATGTGGATCTCGTTAGTGTAGACTTCATTAGCCTATAGAAGGTCAAGTCAGCAACGTGGACTGGTCAAAAATCATTCAGTAAATATTGGACATTGTTATCAATTTTCAATATTTTGAAATTCTGTCCCACTTGTTTTTTCTTAAACTATATTTATGTAAGATAAAGAATGTGTAGGTAAAATAAGTATAACTGTGATGACCTAATTGGCGCAGAGGTGAAATAATCACTTTCGGTTTAAAAAGCACAAAAATCCAGGCTGGGGGGCTCCATTCCCGCATCGGAAGACATAATATAAATATAACCTACAGGTTCAGTTTAATATCTAACCTCCACAAAAGAAGAAGCTCCGTTCCTAGCTTTAGGACTATATGGGCTGCACAAAAAATTATGAATGGAACTAGTTATTGCTATATAGAATCAAGTAAAATTAAAAATCAATAAGTTATTATTCGTAGGCCAACATAGAACGCACTCGTAATTCAAAAGGCATGACAGCCAGTAATGAGGTTTTTTAAATGCGCACATACATTATGAAAATGTAAATTGCTGTCGTATATTTGTTTGCCCATAAAAATAATCGAATCTACTCGGACTACTGTATAAATTTCTGTGCCAATTCTTCTTTGTCATATTTGATTAATATAGTATTAATTTAAATAAAAGAAATTAATTAAATATATTTCGATTTATTTATTAATATATGTAATTGTCTGAGAGTGAGATGCGCCATCTAATTTTAGAACTAGATGGCTTATAACAAACAGTACAAAAACTTCTCAACAGATAATATTGTTATTTACATTAATTGTGGGAAATTGTAATTTGGCATCTGCAGGACTAACAATATATTTAGAAAATAATTGTATGCTAAAAATAGTTCTGCTACTCCTCTATTCATTACGTCTAAACCTTTATCGCCATTTCGGAACCCAGCCAAGTGAACATACAGTAATAAATAAAAGTCAAGAGTGATTTCGGATCTTCTTGAGATAAGTTTAAGCTGTTATATTTTACTACCAGAAGTTAAGGGTTATGATTTACACATTCCCCGAGAAACTAAAATTTGTTTTAAAAACCAAAATTAGGTTTCGGGTCTCTCGGATGTAATTTGTGAATAATGTTTTTAAAGACACTGCATTCGAAGTCTCCCACTTTCTCACCGAAAAATAAAGTCTTTCATAAAGGAGGATTCGGAGGACAGAGTGCGTTATTTTTTGCTTACACATTAAAAGCACTTGTTAAATGTATATTTTGCGCGGTTTACATTCCTCAGTTATGTTTCACAAGAGCTCGCCCTAGCTGATTTGACTACGATAACGTTACAAAAGATTACATATCAAGATTTTTTTACAGCCCATTTACGTCCTACTGCTGGACATGGAGTTTCTCCATTTCTGGAGGAATGGACACCTACCGCGCCTGTCCAAGGTGGATTGGCGGGGCAACCAGACCCAAATTACTCAGGCTACTTATATACCCTATAAGGTAGGACAAATATAAGGTACATATATTTGTCCTAATGCTGTAAATGAATTCACGACCATTAACACTGAAAGCGATTTTGTCACTGAGCCAATTAGCTTGTCCAGAATATAAGTCTTTTTTTATTTCACAGTGTTTTACTACACAGAACAAGTTTTTCTTTTTCGTGAAGTTACTAGTATAAATACGCGAAGTCAATGGCCGCAATGTAGGTAAACTTATATTTATCATAATTACAATTAATCAAAATAATATTATCAAGTATAATAAACTCAAGGCACTAAAAACACTGGTGGCATATGTGCCTAATAACTTGTGCATAGCAAAGAAATAAAGAGAAGTGTCATGAAGATTGTAAATCTATTAAATATTTGCTCAATACTTTGGAAATATTGTTACTAATTAATTAACGCATTATTTTACTGTTATTTTCAAATATAATGAAAAACAATACGATCGCAAAAATACGATAACATAACGCATTCCAGAAGCATGACCTGCATGAGATATAATATATTTAATTGCCTCGAGGATCTGCGCAAGCACAGAAAGCACTATCTCCTACGAATGCTCTCTTATCCTAAGAAATAATTTTAGTTTCGATTTGAATCGAAAGGACAATTATTTTTCTGAAAACTTACGTTAACTTAATGTTTTTCGAACGAGATTAGAACGACAAACGATGATTAAGCCATCACCGACGTCATCTATTGATAATAATTGGAAGTAAAAGGAAATTTTCATTTTTCAAGTTTTAGCGAGAATAACAAAACAGCTCTCAATCTGTATCTTAGAATATATATATATATATATATATATATATATATATATATATATATATATATATATATATATATATATACATTGATTATTCTAAGACATACAGATATAGATTCAAAATAACTTGTCATAGATATATATATATATATATATATATATATATATATATATATATATATATATATATATATATATATATATATATATATATATATATAATCTATGACAAGTTATTTTGAATCCTATATCTGTATGTCTTAGAATAATCAATGTATTAAAGACTGTTAATAAAAACTCTCTTTTATATACATACAAAAACCAATCTATTATAAGGTTAACTGCATCATTCCTTAATTTACTGTAAATTAAGGCAATAAAATGTAAATCTACTATAAGCTCTATAAATATATTTTTTAATTTTTTATATTAATTGTAGCAATCAGTTTGCTTTGGTTTTAATAAATAAGTAAATTAAAATAAAATGAATTAAAATGGTACCTTTTATAAACCCTTGTTAACTTGCAAAAAAAGCAAATGATTATCTATTCCTGCAATGAAACAAGCAAAATATTAAGAGTATTAAGAGTATTATATGTACATACAAGTTAGTTGTCTTTGGAGACTAACTATACTACTAATAAATAAAAATTGCGTTTACTAAACCCCTGTTGTTTTATTAAAAAAAAAGGAAACTATCTATTCCTACAATGTAACGGGCGAAAGATGTACTAGTGAGTATTATATGTACATACGTTAGTAGTCTGTGGAGACTTACCATACTACTAATAAATAAAAATTACGTTTACTAAACCCCTGTTATTTTATAAAAAAAAACAAACTATCTATTCCTGCAATGTAACAGGCGAAAGATGTACTAGTGAGTATTATATGTACATACGTTAGTAGTCTGTGGAGACTTACCATACTACTAATAAATAAAAATTACGTTTACTAAACCCCTATTATTTTATAAAAAAAAAAACAAACTATCTATTCCTGCAATGTAACAGGCGAAAGATGTACTAGTGAGTATTATATGTACATACGTTAGTAGTCTGTGGAGACTTACCATACTACTAATAAATAAAAATTACGTTTACTAAACCCCTGTTATTTTATTAAAAAAAAAAACAAACTATCTATTCCTGCAATGTAACGGGCGAAATACTAGTGTGTATTATATGTACGCGTAGTAGTCTGTGTAGCAGATTCACCGTACACTAATGAAGCGTTCAATTTCCGCCATGTACGTACATATGTTCATATGTATGTATGTATATGTGCAGGCTGGAATGCCACGACCGCATATCTGCGCATCTCGTTTAACAAAATTAGCTGCATGCATTCTAACACTGTTTTCAGTATATGGTAGATATGTATGTATATATACAGGTAGCAACTTACGTCCTTATGTGGCATTGTGTACCGGAAATTTGCCGGAATAATATTGTAATATATTGTTTCCTATAACAATGAGTACTATAACAAGGAATATTAGTTGAGGCTTTGTTTATTGCTTTTGTATTAGTTGTATTTAGTATTAGATATATATAATATAAGGAAAAAAAGTGAATTTAAGTTGAAATATATTAATTATAGTAATTAAAAAAAAAATTACACTTACATCCTTATATATGCTATCTGTAGGGGCGATATATAACCTCCTGCCGGTTTTTTTTTACTAATCTTTACTACTTATATTTTATGGTGTGATAAATCAAAGTTTATTTATTGTAGATTAGCTTATTAAGTCATTTATTTGATAATATACAATGGTATAATAATAATAAACAAAACACTAAAAAAGGCAAACATTGATTTTATAACTGCCAGCTTCAAATAGACGTTTTAAGCTGCCAGCTTCATCTTGAACGCTATTATTTAATAGCATCTTCATTATATCTGTTAGCCATGAAAACATTAATCGTGATGCGAGAATCGAACCCACGAACATTGACTCAAAAAGCGAATATTTCAAAAAGCGCTATTTGAGTCGTCATTGTTAAATTTTATTACAGAGTATCTTTATGAAAAGTTTAGTGTGCGATAAACCTATTAAAACATATAAAATCATAAGCATATAAAACATATTACATAAAATAATCTCTTCATTTAACAAAACGTACAATTTTCTTTGTATAATGTTATTAATATATAAGTAAAGGGAAAGTTGTGATTAATCAGTGTAATATATGATGCTCTAAATATTTTTTCTTTTAATAAAAAATAATGAGAGAAATGAAAAGTAAGTTTTTAATTATTTGCATATTATTTAAGGTTAAGACATTCCTTTTAAGATAGACATTATTATTAACTATCTTGATATGCTTACTATTACAGAATTAAAAGTATTGTGTGTGATCCGATTTAGTTTTAAGAACGCTTAGACTGGTCCACTGTAGACAACATTATACAGTACTTATACAGATACATAACCGTTTTAAGGCATAGCTCAGTTTTAAAAAACTAAAAATTATAATATTTGGATATTAAATGCAA
This sequence comes from Baronia brevicornis, assembly GCA_031353405.1. Lineage (NCBI taxonomy): Eukaryota > Metazoa > Arthropoda > Insecta > Lepidoptera > Papilionidae > Baronia > Baronia brevicornis. The sequence goes on along the minus strand of JASFAT010000745.1, from coordinate 284,746 downwards.
ATCAGCATCTGGTTATAAGCGCAAGTGAAAATAAATAAAAAAGTACTTGACACTGATAATTCTAAAAATATGTAGCACGCACGGCACACGCTACTCAACGTAAGTTGCCGTATTTCATCACGTCATTATTTCGTCTTCCGCTTTGACTTTTCACGGTAGGGTTTTACTCCAAGGGCCTGTTGTCATGGCAACGCCGGCCTCACAGATTTGCCGAAAATGCGCCGCACTGGGTACAGATTATCTCCCGTTTAAAGCTAGACACTCACCAGTAACGAAAGATAATTATATTATGAGTTTTTCATTTGTTAGTTACTAATTCACTGTGTGAATATTTATATATATTTTGCTTTATTTGGTGTAGGTCATAAAAAATGTATTTCATTTCAAAATTTTATAATGAATATTGTAAATCCATATTGAACTTTTTACGTTGAAATCGATTTCCAGAATATTTTTACTAATCATATCTCCTTCTCTCAGACTTTCCTTCCAATGTTAAATAAAAATTCCAGGTGCCTAGTATGCCTATAGATTGTCAATGTTTCCCCTTCATTCCTTCTCCGGAACTCAACTAGTCATCGAACAAAGCGCGGTAGCTAAGCTACCACTCAGACGCCGGTTTTCTGCGGTAGTGTGGTTCGGCCGAGCCGGCTCTTTCATGGTTCAGACAAATAATATGCCATTCTTGACAAAATATTCATCTGCAGCGTGGCTCTATAACTACCAAATGCCTTCGCGTATGTCCTTTTGTCCTCCTTTTGTCGTTCAAAAAAGAATAGAATAGACGAATAGAACCCAGCTGATTACAATTTTAGTATTTTCCAGACTAGAGAAATATAATAGTTTACTATTTTCATCTTGTTTAACACCAAATGGAACTTTACCCTAGTCTTTACTTCATAAATTAATAAATAAGAGGTGATCCCTGTATTTTCCAGTGTGCGTTCAACTTTATTACATGAAACATGCTCTCGGCATCAGCTAAGCACGCAGAACTTGTTCACTAGGTAAATAGTTGAAGTTAGAGCGGCGTGAGTTGTTATATAATATTGTGTTATAAAGTCATTTCGGGTAATCAGAGCGGGTGAGTTGTTAACTCTATTTGGTCGGTAAATCTATACCGACGCCTCCTCGTCGTGCGAATTTTGACGAAATGTTACATAATCGTAAATTTGTGTATTTGGGTGTTAATACTTGAATGAATACATGTATATTCTTATAAGAGGTTAATCTATGACATAAAACTAACTTAAGTCAGGTTAATTCACTTTACAAAATAATCCATCCATAACTTAAGCCCTCAGCACTTGTCGTCTTAGGAATTTTAATTTTTCCCGGACCAAAGCTTAATTTCTTTTATTCTCTATATCTGTCTCCACCCTTGTTTTTTCTTTTACTTGGTCAATAAACTTTCTTTTTGATCTTTTTCTTTGATTCTCCTTTCATCTTTTTTCTATAATGTTTAAAATAAAGTTGTAATGACAAACCAAATTCCCAATCATTATTCCCCTTCTTTTCCCAATGTGCTACAATGTTTTCCGTTTGTCTTTAATCCTGCTAAATACATCGTTGGTAACTTTTTATTTCCTAAATACTCTTTCCTTTTGAGACCAACACTACATTTTGTATGCCTCCAACCATTTCTGCCACTTTTTATCTGTAGCAAACGGTGAACAAAATAATGCGTCTTTAAAATGTTTAGGTGAACATAAGTCACCATTGTGTCCGATACTTTACATATCCTAATAATTAAACAAAGAAGCAATCACGTCCACCGCTCACTAAATAAACAAATAGCCCACTAAAACATTTAACCTGAGAGGGAAATAAAAGAAGACCAAAAAAGAAGCAATTAATTTGGAACGAGCCGCAAGTTGCAATATGTGAGGCCATTAATTTAATTCAGTGTACGTGCACGGGCGGCCCAAGACACGGTTTTATACCTTAATTGAGATTTAAGAACAACCCGGGGCGGGGTGTTTTTCTTTGGGAGCAGATGCCTCGAGCGACGCTCCCTGCCTTACTAAGCTCAGGAAGAAATGTGGCAGCCTCGGTCGCAGTAATTGTACCGTCGCGACCCGTTTCCCCTTCAATGCCATCTAATCTTTGATGTTCTCCACCAACTTAAAAATTGTCAATTGTTTTCTGAATAAGCATTTTTCTCAATAAATTTCTGATACGACTATATACGTGTTAGTATACTACGAACACTAATTTAACAAAATACACACGGGTAAATTTACCAAAAACAAGATTGTAATTATACTTCAAACAGTTTAAAAGTTGGTTAAAATCAGGTTAAAAGGTTCAGCGTGATACTTGAAAACGAATCGAGCTTAGAGACTTCTAAATAGTTGACCTTAATTATTATTTTTGATATCAGTGGATGGTAACAGCATCAAAGTAAACAAATAACAATCTGGGATTCTCCAATACACTTGATCGAGCTTGTATATAGATTATAACGACATCAATTTTGGGGCAAGCCAATGGCCGGTATTCGTAATATTGTGAATATATTGATGATGATTATTTCTAAAATATCTTTATTTAATATAAAATATCCTAAAGTGTGTACTTACTGAGGGGTAATTCATCGTATCAATATATTATTAAGTAATTTATTACTTTTTCTCTAAGTACATAATAGTTCCGCCAATCCACGGTCTGCCGTGCCAATGGATGCGTGGCTAGGGGCGAGCCTAGTCGTAAGCGTGCCGATCGTCCCGGGGTCGGGCTCCCCCGGGGACTATGGTGCCTTACCTCAGCATGCAGGGCTCTGCTGGGGCTGACCTCCATCCTCCCTTGCGGCTCGTGGGATTCACTAAAGACGAATTTAATATACCTAATTTGTCGAAAATGACGGCGACGTGGTTCGCCACCCGTCACGTCCTGATTCTCACGAGGGCGAAAAGCGACCAATGACGAGCCGTTTCGCTGCGATGAATGGCAGCGGATGGAGCTCTGTGGTCTCTGCCAACCCCTGCGGGGGATAGGCGTGAATATATATATAAAAAAAAAACATAATAGTTTGTTTTGCATAATTGAAAAATTAGTTATATTTTCAAAAAAAAATCCTTTTAGATAGTAATGGATTTATAACATTAAATTAAAATTATTTTCCTAAAGATATATAAAGTTTACAATCACTTGAAACGTTTAAATAATATATCATGCACCCCTGTTTAAGAGATTTTTGTGAAACAAATTTAATATTTTATTCTCAAAGCAGAGCTGCGTTACAAGGCGGTTAATATCTTTACAACTTCATACAAAATTCGTTGTATCTAATTCGAGGCTTATCTTGCCATCTATAATCTCGCTCGCCCCCGTTTCGTACTACCAAGGAGATATGTACCTTGGATGCCTCCCCTCCTCTCTCGCCGCCTTGAAAACACTTCCCCTCAAGAGCCCTCAGCCCTCGAGTTCTTGGCCGAAGTTCATAATACCCTATTAGAGGTGCACAGGGCCGCAAAACATCAAAATTTTGTGTCTCACGGAGTACTAAAAATATTATGAAATTAATCGATTTGTTTTGGTATGAAAATAATCAAACCTAAAAATTTAGTTAATGTGTCATAAGAGTAGTAGTTGTCTTCAAATTTTAATATTGATTTTGAGGAGATAAATTATCGTGACGTTATGGACGCTATCAAAAGTCGTGGATTACACTTACATCGGGATAAATATTATACCATCAACTTCTCCAATCAGTCGATTATGTCGTGTTATAATTTGATAAGTGCGATTTATCATAAACACGATCAATTGATCAAAGATTCACCTTATTAATACAATCATAATAACACTGAGGAAATATATTCCAATACGGCTCGGATTAGAGACACAATTATATGTAGTGGTGTCTCGGGGATCCCCCGTGTCTCTCCGCATTCACTGGAGCGAATAATAAAACTGTTGACAGTATTTAATTCCCATGCTACGCTGGATTGTTTTCCTTATTAGAAATAAAATGAACTTTTCTATCGAATACGATCACAGTGCTATATAATTTTTAGGACTATCATGTATCATAATATCACACAAATTACGGAAGGAGTATTTACTCGTAAATTTATTAATGTATCCTTAATCCTGTGTGGTATTCTGGCATTGAATAGGCCACGTTATTTTATCCCGTGGATGTCTTTGGGCCTACCACCCCGTAGATATAGATGGGCTCAAAACCATTTAACGATCCCTAATCCTCCTGAATTTTTTTTAACAGCCTATATCTGTCCCACTGCTGAGCATGAGCCTCTCTGGAGGAACGGACGTAAACTCACCACGCTTGTCCAATGCGGATTGACGGGGTTATCAGACTCGAAATAAATATTTGTAATCCATCCATAATATATTTATTCCGATGCGGGGATCGAACCCGTGACCATTGATTCCGAGGGCGGAGAGCCCCGCCACTTACCCAATTGGTCGTCCTCCTAATCCTCCCGCATTAGCGTACTTAATATGGAAGTACCGCTCAATTGTAAGGGAAGCCAACTTAGCAGTGCCTTCTTACGCCTGAATTAATCATGATGATTGATGTTTATTTGTGCTCCAGAAACTTCTCTTTTCCAGAATGGAATGAATCAACTGAGACACTGAAATTTCTTTTAAAAACATTTATCTAACAAAGAGACAATAGCGACCATTCATTAATGTATTCTACCCACGCTTACTGTAATTTAATGTGTTGATACAAAACAACCAAAAATTGATCCTTAGAATCTTTTAATTTATACATACAGACGAGGTTGCGTATGTTTTGTTCTTCCAGACACCGACTTGAAGCAAAATTAGCAAACGTTGGAAACATAAACAAGTAACAAAAGTAGATATACCTACATTAATTACATTCAAATTGATTACACTTCAGCTATTCAGTTTCAATTACATTTGTTTACACTTTTGTACAGTGATCACGTTGTATCGAATAAGGCAGCTTTTTCAAATTTCACATGAGTTGAGTTTAGAATGAGGACTGTATTTATAAAGCAATTAATTTTACATGTGTCTGTGTTTTAAAAGCCTTCTGTACTCTCTGTTTCATTAACATTTCATTGTCGGAATATTCAGGTAACATTTAAAAATGAATAATATTTTAAGGCGAGATGAAGTAAAATATTTATTTTTTTTTATATAAAGATTACTATTACATACATATACTTTATCGACAGTGTGGTCCGAAGCATAGAATATGGGTGACCCATTATTTCTTATGAGGCGACTATGCGAACAGTATTTATCTGTGTAATAAAAACCATTTTACTAAGCGTGGGTATTGGTGATGGAAGACCAATGTTCAGCAGTAAACTGTTATAATTTTATTAATGATGATGATTGAAATACTCTTAATAATCATTACTTTATACTTCTACCGTCTATATACGTTTACTTTTGTTAATTATTAATTTTTTATTGTAAATTAACAAAAATATATTTTTATTCATTGTGAATGTTACCTATTCGAAAATTTGACAGACAGACAAGTAACTCATTAGGTCAAATATATATCCATAGCAAGTGATAGTTAATCACTTGCTACTGCTACTTATTTGACCCGCAATACCTATTGTTATACAAAATATTGTAACATATTTTTGCGGGCCATATAAGTCGCAGTTTTAATCATGTATTAAAACGATATTAAATTGTATAACCACTGAATAAGGGTCATAGTTAAGTCATACATTAGGAATAAATATTTCTTCATTACTATTCTTTAAATCCTAAAATGTTATTTCTCATCTACATAAATATTTCTTTGTCTGCAACTTAATACCCTTATTAAACCAGCCATGTAAAATTCCTAGAGAAGCATTCATACATACAAACATATCGTCACGCCTGTCTCCCGTAGGGGTAGGCAGAGACCATAGATCTCCATCTGCTACGATCTCGGCATACTTCCCTTGCTTCCTTCACACTCATTATTCTCCTCATGCAAGCAGCAATTAAAATTTGAAGGAAAAATTTCGCCTTTCAATGTGAAGGAGACATTGAAAGGCGAGTGAAAGCTGGTAATCAGGTTAACGGAGCCCTGCACACCTTTATGAGAAGTTGAAGTAAGAATGTGTTTAAAACGGCCCGACTGGAGGTTCATCAGGGGGTGCTTGTTCCGACACTAATATACGGTAGTGAAAGTTGGGTTTGGCAGAAGAATCATGAAAACAGACTGAATGCGGTGGAAATGAGAGCATCAAGAAGTATGTGTGGTGTAACCTTGAATGATAGCATAAGAATTGAAGATATAAGAGAGAAATGTGGAATAAAAGAAGGTGTTGTGATAAAAGTATAATAGAAAAAAGGATGCTTAGATGGTTTGGGCATATAGAGAGGATGAATGAAAGACAACTGGCAAAAGAAATTTACCTTGCGAATGTGGATGGAAGGGTCGGTAGAGGAAGACCACGAAAAACATACCTTGGGCAAATTAACCTACAAACGCACAAAATAAGTGTAAATTCTGTAGAACTACGATAAAACTGAGATGAAGATAATTATGGATGTTAACATGCTAGCAGAGATTCCGTATAACAGGTACCTATGTACAAATAAATGTATATGTTAGTAGACGAAATTGTTGCGACTACCTAATGTCATCGTTTAAAGCAGCCTGTAGTTAAACGCACGCGTGTACACGACAAGTGCTCGTCCCTGAATGCCGGCGTCCGGTGCAAATTGTAGGCTATACTATATAGCTTGCGCCTACCAAATGTGGAATTGTGAACCAAGCGATGACGCATAAATGGGACGCTCTAATTTGTACATCGCCCCGGGCCTGAAACGAATTGCTGTTTTATTCGTGTGTGTAAAGATTTAATTTCAACTCCATTTCTTAAGTACTTACTTGTTGAAAATTAATACAGAACAAAGTTAATTTGAAAACCCCTTTCAGAGTTAATAACACAAAAAAGAGGATTTAATGATATAAATAATATAGAAAAAAAATCAGAGGAAACTTGGTAAAAGCTTTATTGTTAAAGCTAAACAGTGTATTTTAAAATGTAATTCCTTATGTCGAAAAATAAAGAATTAGAATTGCAATCGTTTAGACAAAAATTTTATATTTTTATAAGTTTCACCTTTGTTGTTAATATTGATATAATCAATACAGTTTATATTGAAGATCATCTTAATCATCTTCGAAAAAATATAATCGCAAATTCACAAATTGGCAAAACATTCAGCATTTGCAGCAACATCGAACATACAATGCAACATGATTTAATTAGTGAAATGCATCCGCACCAATCGGCGTTCCATAACAAATTACTTTATCCCGTACAGCAGCAGCAACAAATAACATAGGCACTGCGAGAATTCGAAGCTCAAAGAGCACAATGCCTATTAGCTGGGATCTGTCGGACTTAGTGCGAGCCTTTATGAATGGACTCGTGAAATACGGCTTTAGTACAGACTGCGACTCTGAATTTCAACTACAGTTTGGACGGCAAGTTCTCACGCGCGGTCCGAGTAGATGACGTGTAAAGCTGTGTCGACTTAGAAATGTGTTACGTGTATATACTCACTCATAGGTGCGTTGTACACTTTGTGAAGAAGGTAAATATTTATTACATATATATGTATATCATAAACGCACGAGTACAATACACACATACATATGTACCTACGTTGCGTTGTATTTTACTTAGATGTTCGAATTGTTTTAGCGTTTTGTTATTATTTTAATAAATAATCATATAAATCCATGGTTTATTAAATCTAACTAATTTAAAGTTCCGGTTCTTGTTATCTATTCGATCGGTTCGATTTCTTGCATCGATATGAATATTTAAATTCATTCTTTTTTAAACATACGTCTCCCTTAGGGCGTACCGCCTAGCCTGATTTCGATATGATGCATCCAGTCTCTGTCAATTAACCCATGCAGGACATGACTCTTTCTAACTATACCTCACAATTTACCGATTCTGATAATCGATAAATTCTCTGACCAATGTGAACAATTTATTACTACTTGAATCTATTAACCCGAATAGCTACCTCGCCGATTTGGTATTTGTGCGTATTTCTTTATTTACACCAAAAATACTCGAAGCATAAACCTCTCCACTATCCTCTGACCGAATTTGAGCTCATATAGCAGACGACCTGTCGTCCATATGATAATCATTTTATTATTTAATCCGATGTATTTATTTAAATAGAATTTAAAAATATAATGTCTACTTTTTGATAACAAATATTTGACTTGAAAAACATAATAATTTAGGGGTTGTCCCAGGAGGCCGGTGAGGAAACTAAATAAAGTCTTAAAAAATGTTAAAGTTTTTGAACAAATAAATCCCTAATGACCATCTGGGGCCGTGTAAGATTTATGAAATGTGGACGGCCCATATCCGCATTTTTATCTTCAACCTTCCTTAGGCAATCATAATATTTTTTAAAATATTTTCGGGGCTTAATATTTTCAATATTTAAACGTCTTAAAATTTAATTATAATAAATTATAAATCATTATTTTATAAAGGTTTCAATTTAAAAGAGGTTAAATAAGAGATAATTAAAAATGAATTTGTATTGAAACCAAATTATATATAAAAGTAAAAAGATTACCTTTTTTAAGAATTTTTAATTTAAATACAATAATAATCATTTTATACCTTTCGTAACAAACTGAGCAATGGCTTTAGAGAGTAAAATGTTTACAGGCAACTTGTAGGCGTCAGTACAAATGTTCTACTCCAAACCAACCACGTCTCACCGTTGGTTTTGTGGAAACAATTTTGTCACAACTAAAACAGCGAAGCCATCCTGAATATGAAATCTGAAAACAAACATAACTGAATTCTCGGCGCTGCGGGCCGAGCCACATGTCTGAGTTCTCGAACTGACGTATTTATTATTTATTTGGGAATTCTCGTAGCGCGTAGACGAACGAAGCGAACTGACGCCGCTCCGGTTGGAATTATGGAAAAATAACTCATCTCCGACGACATATTGACTTTGCCCACCGACAGGAAAATAGAGGCGCGCATCCTTTCGGGAATTGCATCGATACACGTAGTTTGTTTCTGTTATTTTCGGTAGCTACCGGCTCCGCGTTATTGCTTTCCACTCACCTACATATATCCGCACATCTGCACATCCGCGACGGTCAGGGCTTTCAACTAAATTTATCCAGTTTCGTGTTTGCAAAGCAAATAATTTCGTAGAGACACAAATGTAAATTATTGCACAGATAATTCAAAGTAGTATAATAATGATATAATAACTTCGTACATTGTTCTTTAAAGGGTCTTCCTTTCGTCTGTATATTTGACGATCGATCGCCATAAATGCAAAAGTTGCAAGATGTAGAATAAAATGGAATGTTTTGAAAAATCATCAAAATAGCAATCAGAAGGGTGGCAACAATGGTTCAACGCAAGTCGGGATCGTCGTTTATTATTCTAGCCCGCGAGGAGACTTTCAACCAAACGTCGATTTCAATAACAGGCGAGATCATTGAATAGAGTTACCTCATAACATTTTTATTGTACAATAAGAGTTTTTCCGCCCTCAAGGGAGCGTAAACGGGCCGATATAAGCAATATCGAGCGTTCCTATGTATCAGAGTCGCAGCGAAGTCTCTACGTGAAGTGGTGGAAGCCGCAGTGCGACCCGTTCAGGTTAAGTGACTTAGAAACTGCGATTATTGAGTTCCGCAGACGAATGTACTCGCTCGCTCTTGTCTCCTTTATATTGTTATTTCGCGATATTGGACACTTCAATCGTAACTTCCATTTCATTATTCAATCTCGTACGTACGTACTCTACGTGAATTAACTAACAGTTTATCTTGTACTAGTATTCGTAGTTATGTTCTTTATATCAATTTTCTTCATCTAAGTTATAAAAAACTAGCTGTGCTATTATTATTTCTAGACGTCTTGTTAACCACTTCAAGTAAATTTCAAAGTGCTTGTCTTAAGAAAAATGGTTCACGTCAATAATTCAAAGGTAGGTAGAAGCTAACCTTGTTGGTTAGATTGTAAAGAGTACGCATATTTTTTTAAATATTTAAAAAAAAAATGAAGCCAATTCACTAACAAAATTTAATGTATGCCATGCCACGTATGTAACTAATTTTAAGAGTAAGAGAGACTTATTACAAATTAAATATTATTAGGGTATATATCAGTCCGCAATTAATAACACTTACGTAACACTTTTGAAACATTTTCCCAATCAAATATTCATTGTTTTTCTCAGAAAATTTTCTACACATCACCGCTTTGTGGAATCTGTGACGTTCAGTGGTACATGTTTACGAACCGATAGAGCTTTGAAACTTTCAAAAAACAAGCCTACACCTTTCCTTCTCTGATGTTTCAGACTACGGTGACCATCAGGTGAAACGCTTGCTCGTTTGCAGTTTATTCCATAAAAAAAAAGAACCGTTTCATCTATTTGATGACTGAAATGGCGAAGGAGTGAAATGTTCCCTTTTTAGGCGCAGGATCATGATAAATATATAGTTTGGCCTACAGGTCTTTATTCTGGGTATGGATGGTCTTATTATTTTGTGTGTTTATTTATAATCGCACATGACACAGAAACTCCCAGCGTGGGACTATGATTTTAAAGCATTATTTATATGCATATATGGTGAGGTTACCACCTGCGAAGTCGATTGTCGCAAATTCGATTCGCGTATACGATTAAATATATGTATTGCCTACTCACATTTATTCCGAGTCAGGCTGTCCTGCCTATCCGTCTTGGATATGCGTGGCGGGTTAATATCCATTCCCCCTAGAAATTAGGTGTATCAAACAGTGGAACGTATATGGACTGTAAGAGAAAAAATATGACAAACGACCATACAATAAACATATATCTAAAACTTGACATTGAAGACCGAACTTCGTCCGTTTCCAAACGACTGTGAACTAACCTCGAATCTTAAAAAAACTTTTAATCGCGCACCTCGCAAACAACTCATTAACCATTTAAGGTTTAATTCCGTCTACAAAACGTTAACCGTAAAAATCTCCCTAAAAATACCGTATAAAGTTTTATTCGTGAGATTAGAGGAGACGGTTACTATCGCGCAGTAAAGTGGAGATAAACAGAGTCTGTAACGTGTACAGACGTGTAAACTATTTTCCATGTCAGCGAAAGTGCACGTTTATGAACGACAACTTTATGGTGCTCGCATTCCGCCGTAAACCGGCTGAGTTCAGGCGATAAAGTGCCGACTTGCGGTTAGTAAATTCAGCATGCATTTTAACTAGCGCTCCTTCACGTTATTTCGTTGCTTTTCAACACCGCATCACGTCACAGATTTCCTGCGTTTACAAGTATATCTATTTCTTTGATCGAGACTAGAAAAAAATGGCATAAAATGTATACTATAGTACAATATAACTTTATTCTAAACTTTCATACAAAACAATGTTTAAAGTTTGTTTAAATAAAACAAACTTTAAACATTGTTCTAAACTAAACATTAACAATGTTTTTTTATAAAAAATGTCTACACAATGTTTAAAAAACCAATACATTTAAATAAATAAACAAAATTGATGTTATTTTTTTATATCTGTTCTGTCCTGAAAACTACTGAAATCAATCTGACCATTAATAGATTAAGCGAAAATTGAAAAAAGGAAAAACAAATTTTATTGTAAAATATATAATATACGCAGAAATCTATATTTTGTTTGTTAGTGTCAGTCAATAAACAAATCGGAGTAGATTCATTATCTGACTGATGAAATCATAATGACATTCCTATAAACGGAGAAGAAAGGGAATGAAACTTCGTATGTATGCATTTTTATCTAAATCCATAATTATATACATAAACACTATATACAATCCCACAGACACTTAATGACTTATTGATGAAGGCTTACATGATGATACTGATTTCGTATTCTATGGTTACGACGGGTTCGCTTTCTGCATCGGGATAAATATATAATTAAATATAATGTATAATTAAATAAATAAAATACGGCACAATACACAAGTCTGGGTGCATCGCCCATACACTTAGCCTAGGACAAGCATGGTGGGTTACCGTCTATTCACAAATAGGGAGGCTTGTAGCCAGTAGTAGTACATACATATATGGGATGTACAAAAGACACATAGACAACTAAAATTAATGATTTCAATTATATAAATTTATGATTAATTTTTAGAAGACATAAAACAAAAGCAAAAACCGACCATCCATACGGTCTGCCACGATAGGTCAACTATATACTTATTTCCTGGTATATAATAGAAATAAATAAATCATATAATAGAAAAGCTTACTATAGATTCAGGCCCAAACCCATGCGCGAGTAAATCAACATGGCGACGTGGGTTTTTATGCTCGTTGACTTTGTTCCCGAGTGGTTCGCGTTTTATTGTGGGCTGACATAAGTACTTCACTCTAGTGGATATGAGAATAAGTTGTGTCCTACGTTAAGGGGTAAAAAATGAATTGTTCCCAGATACTAGCAGGAGTTATTAGGTTGTTCGTCGAACATACTCCAAGTTATATTAAGAGGTTTCTGTCTAGGGGTCGGGATTATTGTATGATTAGTAATTGGGTTGTATTTAGAGCAGGTAAATAGAAAGTTTTCTTCTCAAAATTTCCTCAATAAGATTGATATAACATTGGATGGAATACGAAAGTAATACCACTCATCGTCAATAATTCAGAATAGTGTGTGAATATAAATGTATGTATGTATGTATATGCTGTTGTTTGCAAAATAAACAAGCGGACACAGTTTTGCGTCTCGTTGAAATATACGATTAATTTTACTTTATCTGAGTAAAAAAATATTTATTTAAAAATAAATCTCAAAATATGTATGTATACAAAAATACTCATAAAAAAATTCTAATAAAATATTTAGAGATAGTAATGATCCCTATATATATCCCTATATATATATTGGCTATCTTAATGAGACTGGAGGTTAGAGCCACGTAGAACGAATTAGCGAGTAATTATGCGAGCATAACTAATAGTTTGTACTTGTAATTGGAAATAATTTATCACCACTCAAACTTAATCAAGTTAAGTGTGAATATGGGTAATTCGATGCCGCCGCATTTCGATGTTTCCCGAGCTATATTAAGTTCGCTTCCCTAGCGCTAGTGTCGATCAATCATGCACGGCCAGCGTGTCGACACTTACCCACCGATCATCGTGTTTTATAAACTCTTTCATTTATGTAATGAGTTTGTGAACGCACCCTCTAAGTATGTGGTGGTAAGGGTTTGGTTTATACTTCGACAAGACTTGAGAAATCAATTGGTAGGACATGATCAACAGCCTGTGGTAAATTCTTTATTGTACACCAAAAACAAAGATATACAATTATTGTTTGTAATATTTATGTACAAAATATTTTAGTCTTATCCCTAATTGCAATTTTTTCAGACAACCTTAAGATGGACTCAGTGCTAAAAAAATAATTTGATTTAGGTTGGTGATTTATTATCGTCAGAATAATAGAAAAAAATATTAATAAACAAAGTTAATAGCCATAATCATATATAACTATGAGTTAACAGTAAATAATAAACGAATAAATAGAAAGATACATGGATATTTATAAAGATAGTAATATATTTATAAAGATAGTGATTTTTGATAAGCTTTTTGAAAATCGGGAGAAACTTGGCTTGTCTCACCTCCAGCGGCAACAAATTCCATAACTGAACAACCTGTACTGTGAAAGATTGGTCATAGAATTTAATATGATGAGCAGGCATTTTTAATATTAAATTTTCTGATGTTCTCAAAGACCTCGAATGTGAGTCATTAGGAAATACAAAGCGAGTGTTGAGATAAGAGGGGTAATATGAATTAAATAAAATCCATTTCTCGGCTAAGACCGAAAATCTCCACTTAGCCCGATCCCAGGCATTGTACATTGGTGTCTCCGTCAGCCACCTTGCGCACATCTTCGCTCCATCTGGCTAGGGGTCGTCTCGCGCTGTTTCCAATACGCGTTATCCACTCCAACACTCGTCTACTTGACCAGCATATTTGCCAATTCAGATTTTTAAAACTATATACCATGTCATTGATTTTCGTTCTCTGGCGGATGTCTTTATTTAAATATACTTTTATTTAGTAACTTATATACCCGTGAATATTTTGAGTAAACGAACTTCACTACTCACGGCGGCGAACCTTATGTTGTTATGCCACAACTCTCGCAGACAACTAACATGATTAAGTGGTGGCTTCCAGAGTCAATAAATAAATTTATATATGGCCTACAGTTTTTTAAATCTGGGTATCTAACTAATCGGCCTTGGACAAGTTTGGTGGGTTTGTGTTCATTATTACGAAAATGGGGAGACCTGTGCCCAGCTGTAGGACATGTATGAAGAAAAAACAGAATATTAATATGTTTTATCTAGATTCAATCTTTTTTTAAATATAATTTGTATAAAACCTGTCGAGTGACGTGTGTTACAAATGTCGTTATAAAAACTTTAGTTGCCAAATTGAAAAATAATACTTCGTTCTATTCCACAAAGTTTACCCGTTCAAATTCTATAAGCTCTTGTACTTCTGAGGTATTGGAGAGGAAAGTAAAACTCTTTTTTAGGGGACAAAGTGCAACCGCTTTAGCTTTCCGTCAGATTTAACGTTGTTGGAGCTTAAGCAGATCTGAAATGCGGTGGCCTTAATCCACTTAGAATAACAACAGGGCTAATGTCTGCCGCTGAACCTCCCCGTTTCTTATTGTCTCGTGTTGCGGGATTTGTTCCGATTTATATTATAGCAGGTAGGGTAATAGCGTGGATAATACTGAACTGGTAGACGGGCTCCTCTTTCATGTCAAGTGCAGATGCCTATACTTTCCATTGGAAATGTATACGAATGCAGTGTTAGTGAAGTTATCCGCTACCACTAATATTAAAAACTCTAATATTTGTATACTAAAGATATCTCGAATATTTATGAAGAAATACATTTTATTTGTTGTATTCTATTTATTATGTGCGCGTTACCCAAAAAGCTGATCATTTATTAAATTTTCATAGAATTGAATTTTATTCAATTTAATTATATGAAATTATTTGGGCCTATGTCTAGCAGTTGACCACCGCAGGCTGTTCATGATGATGATGATGATATGAAATGTTCATGTCATTATTATCATCGAAGTTAAGTCGTAGTATTTTACTGTATTACTGCGGTTTGTACGAAGAATGCATGGATTCTTTTTCCTCTCACTTTCGTAAGTTTCATTCCTAAGCTTAAAGAAGGCGATGCGTCAATAGTATCAGTGATGCTGCAAATGCCCACAAACACTTCCGCAATGCCTATGACACTGCAGATGTCTGTGGGTAACATTGATTGCTTTTCATCAGGTGACAGGCCTGCTCCTTTGACTTCCTATTCCATAAAAAAATAAAAACAAATCCCGAACGGCGATAGTTACTTACTATCAGGTAACCCGCAAGCTCGTTTGCCCATTGATTTCAAAAATATATAAATAATTCGGAACATTATAAAAATATGCTTCCTTCTTTGTCGTTACTGACAAAGAGCAGAATCACCCTGGGTAAAGTATGATGGATCTGATTTATAGCAATCACTGATATAGCTTTTCAAGTTAACGAAAATGAAATGGCAATGGACACGTTTGTCGAAAAACCGACCTTCAGAGTATATTAGAGGGGGTCGCGCCCTGGTAAATGTACACGCGCACGCGGAACGGCTGGCAGAAAAAGATCCTGCTTCACGCATCCATTCTGCTGTATATTGTGTGGAGGCCTACGATCAATATTTATTTTTATGGGATAGATAGCAATTAACGCCGACCATAGGCTTCCGCAGCATCATAGGCAGTACAGAAGCGTTGCCGACCTTTAAGGAAAGTGTCATTATGGGATTGGGAATGGGAGGGGAAGGAGTAGAGGGAGGGGAAGGGTGTTGGGCCTCCGGAACTCGGCCACTCACCGTACGAAGCGCGGTAGATAAGCTACCACTCAGACGCCAGTTTTCTACGGGACTGTAGTACTTCCTCGGACGAACCGGCATTCATGCTACAGACAAATATTATGCCATTCTGAACAAAGTATTCATCTGCAGCGTGGCTCTACCATTATTAGTGCTATTTAGTTATATTTTAGTGCTTGTTTACATCATAAGTTCAATTTGTATGTTTTATGCTAATTCAACACCTAAAAACAATTTTATCTAGACACACAAAACAACCAGTTGTTTATTTTGCGTTTAATTACAATAACTTAATGAACGTAAAATTAAAGTGTCAAGCTCGGGCCTCTCTCACAAGCGTCGAGAACTTTTTAAACCCTTAATTAAGTAAAGTAATAGCGTCACACGATATAAGCACACTTTGTTTATCAATGTCCCACAAATGAAATCAATATACGCTTTTAAGTACAGTCAACGTCAAATTTTAAAGTATTCACTTTAAAAAATTTAAACTACATATAGTCTCGTACAGACCGGTATAATCTTTATTTTTCAAACGATTTTTCATTGATGATATTAATTATTTTACAAAGACCATACATTCCATCAATTAGACAAATTAAAAGTTGCAATACAAAATTATATGGAAATAAATATATACTTAAATATTAAGTTATTAAAACTATTTTCGTTCAACATTAAAACAACTGTTTTCGGTTTCAAATTTTCAGCAATGTGTAATAATATTTTGTGGTATAATATTTAACGATCCTCATCTTGTATCAAAAGCAAATGTGTGTATATCACTAGTCCATAATATTCTCTATCATTTTTTATTAAAGAGATAGGTTAATGAGCAAGCAGGTCATTCAACTGTCTTAAAAATGCCACTTTACGGAGATATTCTGTGAGGATGTGGTACTTCTGCAGGCTCATTTGTGCTATGGTATAACTCGGCCACTGTTAAATTTTAATGCAAAACAGTTGTAGTTCACTAAGCTACAATAATAATAGCAATATGGATGATGAACTTATTGGCTTACTGGAAAAGCTACACGTCGTGAGTTTTGCCGTATTGGAATAAATATATAAATGACTTACAGATATTTTATGAATATCGAGTCTGAATGCCGACTCAATACACGTTATATAAACGTGATGCTAATGTTTTTCTACCTGAAATGGCGAGGCTTATGCCCGACAGCGAAACAAATTGGCAATCAAAAAAAAATATGTGTTCTAATACAAAAAATTGGAATGATCACGTAACATGGAACTATTCAAACATAACCTATCGGAAATATATTGAAAATTGGTAATAACCTATTGTCAACTGTTTATTAAATTACACGTTGTGTTGAAGAACTTCTGATTTTGACTGTACTCACCAATTAATTTCAGACACAAAGCGACAGCATAGCTAGCGTTCTGCGGTATTCATCAGTACAAAAATGCGGCATGAGCCACCGATCGCTACACCGCCGGCCAACTTCCCCGACCGGTGTTCATTAGAACTTAGACTCTATGAATTTTCACTAACTTTCCGGCGTAATGAACACTAAAGTAGGGAAGTTTGAGCGCTTCAAATTTTAATACCCCGCTGTCAGAGCTCCTGCTGCAAATGCTTGCTCTCTTCACTGAATCCGCTGAGTGGAATTTGTTACTGTAGCTGAAATCCTTTATCCATATTGAGCTTTTTTGTAATTATAAATATAAGAAATGAATGTCCTAATATTAAACAAAGCACCGTGTCAAGGCTATAAAATATTAGATGATATTTTAATGCCAACAATACGGTGATACTTATTGTTTTTAACTATCTATTTATTACTTTAGCGGTGTCTAAGATAAATCTTGAGCCTACTCTTATATTGTTTATGCTGTTGTGAATTAAGAAAAATAACGAAAGTTTGACAGCTTAGTTGAAATAAAATTAACAATTTTTTTATTGTATAAAAATAATAATTATAATTCTTTATTTGTGTGTGGTGTGGTGTAACAAGTTGAAAAAAGACATCTTTTATCCATCCTTCCTCTCTCTCACATTCATCGTAGCGAAACGGCTCTCCGTACGTTGCTTCTCATCCTCGTGGGAATCAAGACATGATGGGTGGCGAACCACGTCGCCGTCATTTTATAACGAATTAGGTATATTAAGATTCGTCAAAGTGATTCCCACGAGCCGCAAGGGAGGATGGAAGTCAGCCCCAGCAGAGATCCCGGGACGGTCGGCACGCTTGTGACTGAGCTCGACCCAAGCTACGCATCCTTTGGCATGGCAGACCATAGATTGGCGGAGAAAAAAAGAATAGAGAAGAAAGAAAAAGGCAGGGGAAAGAAAAGATGGATATAGACAGGATGATAGTGATATAATACTAGCGCAACGGAAGAGGAAAATTGATACGGTAGTTGCTCGGGAGGTCGGGGTCGCGCACCGTGTACCAATACCATAAATACCGGACAAGCGGCTAGGCAAAGATTTAAATCACTTTGGCATAATTGAAGTAGCAACGAATGAATTATCTGCTGAACATAATAATTAGTTTTTTATGGGATAGGAGGGCAAACGAGCAAGCGTTTCGCCTGATGGAAACCAATCAACGCCGCCCATAGACAACCGTGACACCACAGGAGTCACGCAAGCGATGGCGGCTTTTATTAAAACAAGTGTACGAAGCCGTCGGCAATACTTGACTATTATAATAAAAAGTATTCTAACTCCAACAGTCGTTAAATAATGTTTTTATTTTAATGAAAGTGATAGGTAAACGAGTGTGTTACTTGACTGTAAGCGACTACCATTCGCCCGTCAACAACTACTGCAGACGCAAAGCTTTGTCTACATTACGGAAAGGATAGGAAAGATAAAAATGGAATTTTGCAACTCATCTATGAAGCCTCTGGTGTTGTAGATGTCTCGACATGTCTGTACCGGCGTGCTCATTTGCTTGTTTAAGAAAGTAAAATAAAACTAAAATAAACCTTCAGTTCGACTGCGAGAAAGTGTGCAACTAATTTCATGGATCATCATTTTTTATTAAAAAGGCAAGCGGATAAGTAACGAATAACTTGATGGTAAAGGAGCCCACGAACAACTGCAATACTACATATCGGTCACTGTAGATACTTTACCTATGTGACTTAAATAATGGGAGAGCAAGATGAAAAAAAGGAATTGATCCACAGAATCTCGCACATATATAAACGTACTTAAAAAGAAATATCCTTACAATTAAAGCCGTTATTCACTTTGTATATGGTAGTTTCCCGGTTGAGCTAGCCCAGTCGTTATATTTTGAAATATATATCTAATACAAATAATTATTTATAGCAGGTTTCCAAGAAAAAATGTGTTATACTGCATTATTTATATATGGTAATTAATTCTTTAAAAAAACTTATAGCCGATTTTTCATATATTGCAACTTTACTTTTTTAAATATTTTTAACTCAAAAACATACTTTTTGCATATTATCTTTAAATAAGTATGTCTGATTTAACGTTATTTAGAAAGATGGAGCAATATGTGGCAAATGAATATCTCATTTGTCACATGTTTTTTGAAATAATACATTTTAGGATTTAAATTTTTTAAACCGTACTGATAACGTGACAGCTAAATTTTTAAATGGTTTTTTAGACAAGCGTCTAAAATGTGATGATTAAATTAGCTGAGAAGGTTCCGCGATCCGACGGAAGTGCATTAAGTTTCCTGGTATTTTATCAAATTATTTTTAAGGCAATTAAAAAATAAGAATTGGACTGAATCAAATTTAAATCATCGCCTGTTATTGTGACGTACGAGAGAAGGATGAAAATCTTTTATGTCCACGAATATTGAGACCATTTAATGATTTTTAAGATAAATAATACCGAAAGAAAGAGAATTAAGGAAATAAAAAGAATTTAAAAACAATAAAACAATATTAAGAGAAAATCATTTAAGATAAAGATGAAAATATCCGATATAAATAAATATATATATAAATTTTTTGGGTATACCTCGCCTTATTTAAATAATCCATATAAAAGTGACGAAGTAACAACTAATCTAACAGCATACACAATATTAAATATCAGGCCCAAACCGACCCCTTTGAAGTATCTCTGTAGTGAAAGGGGTCGACAACTTCGTGCCTATATTATAACCTTTCGAATTAAATTCCATAGTCAACCGATACAACTGACATAGACCGAATGCCCCACATTTAATAAGGACGAATCTCCGTATTGCCTTTTTAACTTCAAATATTAATAGTTTCGTACAAAGTTTATCTATTGATTTCAACTAAAGTGGAATTTCTCCCTATATATTATTTAATCCTAAAATAGAAACTTGATAATACTCTGCGAAAAAATCAATATAACAAGCACTAACACAGATCATTCTTAATTTTTTTTTCAAGACCTAAAAATCAGTATAAAATCAGATTTTTTTTTAACAAAAAATACCATGCAATAAATAAAATGCAGGTTGCTATATCCTCGTTTAATCTTTATTTCAATTATTTTAAGACAAAGCCCATGCCCAACTAAAATATTATTTATTTTTTGAGAATTTTTCTTAGATATTTTTATAGAAAAAATATATTTAAATTGATTGCGAATAAATGTTATCATTTTAACATTTTTGATTCAGGAATTTTAGATATATTTTAACGTTTACTTGGTAGACGGATTTTTTTTAATGAAAAGGTATATTTTTGCCACTCTAAATAATGTCCCATCTTGAGCGCCAACATGAAACTAAAGTACCCCGAATATGTATTTCGTGCTATTTCTGAAACCTATAGCGCTCAAATTTTAAAATTCTAAAGCAAAATTTAAAACTTATAAAAATAATGTTATAGTAATATAACTGTACCGCTAATTTTGTACTAATAACTCTCATTGTTACAATTTCAGACAATTTTAATCAACATATCGATTTTATACATGATTTTGCGAATTTAAATGTAGTGCGACAGAGTAGAACGTGGCAAATCGAACTTAGGGTTATGTGGGTGGACGGTGTTCTGTAGCACTAAGTACCCGCATACAGTGCTTATCATAGTGCGATACGCGAACAGACTCGCTAATGAAGCCGATCGATACCCCGCACTGTTCTTATCAACACTCCAAACTTCAGTTATGAAAGTAACCTGTCCCTTGTCATCATAAAATGGCGAATATTAAACGAACCCCGAACCCATCTGTATACGTTATCTTCTTATGCGATAGGGCACACATTTGAAGAGATTAACAGTAACTGTGAATATATCGATTTTATGCGTACGCGACAAAAATAACGAAGCCTTTCAGTGAAAATTCGAAAAAATATTTGTACCTGTGTTCAACATTGTATTTATTTATAACTAACAAACGTCCTAAAACTCTTAGGGTTAATATGTTAGAGCACATTTAATAGCAATTTTTATTATCTCAAGGGTGCCAAAATATAATTTAAAAACTTTCTCCGTAGTTACTAATAATGATTATTTATTTTGTAGGATGAAATGATGAATCTCTCTTTTTCATAAATTACTCTTATTGAGGAAATTTTATTTATAAAAAAAACTTAAAAAAATAAACAGTTGATACCGATAGTTATTTTTTAATCCTGACTTCTCCATCGATAGTGAACGTAGTATGGTATTTTTACTTCATATTACTTTATAATGTCGAATTCCACACGGATAATATAATACGCAATTATAATATTTTACAAGTAGACTAAACTTATGCTCGTACTTTATATCTGGTTTATCATCTGCGAAAATGTTATGTTTGAATTGCTTGACTTTTTTTTTCAATTTTTGTTTTAGGTTAAAATATATCACAAATTGATTGCTGAAAGTACTTTTGCGAATATTTCATTGATGAAACATAGAATAAATTCGACGGATACGTGTGAAAAATTCATATTTCCTAATTAGTTGGCAATTTCAACATTTCCGTAGATATTCATAAAACAAAGTAAGGAAATTAATATCATAAATCCCTTGTCGGCAATTAGCACAAAAGACTGCGAACTGGGGTGTTTATTAACAGTTAACAGAATGGTGTAGCGAGACGGGCGGGCGAGTCGTTTCAGAGCACCAACGTCCGGAGACCGTCGCTACCTTACAACCTGTTGCCGGCGGGACCGCCTTCCGCCCATCTCCGTCGCATTTCCGTGACTCAACAGTAACCAAAACTTATAATATTTCATGTAGCCTTAAAAAAGATTAAACGTAGAATTAAGTAGATACTACTTACTTTTTGATGACTCGAAGGAAGCATGGACTTGTACGCGACTTTTAAAAATACACAAATCATAATGAAAGAAAACAATTGAAAAACTTTTCAAATTTTTGAAGTAATGAACAGAAAATTTCAAAACCACTATAAAATAATTTTGTAACATAAAACAAATTATGAAGGCAAAGTAACAAACATAGGAGAATGTTTCGGATGGTATCGCGAGCGGCGGTCGGATTATCGAGAGACGTTGTTGAAGATGTAGTGTAGAGAGGTTTTTGGGAACACGCGTCACCGCCGCCGCGGCTGACTACAGAGTGGTAGCGGGTTGAACTGACATGGGCCCCACCCCTAGCGCAAGCGCGTTCCACTACCTCCACGGCGCATGACCGACATCCTACCGAAAAGTGGAAAAGTGACTCCTCCAACGTAGATACACCATTATGTACTAAATAAATATTGTATTCTAATAGCTGAAACCGATAGGTACATAATTTTGACCCAGATAAAGATATTCATACAGGACTTCCAGCAAATATCCCTCAGGTTTGTAATGTGGTTGATACACAACGACAATGGCTATAACTCTTATCATAATATCTAGTCTGACAAATGAATGTTGCTCTTTTGTTTAATAATTTGAGTTAAAATTTGAAACATTATCTTTTATTTTTATTATCGAGTTTAGATTCATCTAAAACTATTTTATATATTTCCCTAATAACATTGAAGTACCCTCTCAAAAGAGTTTTTCTATAACCGCGAGGTAGTGCTTGAAATTTAGCCATAATATACTGATCAGTTTCCAAAAACACGCGAAGTTCGTACGTGTATGCGTTTTCATTTCTTTTAAAGGCATAATCTACACTATGTCCACAATGCGGCTTTCTATTCATATTGAATATACTATCACTAATGAAGCCTTGAATGAATCCAGCCCTTAAATTAATTCTGGATACAATTTCATTTGCTTTAGTCTTAAGCCTGTCTACCGCTGTTGAGTTTCTATTATCACTCGCAAACGGATACAACAGTGCGTGACCGTCGCGTCTAATCGAAATGTACGCTTTCAAATTGTTTTTATACTTTCTTAATACTTCAGAGACGAATATTGTTTCATTTTCTGAGTGTGGCATTTTGCCGGGATATTCAGATGAATAACCATTTTTGTCCTGCGGGCAGGCATTCCAGGATTCGTCAAAATTTCGACTGATATCCACACCATAACTGCCACCTGTGTCAGTAGGTCTCATATTTTTTTTCCACGGCATCACATGCTGAAATACATATTGTATATAATTAAAAAAAGGACATGTTATTGCCCTAATTTATTGTTGTTCTAAAAATGGCAAATGAGATCATGTTACCTGTTTTGACAATTCCAGACCATCTGGATTGGAACACGGCAGAATCACCCACCGAACTTTTGAAATCATCTCCTTCAAGTTCTCTTCACAAGCAATCAATTGTTCTATTACGTATAGTGGCAAGGCAACCGAATCAGTGCCCCCTTGTTGACCTGCTTCTAATACAATTACTGGTTTTGAATTTTTTACTGTTGCATTTGCTGGATAATCTATAACTACCTAGAAAACGAATGAAAATATATATTTTTTAATTATCACATGTTAAAAGATACCGGTCCTTTCTCTCTATAATTACATTTATTAATAATCAACTATTAAACAGCAATGATAAGTAAATATTATTTTATAGTTGATAACAACAATCGAATCTCTTTTTTTGAACGTTGACAATAATAATTAATTAAGAACAAATACCTCATACAAATTTCTTCCTTCATACGATTTGCTATTTTTGTATATCTTCATAAAATCTCCGCAAAAGCGTACTAGTGCATTCATAAATATCGTTATCTGCACATAAATAAATACAACATTGTTGTTGTGTTAGTAAAATTTATGTTAAGCTGTAGTTATAATCCAATTATTATGTGTATCGTTTGCATCCATCCAATATTATATGGAATAATAATAATTTACGAGCAAATATACTGTGGTGATACTTTATAAATAAAACAATTAATATATAACATATTTTATATATAAAATAAATAATTATTAAAATAAAAATTTTTAATAGTGGTAGAGCCACGCTGCAGACGAATACTTTGTCTAGAATGATATTTGTCTGTAGCATGAATGGGCCGGCTCGCTTGGGGAAGTATCACACTACCGCAGAAAACCAGTGTCTGAGTGGTAGCTTACCTACCGCGCTTCGTACGGTGGGCGGACGAGTTTCGGAGGCCCAACACCCTCCCCCCTCTCTCTACCCCTCCCCCTTCCATTACCACCCCCCATAGTGACACTTTTTTTAAAGGTCGGCAACGCTTCCACTCTGCCTATGGCGCTGCGGAAGTTTATCGGCGGTGTTGATTGCTTTCCATCAGGTGACATGCCTGCTCGTTTGTCTTCCTATCCCATAAAATAAATAAAAATAATCGCCGAGCGCTGTCCCACTTGAGCTTATGAGTAGTCGCCTACACCGGACAACGCGATGCTACCGCTGTACTTCGATCAACAGTCAATCGAGTGATATTAACCGGTGAATACAAGTTTACGCTTGAAAACTAGATATTTCATCAACACACAATACATCAAAACGTTTTATAGATTAAGAAACACTGGCACTCTTTTACACTAGCATCAAAAATGTTTAGTTTAAGTGAACAAGATAAAAAGTATTTTGTTCACAGCCCACAGATGTCCCACTGCTGGGCACATGCCTCTCCATTTCGACGGAGACATCCACAGAGGAACGGGCAATAACCCTCCACACTTGTCCAATGCGGATTGGAGGTATAACTAGACTAGGAATAAATATCTATAGGCCTTACAGATATTTATCCCGATGCGGAGATTGATCCCGCGACCAATGACTGTCGCTGTACTGTCGCCTGACTCGGCCACTATCTCAGCTCATTAGTGAATGGGTCGTCAATAAAAAGTAAAGATTAATTATATTTATCCGGCATTTATCAGGAACGATATATTCAAATAATTATTATATTATTTGGATATATCCTTCTTGATAAATTTATATATCCAAATATAGTATTGTACGAAACATAAATTATATGATTTGGATATTCTTTTTAATTTTATTTCATCAGTTTAATTTTATTGTATTTCATTATGATATAAGTATGAATAAGTGACCCTATTGTTAAAATGTAGTCATGCTGTGCGCAAATTTAAAGAGTTATAGTCCGGGCGTTATTAAGTTTATATTATAAATATATAATATATTATTTTTTAAAAATGTAACTAGTTTTTGTGCGTAATAAATAAATATTATTAAAATAAACAATATTTATAAATAAAATGTGATATTAAAGCAAATAGAAGCAGCAATCTTTACTTACACTGGTCGGGCTTATTGCTGAGTTTTGTATACACGGCTCTTCATTTTCACTCAATAAAGTCTGCAGCATATTTGTATAACAATTGGATGTTGTTTTACACCTATAAAAATATTATTTAGATCTTTGCTTTATACATTAAGAGCTAGTCCTCATTGGCTTAAGCTAGGCTTCATGTCAGCCTTACCCAAACTTCCTCACTCACAGTGATTCGAATGGCTATTGCTATTTTTAATGTTTGCCATGAAGTTTTAGTAGTTATAGTGCTGGTACAGCTTTTTCTTCGTTTTTTTTTCTTATAATTATGAATGGATAGTATGAGTAACATTGTTTCATTTATTTCAATTATTTATGACAAACCAACATAAAACATAACTTTACGTGTATTTGTATTTAGAAATTTAATATGATAATGTTTTTAAAAATTATCACATAGCAAATATTTATTTTTTTAAGTCCTTTTTTGTTATTTTAAATTATCTTCTATGAAACATCTCGTCCGAATGATAGTTTTCTTCATGAATAAATTATCAATGACATATATAACTCACCCACAAGTTCTTGCCGGGGCCACAACAATATTCATACATCCTAAAATAATGACATAAATACCACTGACATACATTTAATTAAAACAAATACGTATATAAAGATAGATGTATTGTTGATATAATTATTGCATTGCGTAGTTAAATTTGAAGCGTAAATACAAACACAAATGTACCCGTGGTGAAAATAAGTAAGCGTAATAAATTCATCTTAGTGTATCTTGTTGTAACATAATTGTAGATTGAACAGGTGCATTGGAAGGAAAAGGTAATCTTGAGAAAATTGCTTTCATATCTCAAACTATTTACTGTAGTCGTAAAAAAACTATAAATATGATTTCAAGAAAATTTCACTGATTTATTTTATTTGTACAGTTCATTTTTCATTTATAAAAAGTTGCAACATCATTCGAATTGGCAGCGTTCTGATATTGAAATATTTCTGTTTCCCGATGGAAATTCATTGCCTATTTGGTCAGCGAATACTCTAAATCCTTCGTAGAACTGCGGAAGGACCTTCCGTAATTGATTTTCAGGGAAAAGGAAGTCGTAGCCATCAGTCAGTTCCATTGTGTAAGCGTATGGTACGTGAACGGCGCCATAAGCGAAGTCGTCACTACCTCCAGCTGCAGGATACCATTGCCCTGCACTCATGACCCTGAAAGGCTTTCCCCCAACTTTTTCAACTGCATCCGACACTCTTCTTGCTAGTGCATCCAACTTTTTCCATTTCTTGGGCAAAAAGTCTCCTGTGTAGCCCCATGGATATACTAAATATTGACCATAAGCATGTAACGAAACATACAACTTCAATCGCTTAGCATTTGATAACATCACATCTCTGACCATTTGAGTTTCAGGTTCAGAAAACGGCTTATGCCCTGCGTATGTCTCCATGTCACAGGGATTTTTGGACACTCCGCTCACCGCCCAATAGTAAGCGTAGTTTCGATTGCCGTCAACGCCATAACATTCGAATACCGAATTCTTTGACCTTGTTTTCCTCCACATGCGATTCTGAAAGAAATTACTAACATTAATATCGTTGATTGCGCTGTTTTAATATCTCAACATGATTTTATGCTATTGCGAATGATGTTCATTCGCAATAGCAGAAAATCATAATAAGAAATAATTTATATACATACATATATGGGATGTAATATTGTCCTACGACATTTCGGCGATATAACTATGAACCTCTTCTGAACGTATATATAGCCATAGCCAAGTAACATGGGAAGTCCTTTACAATACTTTACAAACCAATTATAAGAAACAACATTTAATTTTCAGTCAGTTTTTGAAAATTCCCGTAACTATCAGTGAAGTGAAAAATAAATGAGAACATGAAGTTTAAAGCTAACAAACTGATAGCTTTTAATAGGAAACGATAAGAAATCAAATATGTAAAAATAAAGAAAATATGTAAAAATAAGCTATCACACCTCTTACTTGATAAATCATTGTGGCGAGATTAGCGGCCATAAAGTTTATTTAGGCCCTTGGTGGAGTAGCGTTATCTAAGGCAATGGTTGCAGGTTCGATTTCCGTATTGGAATAAATAGTCCATATTTATTCCAATACAGAAATCGAATCGAATCTGAATTCGGAATAAATAGACCATACATATATTTATTAATCTATATTATTATATATATTCTACCAATCTGCTTTGGGGTAGCGTGGTAGGTTCGTCCCTCCATAAATAAGGAGATCCTATGCCAGTGAAACATAATGGACATAACTTCAGTTGAAGTACCTAAGATAATGTGATTTGTATAATATATATTTAATATTCCTATTATAAAATATGTTTCACTTATAATTACAAAATTGCTTTATTTTTATATAATGTTATCAAACTAAATTAAAAAAATAATAATAAAAGAACAAATCTAATAATACTTTATTTGCATAATGTGAGGTGAAACACGATAAAAAAATACATTTAAAAGTTACATCACACTGGCAATTATAACGTTCAAATGTCAGTAAATAGGTATATAATGAATTGAAATAACGATTCAACTCGAATCTGTGTTCCTGAAGTAGAATAGGACCAAGTCATTTTTAATCGTGAGTCTCGTGTGTGACAACTACGAGAGTAAACACCAGTAAATAGATACTACTGTCCACCAGTAGATGGATACACTATATCGAACATAGGTTATATTCCTTGGCAGATGCTACCGTCTACCAAAGAATATAACCTATGTGCGATCGCCAATCCGCTCACCAAAAGTGGTGATTATAGCAATACCCTTTAATTTTTAGGGAGACCAATTTCTAGTACTGGCCTATTACAGATATAAACATTCAATCGGGATCGGAGTTTGAACTGAGAAACCGTGTAACTGTCATAAAATATATCATCATCATTCTCAGATCTTTGCACTCCATTCTTAGCGGTCTTATAGCGTTATTATCTGCCCCATAACCCACCATGAATTTGTATACGTCCCTATTATATGCGTTCGGGCATCCTTCACACGAAGAAACTTCATACAGTTATTGTTGGCACCATCAACGCATTAATTCACCCACGCATTAATTAACACATGGTTTTTACGACGATTGTTTTTCATAACAACGGTTGCTATGATCATCGGGTCATAGCAACCGTATCATACATACGAATAATTTTACGCGTAAGCGAAATAATAGTTTACATTAAATTAAATTAACACAACTCCGGGTAAAACAGCTAGTACCTACAATAATATTTTTCATTGCTCGAGATGTAATCCTATTAATTTTAGCTTCATTATTTCAGTAAGTACATTCACTGGAGCGTACTCACTTCTTTACTTGCGCGCGTATACTCGTAGCCGTCAGGGTTGACGACCGGCAAGATGAACCAGTCAACGCCGTTGAGTTCACACTTCCTCGCATCGGGGTCCATGACCAGCCGCTGGATGAGGTACAGCGCCATAGCCGGGGCCGCCCACTCGCGGGCGTGGATACCTGATCGATACAACGAGTTGCTTTTATATTTATTCCTTTACCTTTTCCCTCTCTTGAACATCGCTAGCACAGGCTCTTTTATGTTTATATTTTAAATTCCAATCAGTTCCAAGTATTACGTCTAATTAGCAGTAAATACATTTCAAAAACAACTACTATGAAAAGAAGTTAAAATGTTTTCCATTGTTTTGAGTTATTATAATATTGCGATCTTACTTTATATAATCTATGACTTTTTTTATGGAATAGGTAGGTAAACGAACAGGCATGTCACCTGTAGAAAAGCAATCAACGCTGCTTGATTGCTTTGATGCAAAAGCGTTGACTTATATAAATATTCGTTTGCTGATCCCGTACATTTTCATGATATCCAACCATCCATCTGATTGCAATAAAACTTTGATGAAGTGCGGTCATTTTGCTTAGGAAGTTTTAGGTGTAGGTTTACAATCATATTTCAATAGATGGCACGTGAGTTCTTAGGATGATGGCACGATTTTGAATGCGGTCAAATGAAAAAAGTTGATATTGGGGAGCCCCGGCCCAGAGGTGAGAACAGTATTCCATGTGTGGCCTGACTTGTAGCTTGTACAGTTGGAGGCAATGGCCAGATGTGAAATACTGTCTCGCTCTACTGAGCACACCCAGCTTTTTCGAGGTCAGCTTGGCCTTTTCTTCCAGATGGCCGCGGAACTGGACGTCATGCGATATGTAAACGCCAAGGATTCCGATATACGTATTAAAATTAAGGGGAGTGTCTCCAAAGCGAAGAGATACCACAAAGGGAATCTTTTTGGTAGTAAATGCACAAACTTGTGTCTTTTTGAGGTTGAATTCGATTATTTCTATAATATAATGGAAAATCTAAAAAATCAAATTCTATGATATAATGGTTCTATCACTATAAAGCTAAATTTTTTTTAACAGCCCATATATATCTCATTACTGAGCATGGGTCTCTCCATTTCTGGAGAAACAGACGTTAAACCCACCACGCTTGTCCAATGCATATTGGCAGGGTTACCAGACTCGAAATAAATATTTGTAATCCATACGTATATTTATTCCGATCGAACCCGCGACCATTGACTGCGCGGGCGGAGGCTAGAGACCACAGAGCTCCATCCGCTGCCATTCATCGCAGCGAAACGGCTCGTTATTGGTCGCTTTTCGCCCTCGTGAGAATCAGGACGTCACGGGTGGCGAACCACGTCGCCGTCATTTTTCGACAAATTAGGTATATTAAATTCGTCTTAGTAAATCCCACGAGCCGCAAGAGAGGATGGAGTTCAGCCCCAGCAGAGCCCTGCATGCTGAGGTAAGGCACCATCGGGTCCCCAGGGGAGCCCGACCCCGGGACGATCGGCACGCTTTCGACTAGGTTAGCCCCTAGCCACGCATCCATTGGCACGGCAGATCGTGGATTGGCGGAGAGGAAGGGAAAGGATAGAGAAAAAAGGCAGGGGCAGGAAAGGAAATGCGGGGTTAAAGCTAAATAATAAGTACTAAATAAAGTAGATAAAATAGGTAGGTAAAATGTTCAAGTATTATACCGGCATCTATAAATATTATTGGATTCCTTGCATTGTGATTTCTTGATATTTTCACAAGTTTCAGTATTCGCCCTTGATAGCTATATCCCAATGCTTGTAATTTAACAACGTCAGGGTATCTCCGCGCCAATGTTTCGGTGAAATCTAAAATCTGAATTTAATACAGATGTTTTTAATCGAATGTACAACTGAATGTGGAATGTCTAACGAGCAAGCAATAGATTTTATTTCAGGAAGATTAAAGGTATTAAATTTTCTTATTATCAATTATTCCAAAACAAGTTTAAAGAAGAAAGAGTTGAGAAAGGAGAAGAAAATGGACTATTAAATAAATCGAATAAAATAACAACATGTATAAAATAAACAGGTAACTTGAAAATATACTAACAGATGCATACGAATGATATTCGAATACATTGAATTCGCGCAGAACTCTTCGTCTGGGCACGCGTTCCACAGTCTCGAACAACCTGATGTTAAATCAAAATACATTCACGAACATAATCTATTAAATGTAAAAGTGTGTTTTCCAGCTAAAAAAGTAAAAGTGTATTTTTTAGCTTAGAATGTATGTTATATTTTAAGCTAGGAAATACAACATGTATTTCCTAGCTTAAAATGTAAACGTGTATTTCCTATCATAGAATGTACCCAAAACATTTCTTCCCTTATGTATCGTACAAGGCGACTATAGAGAGACAGCAGCGTCTACCTGAGTAATGCAAGTCAATCAGTAATCCCTCTTGATTGATTTTCATATCCAGCAATGGACTATTACAGCTTATTGATGCATATTTTAAATATTATCCATACTTTTCAATATATAATCATCTCTCAATGCGTAATGAACAAAGTGCAATTGTAAACATTCACATAAATTTTTTCACCTCATCGACCTATAAATTTGGGTGACAAAAAGTGGCTATACAATAATATAATACTAATTTTTATAAATATATACATTTTAAAAATTGCATTTCTTAAAATTAACTAAATAATCTTCTTTATATAGCAAGACTTTAAAGACACTTGAATTTCAGCAAATGGTATTATATGTTTAAAATAAAAAATATATTTATTTGAAATGCTAAAATATGGTGAAAATAAAAAACTTATGTAAATATTAAATTGTTTAAATTATGATAATAAGATTTTCCCAGCCGATTTGGCAAAGGCGGAACCTCGAATGTCAACAACATAGAATTTACATACATTTAAAAGTCTTAAAAATGTCCGCAAACACAAAAGACATTTTCTCGTCCAAATTATCCGTTATCCAATTGAACCTGATACAACTAAAGAAGAATTCGAATGCAGTGTCTTAGGGATTTACAAGACAGATTACAATCAAGAACCCGCAAATTAAATCTTTATGGACGATCAAGATTTGAACCTTGGCTTGGCTTCACATCAGCAGTTAGGTCTTTTAACCACTGAGTCAAAGCGAATTACCAATATAACAGGACCATAGAGACATGTTTAAATTTTAACAGATTTTTTTTACAAAAATATAAAACAAACCTGCCATAATCACTCTTAACATCATATTTAAAGTCATTGTCTTCCGCAAATTTTACAATTAATTCCAAGCTATCAGGCGGAACTAGAATATCAGTACTGTCATTTAGACCACGACTCCGTTTGAATACTTCAATATCATGCCCAGGGTCTTCAAAAAGCTTAATGACTTCAAATTGTGACTGTTCAGTTGGAAAAAGACGTACGAGACTGTAGCTGAAATTAAAATATAATTTATTGGAATATATCTGAAAAGACTATTTTCTAACGACTATAGTTTACAACAATGAATACAACTATTAATATTATAAGAGAATCAGGCGAGGTATAAGAATCCCATAATTCTTATCTTATTATAAGCAACTTAAGTAAGTACATACAAGTAAGTTCTTTTTAAAGTAAGTTATTGCAGTCAAAATATCCTTATTTTACCATAAGGAAGGACTTTAGTTTATTTTACAGCCCATATGCCTCACTGCTGAGCACAGACCTTTAATTAATTTGATAAAATAATGCGACAAATTTAAAAATTATAAGTCTTATTATAATACTTAATAGTTAAATAAGATATACGTTTTTCAGAAGTTTCTGCAGCCGAAACATAAAAAATAATCACTGTGACAAGTTCGTATCTTCCATTTTTCGACACAACTATTCACCACGCTTATTTTAGGCTTCAAAGTGGCACAATATTCAATGTATACCATATACAAATACATAACATTATAAAACGTAGTATGAATACATACTTATCATATTTATTATCTTTGCATCCAGCTTGCGACCATAAACCTAAAATACCTGAAAAAAGTAAAATAAATGGTATTAAAGTTATATTTCTTTATGTATTCTATATACTCGTATTACTCTAATACAAATGTGCATAAATAAAAATAAAGGTGATAAAACCACTTATATAAACTACGTACAATAGCCCTGTCTAAAGCGAGTTCTTTCAGACAACCTTTGTGTAGAGTACTGATTTAACATTAATAAACAGAAAAAGTTCGTGTAAAAGTACAGACCAATTGTTATAATATATTAAAATTATAAACCATTATAAACTAGTATTATGGGTAACGTATTGGATACTATGTAACCGTGCTCTACTTTCTGTTTTCTTTGTTAACGTTAATAGAGAAAGGGGTCTTTAGATGTACATATCCAAATGTTTATTGATTGAACAATGCTTCCCCCTCAATTTATCTAAGAGAATAACAATAAATGAATGAGGAAAAATGAATAGGGACGACCTAAATCGTACAGGTGAACTCTCACACTAGAACTTGTGTTTGTTTGTCTGTTTCTCCATACTAATCTTGCTAAATAGCTGATTTTGATAAGACCTTACCGAATCACAATCAGTGTGAAGATATGGGTTGGCCCTTTTGCAAGCCGAATGATTTGACGATTTTTCACCATGAACCATTGTGAAAAATATTCAAATTATTCACTTCTTCTTCTCTGACTGTGACACTGTATGTGTGTGTGTGTGTGTGTGTGTGAGGCAAAAAATTAGTAAATAATAGTATTAGTAACAGTACATTTTGAACATAAAATATTAAGAATCGTCTCTGTGAGGGCAGATTATTTGCCTAGAGCGATTCTTTAATTTGAGACGTCAGTTATAGTGTTTGTCTGGCTTCGGGTAATTGAGGTCTCTGTAAAGCGACCGACCGTCGAGGTCTGGCTTCGTACCCTGGACCAATTCCGACACGATTGAAGTCAATATGGCTGCCCTTTGATAGAACGACGAAATCAGCGATCATTTTAATTTAATATTGAAGAATTTTTCAATTGAAATTAGCTGCAGTCGCTTTCAAAAGAAAATTAATGCGACATTATTAGAAGCTCTTTGAACACTCTTCATACTAAAATAATTTGGTTTGCACAGTAATAAAGTAATATTAAATAAATTTCATTTTTGAAATTCATCACTTCTTTCTAATAAGATTTTTAATTTCTTATTTAATCTTCTAGAAATTACATTTTTTTTTAGAAATTTTAATTCACCTTAATAAATAAATTAATTCTTTCTTATCAATATTAACTCCAAATATATACGAACAAAAGGCAAATTTTATTTTGTTATAATATGTAAATATAATTTTATTGAAACTTTTATATTTTAGTAAATATGAGATTTGTGATTTCCAATCTGAAATATTAATGTTAGAAGATATAGCGTGAGCATCATCAACAGCCTACGGCAGTTGACTACTGATCTTAGCCTCTCCTGTGAACTGCGCACAGGTCTGCACAGTTTGTGTTATATGCCATATAAATAATCATTTGCTTGTGTTAGTCTACTGCTAGACAAGTCCTTTATTAAGGGACGCCACCTTACACGGCTTCGGCTTCAGGCTTCTTGTTTCTGCCAACCACCCAATGCAGATCGTTGCGCTATTTAAACTTGGGTCGTTTGTTTGCAGGTGAAGACGTGGTCTCCATTCCGCTTATTTACTTCAATAGTTCTCATTTCTCTAATAATATAAACTATCGCAAGTTCAGTTTACTAACTCGATGAACTATGTCACTAAACTTGGTTCTCTGGTATATTCTTTTTTAACAGCCCATGTATGTCGCACTGCTGAGCACGGGCCTCTCCATTTCTGGAGGAACGGACGTTAACCCACCACGCTTGTCCAATGCGGATTGGCGTGGTTACTAGACTTGGCTTAAATATTTGTAATCCATACATTTATTTATTCCGATGCGGGATCGAACCCGCGACCATTGACTCCGCGGGTGGAGGGCCCCGCCACTAAGCCAATTGGTCGTTTTCTGGTATTATATTATATTTTTCTAAAACTATTTACCAAAAACACTATAAGCTCTAAAATACAAAATCACTCAGAGTGCTGCATAGCACATTTTGAGCTTATGGAACAGACATGATACTGAGTCTGCATTTTTACATATTTAATTAATATTTACTTCATGTTTTTTTTACCCAGATTGGGTAAAGAATAACATATGAAATAGATACAGCAACAATAGCTCAATCGGCTGCAGTCGTGATTTTGAATCTTCAATTGAAGTATTGATATAAACCATTTCTTATCACAAGCACTATTAGCTCAGTTTGAATGGTTACCTTACCGTATCACAAGCACTATTAGCTTAGTTTGAATGGTTAAATGGTTAATAAGAATTTTAAAATGATGTGTGCAACATATGATAACTTTAATCTAGCTGCAGAAACTTTAAAGATGTAAGTAGTGTTTGATTATACATTGTTCACGGTACGGAACGCTCAAAGCGTAAATCATTCGCGCACTTTACTAATTGACGTTGTTATCGTCACGCCCATTGAACAATTGCGTGGAGAATGCAATTCCAATCAGAAAATGCTATTACTATGGGAGGGCAAAAAAGCAATTGTATTTCCTGTAAAACCAAGGGCACTTCGTGTACATATACATGTGTGTATTGTCTGCCTTAAAGAAAGGAATGACCATTAAACCACCATGCTTGTCCACGGCGGATTGGCATGCCACCCAGTCTCGGAACAAACACCTGGAGGCCACACATGCATATATCTATTCCCTTATAGAAATCGAACCTATGACCAGTAGCAACTCCGAAAGCGGTATCTCCGCCGCTGGGTCTATTAAGTCATCATCAGATTTTTTCTAAAAAACAATTTTCTTTTTCTTATCCCATTTCTCTCGCTAATAATGTCGCACTTATTATTAAACGTTGTCATCTGCATTGATGGTGTTAATAAAACATATTGTGTGTACGTCACTCTTGGATATTTACGTCGGAACGGAGAGAGATGTGGAACCAACTCTCACATCCGCGTCAACAATCTCACTCACACAAATAAAGACACGTATGTATAATCACTTGCATATGACGTAAATGCGTACATATTATTTACTTCAACAACAGTTTAAATATAAAAATGAACGTTTGTGTGTTCGCTCCCTATGCTCCCGATATATCACAGAACAGAGTCCAACGGCTTCGCTATATAATCGGCACATCCCAATCCTTGTTCCTGACACACTACCTAAATTGTATTTGTTTAAGTAATATCTAAACTTGTTATATAATTTAAGTATGTAGTTTGATTTCGAATAAATAATCTGTATATAATAATTCGCGCATCATTCATCCCATTGAGATGAAAGTTCGTATAATTATAATATTTTTATATAATTACTTTAACTATATATTAAACTTTGTGGTATTTTTGTGTGCTCGTTCCCTTTGCGTTGGTATTTATTTACGTGGGTGAAGCTTTCTGACATAGTATCATTAAGGACAATATCCGCCCACCAACGTAACCACTACCACTAACCTATGCAGATCGGCACTATAGATAGAGATCGTCAACGTCAATCATCATAACAAATAAATGTAACCCGGGGAAAGTCAGATACATCAACTAGTGTATTATTATATTCTAGTTTTAATATTTATTTTATCTTAAAACTTCTCTCAAACAATGCAAGTTTTTCGATCGTTTTCTTTTTAAACCATGAACTGGATGAATAAATTCCTGGGGACTGCATGTCACAAAGTCTGCGATGAGTAGGCCATGTAGAAAGAATTATTGACACACGAGCTGTCAAACCATCTACAAATGAGCCCCCCAACGTGAAACCCAGACGTGGACCCAGGAATTGATGGAAAAAGAGTCTGGAGGAAAAATTTATGCATAAAAAATTTAACATCTTAGTGAAGGGAAGTCAAAGACAGGGCAAGATTAGAAAAATTAAATAAATAAGACCGAAACCTACAGTGTGTTGTAGCGCCGAAAAAAGTAAGTAAGTAACATTGATCGGTAGGTAATCAATTCAAATTTTACGACAATTGGAATTGTAACGGTTAATAGACTAATAATCGCATAGATACGTCTTTACAAGTGATATAACTATATGCAACTAATTTAATAAATTATGATAATTTGACTCCATGACAATCAGATTCTTTAAAAAGATACCTTTAATATCTTCTGAGGCTACAGAACAATATAATAAATAATAATAAATAAGCTTTGTTCTTAAGAGGCTTTTTTATGATGAGTTACTTCGGTAATATCTATAATCTTGTGTCACTATAGGGATTGAAGATTGGTTTTCATTTTCAGGTAGGCACTGCTGTGTCATGCTGCTACTGATATGTCACCCACGGTAAGATGTGGAGCGGTAAGATATATGCCGAAATTTTCCGGAATTTGATCAATTATTATTTTACTCTTTGGCGTAGAATTATTCTATACTTATACTATGCCAAAGATCAAAATAATAATAATATGTATTAAATGTAAGCTAAATGGTCTATATTATTTTAAAAAAGAATGTCTTAAACAAACTTTTAAAAAATTTCACAAAATACAATTGGATTTTGAATCCAAATAGAAATATATTTACACAGCACAAATAATATGAGTCGTTCATTTGAATTTGTTTTCGAATATAAATAATACTTATTTAACGGTTCACGGTAAAAGTGACTTGCTCAAATTTGTTTAGAAAGACGGAGGTAATGCATATGTAATGCGTCGCTATTGTTCTATAAGAAAAAGAATTATGCTAAATTCCCTTATAATTTTACCAATCCACAACAAATAACTTCCTTGTATAAATTATATATTGAATAAATAATACTGCTTTCTCTCGCATAACATATATATTACGATTTTCAAAATGGGATTTATTCACTAGTTTAAAGATTTTTCGTTTTATTATTCTTGTACATCAAAAAAGAATGTTTCCAGTCAATCTTACAATTAATGTTATTTATAATATTAAAATCTTAAGCAAATGTGAGTAGACATATATAGATTAATTTTAAAAAAACGATATAAATGTTCATATTTTATTGTTACTCGTATAATATTTTAGTCGCTATAAGATATCCCTTAATACGAGTATATATGAAGTGTAAATATTTCAACTGAATTAGGTTACAATAAGATTATTTTCATAATACGTAAAAAAAACTTTTAATATTTGGCTAATAAATTATGATCACTCACCAAATACAAAAATACACCTGGTAATCATTTTAATTACTGTCTTCACATCAGTCACCACATATGTTAATGATAATTAATAATATGTATTTTTATATGTAAACAAAATCGTCTGAGAACTTTAACTTTCTTCCGTATATAAAGAGTAAGACGCGGTGACACGAGCACTACTGCGTGTTGTAACACACTGACTGCGCACGCGCAACTCTGCCAGCGAATAATCTTCAAATTGCCGTAACGGTACACTCACCCTAATTAGATATCGTACAAAGGATGACAAATTGCCATAAAACAATTATGGCTTTATTTTACGATCATAATCAATTCAGTTTAAATTTTACTTTAGGCGATACTAGCTTGAACCAGCGCTCAAGCTAGTATCAAATACAATTGTAATAAAAATTATAATTAGCCATACCAAATATTAATAGAATATAGCCGTAACACTTTGATATTAATAGAATATATACAAAATGTGATTTGGTATGGTCAGGTTGGTATGTCAGGGCCTTGGCGTATATATGCAGGTTGTTGATTATGATTAAAAATTAAGTGACAAGCCCATTTATTTTTAAAAATATTCTGCGAAAAATCTATTGGTATTATTAGCGCGTATTAGTTTACATAAGTATTCATTATAATTCTAATAGAGAGCCTTCATATAAAACTATAATAACAATTCGTGACATGCAATTAAGACAACAACAAAGCACTGCATAGTTTAGTTTGTTCAAAACGTATCAAAGGCTTGATCAGACAAAGCCATGAATAAATCCAAAAGGTATTATTGATCACAAAGTGTTGGAGTGTAACGAACCAGAGTGACACTGATCGAACCGCCTACATATTAACGGATCCTCATTGTTGAACTTTATTTAGGACGACTATGTCTGAGTAAGTTATAACAAACTAGAAAGAGTTTCACTCATTTGACTCAAATCTAGCTTTCTTCATATAACAATGTGTAGCATAAGGGTGATGTACAGACACGTCGACAAAAAAGGAGATGGATAGGGCATACTCTCCGGCGCCACGCGAGTCATATCCCCAAACAAGCCCTCGAATGGAATCCGCAGGGGAAAAGAAAATGTGGGCGCCCAAAACTTGGCGGCGTACTGTGACGGTCGCAGTGCAGAAGATGGGCCTATCCTGGAACGAAGCAAAGCGTACGGCCTCCGACAGGTCGAGATGGAGAAACGTTGTGTCTGCCCTATGCCCCAATAGGGGGACTTAGGGCTCAGAGAGTGAGGGAAAGTATAGGGGTGAAAGCGGATCCATCTATTGCCTTAGCTATCGGCCTTACCTACATGCGGTATGTGCTACTATATCCTAAATGAGTCTCGACAGTTGACTGATCGACTATCGTCAATAGCTACCTGTCTTCATCAGCCCAATACTAGATATAGGCTTTCCCTAAGAGGCATCATCTAGCCTGATCTCTTTCTGCCAGCCATCCTGCGCAAATTGTGTCATGTTGGCCTTTGACTTTAGGAAGACGTGTTCTCCACTCCAGAACTCTATACTTCAATTATTATTGTCAGCTCCCAACAAACGTTACCAACCCATTGACACTTCGAAGAGCTATGTCGGTTAAAAGTTAAAAGCTTAACACAAAATAATATCAAAGCAGAAGAGCTACAAAGAGCTGCATTACCTGTCCATACCCAGAGGAGTTGACTTTGAGCTAATATACATACTAAAGTACTACTATGTCTAGCAATAGACTATTAGAAGTAGTGTGTTAATCATCATTTAAATATAACTACAAGAAAATAATTTTCTATCCTATAAAGCTTCAATAATGCGTTAATACTAAAGGAAAAAATCTATATTTGATGAATACAACGATCATACTTGATTTCACTATAACCATTACTTTAATACAGCCTTAACTGTCCACTCATGAAATTTAGATTCCCTCTAAAATGATTTGCCATGAGATTATGGCATGATAAGTATATTGATGATAAGGATTGCCGATTGATTCTTATTATTAAGGTAGACGCTGCTGCCGGTCTACTGGTATTTTTTGTTAGTTGCCTCATACGATACCCATGGAAGAATAAGTCTCTATATACAATAGAGAGATTTCTACATACAGTAATGTCATTGCGGAACTATGGAATTATGCTTGACACAAACTCCTTAGCTCATCTCGAAAGTTGGCTAACAAAAGAATTCAACTGTTTTACTTTTTAAAAAAATTGGTCAATTCACAGTCAGGTTAATCGTTAAAAGTTTTTTATATACAAAAATGGATTGGAATTCAAATTCAAGAACAATCAACTATTTTTTTTGTTTTTTTTTAAATTTATATAATAATCCGTTGTTTTTTTTTATAAATACGTACATCTTTTATATTTAACTTAGGGCCTATTTCAAAGGCGATATTTCTAATAACGGTGCACACACACTGTTGACTTCCTTAGATGCTAAAATCTTTTGTGGGTCTCTTCACATCAGCCAGTGTCCGATTAACTCTACCAGTGTTCGTTCGGCCCGAAACCCAGATAAAATGAGGAAGGTTTATCGATGGGTTAACCATTCACCATAACAAAAAGAAAGTTGACAATTTGGAACCTCTATTTTAAATTCTATACGACTAGGATTTTAATACCTGTGGTAATACATTATAATACAAAAACGATTTTTAAAACGATCACTTTCTTCAATCTCTCTTCAAGATGTTTTCGTATGCAAGACCAGTTAGTTACCTACAGAGAATAAGGTGAACTTCATGCTATACATGTACTATTCGTAGTTCTATTCAACATATTCGTGAAACATCAATTGCTCGTTTCAAAACGTCGATTTGAATTCGATGTGCTTGTTGACGCGTATTGTAAAAGTAATAACTCGATAATGTGAATGTTTGTACAACATCACCCATGACTCAGTAGTTTCGTGGTCAGGTGAAAGTATTACTATAATCAAAATTCTCAACTATTTGTTTTATGAAGCATTGTTTAAACATTGATTTCGATACTAAATTTATCGATACTGCCGACACAGACCACTTTTTGGCCTTGGATTAGCCTCCCTCAAAATTAATGTGTGCTTCCGTAATCCCCATGCATGGCAGGCGATTTAGGGACTGCATACATACATATTGTCACGCCTGTCTCCCGTAGGGGTAGGCAGAGACCACAGATCTCCATCGGCTATGATCCTGGAACACCTTCCTTACTTCCTCCACACTCTCTCTAAACGGCTCTCCGTTAGTCGTTTCTCGCCGTTGTGGGAATCAGGACGTGACGGGTGGCGAACCATGGCGCCGTCATTTTTTAACAAATTAGTTTTAATAAAATTCATAATAGTGAATCCCACGAGCCGGAGGTCAATCCCAGCAGAGCCCCGCATGGTGAGCACGTCAGACCGTGGATTGGTGGAGAGGAAGAGAAAAAGATGAGATGAAAGGAAAGGGCAGGAGAAAGGAAAGATGGGTTTTATTATATTAGGGACTGCAGATTGGTTTTAATTACTCACGTACACGCTACAGCCCATCCATTTGTATTTGCTTATATGTTTTGCGTCACTAACGGGACAAAATTGGATGTCCCTATTCTTTACTGGTAATAATCACACAGAAGGTATAAACTAGTTTTATATAAAATGCTGGCAACGCCCTGGGTTGCCTTAGGTTCTGCCGATGTCTATGGTCGGCGTTTATGACACACCCTGTAC
Organism: Baronia brevicornis; assembly: GCA_031353405.1. Taxonomy (NCBI): domain Eukaryota; kingdom Metazoa; phylum Arthropoda; class Insecta; order Lepidoptera; family Papilionidae; genus Baronia; species Baronia brevicornis. Next base: position 242,963 of record JASFAT010000745.1, on the reverse strand, counting down.
ATAAGCAAGGTATTTAATGATATTGTGTACAGTAGAGCATAATCATTTGTATGCTCTGCTATTCAACAAAACTCATGAGAAGATGCTTTGCATTACTTTTGCTAGATACTATAAAAATATTTGGGGTTCTTGTGAAATTTATGAATCGGCGACAGGAAGTGATAAAAAACAAGCAACGGAAATTGGAAAAATAAATTAAAATTGTTATTTTTATTGTTGACCTTGCACCATATTTATACTTTTCCAAATATGATTAAACATGATGTTTATAATATTTCTCCAAATGACACTGAGAGAGTCATAGGTAATTACAGTTCGTAGTTTGTCATAATCAATTGATTGTTGGTAAGGTTGCATTACAAATTCTAGAGCATTCGGTATGCTATATACCTAAAAATGAAACATCATAATTAATATACACCTGAATTTCATCTATATATTAAGTGCCCAAATTTTCACTTGAGCGTTTTGTTCGGATGTAATACGAGGAGATAGATCATTTCTCCACATTTGTGTCTTGTTTTTCACAAGGAGTGTTCCAAGGAATGGTTTGAAAATGTTGAATTCAAATCAGGGTACGCCACAGAAAATATCTATTCACACCATATAGATTATAAGCAGTGCAGCACTTATGCGTTTCTCAAGAGACTATTTTCCACACACTAAATTCTTTCGGATTCTTAAATGAACATTGAAACATACATATATAATGTATGTTCATATTTAAAAAAGAATTACCTTTCTATTTATTAAATGACTTGTAAAGAGCGCTTTATTAAAAATAAAAAAGAGTCATTCATAATTACAATATATGTATATCGTACGTACCGTAGAGGCATAATCGACGCTCGTACCACTTACGGTACCATACCAATTGTGTAACGTATCAACAGAGACTGCCATCACTCGGAAGCTAGCATTCCGCATTGCTTCTTCAATATCTCCTTTCAAATCAATATACCAATCATCGTCATCCGGAGCATCAGTGTACCCTTTCGGATATAGAACTGCCTCGCCCTAATAGAAAAACAGAAAAGACACAAACAAAGTAACATTTTATATTATACGTTATAACTGTTTTAGAAATACTAGTTTGTATATGTAAATACGTGTCAATTTTTTCCTATGTTGGTCATGGAAAATGAGACAAAACTAGAGGTGTGCATATAACTAATATCCATGTCACTCCTTTTAGATAGCGAGTATTTTCTTATATGTGAATATATCAATATCATCAGTGATTTCCTATTTCATTTCGGCGAGTCATTATATGTTTTTACTTTTGTATGGATCCCATAAAGGATTTAGGTTTCGAATATTTAAAAAAGCAACGCCTACATGCACAAGGTAGCTAGCAGAAACGTTTACAACGTTTGGCCGGAGGAAACTTACATGTAGCTTACAAGTACTACAGGCTCATGACAATCATAAACAGTTCATTTTATTAGTCGGGAGAGCGGACGTATAATGATTATATTTAAAATAATTGGAGTAATTTATATACTAGTAGTTGAGTGAATTTCATAAGTTGCGAGTTGAGTTGAGTAATAAGTTGAGAGACTTACACCACCTTAATAATGTATGACGCCTGATTATATCAAATTCTACAATATAAAATATGTTTTCGGTCGGTGTTTTATACTTATAAATTAATCTGTGGACATTCAGAATTTTAACTTGGCTAAGATCCACGACAAGCAAGTCTTGTTAAGTGTTGTCTTCCGTAGAGCCTACCATACCTGATGAACATTATGGAAGTTACGTGTCGTGTACATTATGGAAGAGTGGTGGTGTGTGTTTTGTGTTATTGGTGTTGGTAACAGTAGTTGGGAGGTAAAGAGTTGCTGACGGCCGTTTTTGGTTAAGATTTGATTTAAATTCCCTGGAAATTCACTTCCACCAATAAAAACATCAACACTTATTTTTCTGCTTTTGTTTGTTTATCGCGGATCTTAGCCAAGTAAAAATTCTGACTATCCACATAAGAATGGATTTAACGCCGCAAGTAACGCCTGTTATAAAGTTTTTAAAAATAGTATTATATATATTTTATATATAATATAATACCTAATATATTTTATATAATTTACCTTGAATGATTTTTCATCAAATCCACCAGCATGCACATGGATATATGCAATAATTTTGTGGTGGTAATAGTGGAATACATTGCGAATGGCTTGTGTCTCGGCTTCGGAAAATGGCGATGGACCTGGATACAGTTGGCTGCATGAGTTTATCAAACGGGTGAGATTCCAAGCGACATCAAAGTTGCGGTCCAATGCTACACCGGGGCAAGCTTTTTGAGGTGAAACGTTTTTATTCCAAAGCAGATTCTATAAGAAAATTTAAGCGATCGATAAAAATATATAATTATTGCTGTAAAGTTCCAGTATTAAACAAAGCTACCTAATACTTCTTCATATGGGTGTCTTTCGAAACAATTATGGAAGCAAATGGAAGAAGATAGGCAGCTCGTCTGAATGCTTGAATGACAAAAATCATTCTGCGATCTCTAAGATCGTGTTTCAATCGTGGTCATTAAAGCAATACCATGATGATGAGGTCAATGACTCCCCGTTTCAACGCCGAGGGGTAATATTCAGTTTCCATATTAAAAGAAATACTTGATTGACTTTTATAAAATTGTTATCTAGGTGTTCCTATAGTATCTTCACAGGAAATCCTAATATGTAATGTTTTATTTTAACCTCTTCAGGGACGAATTTTTTTTAGGGAGAAAACATTCATAAAATTTTTTTTTATTACGAGTTATTCACCTTATATCTATAACAATTCAGTAAGATTAGAAAAAACAGAAAACAGTAATTTTTACAAAAAAATATATAATGTCCTCATATGTGGCCATTTAGCGTAATTCCTCTTGAAATAACTAAAATAAAAAAAAGCTAAACGTACACACATGTGCCAATGTCCCTGAAGAGGTTAAAATTAATTTTATTTTAAAATTAAGTATCATCAAAGCACTTCCAGCAAAGACGGCAGCTTTGTAAGGTTTTTGTCTGTGTGTACTGCTTAAATATAAATAACCCGTAAAAAGACCATACTAAATAACTTACGTTATATTGAAATCCATCTGGATTAGCCAGTGGTATTAAAAATATATCGAATTTGTCAATATGACTTAAATAATACGACATAAGTTCCAAAAATTTTTTGGTTTCGGACAAACATGGAACTTGGTGCAGCCCCATGACACTCAGACCATGGACGATGAACACTATTTTCTTATCGTTTGTATCGTCAGCGTACTTAATGTCGTCACGGGCCCGAAATCTTCTTTTCTTTTTTTCTTCTATTTGAAGCAACACTATGTCTTTGTATTCAACGGTCCGACCTATTACTTTTACAGTTATATTGGCTGCGGGAAACTTAGTAACCATTTCAGACAACTGTCGCTCTATCTGAAAGAAATTTTGTATTTTCTACAAGTTTATTTACAAGACGGTTTGAATATTGAATATTTCATATTATACAATATCGGTTACTTCACCGAAGAATCTTATGTTAAAGATAACTTAAGATTCTACTTTTAAACAAGTTTTATCGGGGTAAAAGAACCTAAATAATTCCTTACAATATTTTCTATCGCTTCTTGACAGTCGAAGCAAAATTAATTCAAACTTTTCTTATTATAATAATTTATTATATTATCACATTACATCAAGAATCATTAATGAACTTATACATATGTACATATAGTAGAAGAGATGGACCAAAACTTTAAAAATGGGTTTTGGAATTATGGATCAATACTTATGAGTCGGGAAAAGATAGTTATTTGAAATTTCAAACAGATATTTTAACTTGCTCAAATTTACGTTTTAACTTGTTCGTCCTCAGGTTAATAAAATAAAGGCCAGCAATATTAAAGTTCAACTAATAGTCATTATGAATCTGTAACAGAGAATTTATCAAATATCATTTAACCCAAACGAAATAAGAGTTTAAAATTGTTTTTTTCACATTCTATAAAGTTATAAATTACTGCGGAATAACAATGTTACTTTATTCCATTAAATGGTGGTTAAAAAATGTAAACATACTTACACAGTAAGGATTGAGGTAAATGTCTTCGACTTTATCATTAAACGATTTTTCTCTAAAACATATATGATTTTATTAATGTGAATAACAGACTCAAAATCTTTTAGAAAATAATCAAAATTCAAAATAACAGAATCATGACATTATGTTATTATTGTAATTCAATATTAGATTTTCAATCTCAATTATGTCACACCTAAGATATGAATATTTAAGATGAACTGCTACGTCATAGGGTCAACATGTCTGATGTTTGGTCACCAATCCATGAAGTAACGGCAACACACGAAGCAACGGCATTTTGTGTACCTAATAATAAATAATTTACCTAATAATAAATAATTACTGGTGCCTTTAGTAACATCAGTGATACTAGAGGTTAAAGTTAGATGTTAAACTAACTAAATGAGTCAGAAAAAACTCAGGCAGACTTACAAAAGTGTTGTATTTTGCCTAGTGATGTTGACATTTTAATATATCTATTTAATCATATATACTTTATGGCTTAAATCAGTGATAAACGCTTACTTATTTTGTTTGTTGTCTATCATAAGCTATGCATATAAGAAAGTTTGTTAAATATATTGACAAAAATTGTTCAAAATAAAAAGAAGAAATCATGAATGAAAAACATGAATAGGCGGGCCCATTCGTTCATTTAAACATAAATGATGTTATGATATATGTATATATATATATATATATATATATATATATATATATATATGTATATGTATATATATATATATATATATATATATATATATATATGTATATGTATATGTATATATATATATATATATATATATATATATATATATATAATAATACTTAAAATAGCTTTTAATCTTACCCATCAAAATTTCCTTGTCGTATTATATTTAACTTCTGCACATTATGAATTCTGAAAAGAAAGCAAAATTAATTTTATATTTTTTTTTTTGCATTGATAAAATTACTAAACAACGAAGCGTCTAAAAGATATATTGTGAGAAATACATAAATTCAAAAACTAGTAAGGTAAAAATGTACATAAATCCAGAACATATTTGAGTTTTTATTTACCAACAAATGTTGTTAAGCTTTCCAATCTTTGTATATAAGAAATTACGCGCGCTTCAAATAACGTCTATTTTATCAATTAATTTACAAAACTAAAGATGCCCGTTGGTTAGATAGAACGATGAACTACACAGAGAACCAAGCAGAAATTGCATGTATATAACTGAAGATCATGCATCTGTAGGATAATAACGAAACAAATTTTATTTTTCTGCCCTTCATTTTACTGAATTACAAACAAGACCCCCATAACCGCTAATGCTGCGATTAAAATACTTATTGTAATAAATTTATCAAATGAAACTTCATAGGAGAAATAATTTTTTTCCGTCGCAGATACTTCTAATGTTATCACAGATCCTGATTTCTGGTGGATTAGACATTTACCCACACACTTATCAACGGAGGATTAGTGGGTAAACCCAACTCAAATAAATATCGGTGAGCCATAATACACATACATATTAGCTATTCATTCAAAACTTTTTGGCGATACGAACACAGATGGCGTTAAATTCCAACAGAATATGGCCATTCTCTCAGCATGTTTTACCGCTTCTATCATGGGGGACTTCTATCAGTGCTCCGAGGAATTGTTTGGAATAATTCCCGCCGCCGAATTCCACAACCGCATAACTAGCCGTAAAGAAAAATTTCATCCCCACCATCTGGATGAGTGGCGATCTACTACGGTGCGTTTCTCTCGTAACTTCTTTCCACGCACCACCAGTTTGTGGAATCAGCTACCCTCGGCCGGTTTATCCGAACCGTTACGACATTGGATCCTTCAAAATACAAGCTTATGCATACCTAAAAGGCCGGCACCGCTTCCGCGACTCCTGCTGTTTCGCGGTTGTCCATGGGCAGCGTTAATTGCTTTCCATCAGGCGACACGCTTGCTCGTTTGCCCTCCTATCCCATAAAAAAATGCCATTAATCATTCCGCACAATATTATGATTCAGAAAAAATTCCATTGAGCTTCTCGAGTGGCTTGCCCAATCACCAGACCTGAATCCCATAGAAACTTGAAGGAGCTTATTAAAGCACAAAGTCCGGTCATATTGAAACCATAGAGTCGGAAAGCGGTAACCTCGCTACTAAACCATTTACATCGGAATAACTATAGTACCAATCTATTTACCATTTGTACTTACGAGTAAGTTGTTTGATGTCCATATCGTAAGTGCTTTATCCACTCGGGGAGTGTTACTGGCGCTGCAATATTTTCTCTCTTACGATAATCCGATGTACTCCTTTGAAAATTAAAAGACATTAATCAAGAGTAAATCACAATTGTGATGATAAAGTTAAAGCTACAATCATATAGAAAAAGTCCCTCGTAAATAGCTCAACTCAGTAAAGCAAGAAATATGTATATTTTCCTATGAGGAAAAATGAAAATGAAAACCTTTCATTCATATATACACACAAATTCCCATACAAGAGTTATGTATTTTACAGGAAAATTAAATCTTCCCTCAGTATAAAGAGATGTATAAGTAATACTAGATAAAAGAAGTCTAACATAACCAAAGAAAAAAAATTTTTTTTATTTTTTTTTATATATTCACGCCTATCCCCCGCAGGGGTTGGCAGAGACCACGAGCTCCATCCGCTGCCATTCATCGCAGCGAAACGGCTCGTCATTGGTCGCTTTTCGCCCTCGTGAGAATCAGGACGTGACGGGTGGCGAACCACGTCGCCGTCATTTTTCGACAAATTAGGTATATTAAATTCGTCTTTTAGTGAATCCCACGAGCTGCAAGGGAGGATGGAGGTCAGCCCCAGCAGAGCCCTGCATGCTGAGGTAAGGCACCATAGTCCCCGGGGGAGCCCGACCCCGGGACGATGGGCACGCTTATGACTAGGCTCGCCCCTAGCCACGCATCCATTGGCACGGCAGACCGTGGATTGGCGGAGAGGAAGGGAAAGGATAGAGAAGAAAGGAAGGGGCAAGAAAGGAAATGTGGATTGGGGCGGTTACCAGACTCGGAATAAACATTTAAAAATCCATATAAATATTTATTCCGATGCGGGAATCGAACCCGCGACCATTGACTCCGCGAGCGGAGGGCCCCGCCACTGAGCCAATCGGTCGTCTGGAAAAAATATGAGTTGAAAATAAAATGTATGTAGTTCGCTGCATAGAAAAGGGCTACCCCATTTCTTTTTATGTGGGTGTCGTGCGAGACGATTATGGCAGGAAATACAGCAATAGACAGACAGCGATATCTAGCTCAGTAATAAAAATAAATCTGCAATCCCCAATCCGCCCGCCAAGCACGGGCAACAATTACAGCACGGCACAATTACAGCTAAACCCCTCAATTTTTTCATAACCCATATAAGTACCACTACTGGGCATGGACCTCTGTGTTTTTCAAATGTGTTCCCTCACCACGCTTATCCAGTGCGGATTGACAGTGTAACCAGACTCGGAATCTGTAAGACCATACATATATTTATTCCGACGCGGGGGATCGAACCTGCAATTATTGACTCTATAGGCAGGAGTTCCGCCACTGAGCAAATTGGTCGTCCAATTGGCTCTCATTCAAATTTGATGGAGGTTAATATCTGGTTTGTGTACCGTTACGAAAAACTGCCTGTTTTTCACTTTGTTATTAATTAACGTAGCTTAGCTGACGCTAAACGTCAAAATATAACATAATGATAAATTATTTATATAAAAACAAGTTGATTATGTAGTAACAACAATAAATGTAGTTATAAATCTATATGCACTTACGAATAAGTAGTTTGATGACCATGTCCTAAGTGCTTTATCCACTCGGGAAATTTTGTTGACGTTGCAATATTTTCTCGCTTGTGATGATCAGTTGTGCTCCTTTGAAACAAAAACGCGTAATAAGAAGAAATAATTAAGAGAACACGAACTTTAGTAAATAACTTGAAGGGATGTACGTGGTATAATAATAGTTCATGATTATTGGAAACCTTCATTCTAGTCAGTAGTTATTAAACTTCTGTCGTACTTGCATTACCATGAAAGAAGGAAACATTTACTCAACATAAGTTGAGTTTAAACGAAAATTTTACACCAATAAACAATAAAAACTAAATAACTGCAATATCTTAACATAAAATATTAGACGACCGATTGGCTTAGTGGCGGGGCCCTCCGCCCGCGGAGTCAATGGTCGCGGGTTCGATTCCCGCATCGGAATAAATATTTATATGGATTTATAAATGTTTATTCCGAGTCTGGTAACCCCCCCAATCCGCATTTCCTTTCCTGCCCCTTCCTTTCTTCTCTATGCTTTCCCTTCCTCACCGCCAATCCACGGTTTGCCTAGTCGCAAGCGTGCCGATCGTCCCGGGGTCGGGCTCCCCCGGGGACTATGGTGCCTTACCTCAGCATGCAGGGCTCTGCTGGGGCTGACCTCCATCCTCCCTTGCGGCTCGTGGGATTCACTAAGACAAATTTAATATACCTAATTTGTCGAAAATGACGGTGACGTGGTTCGCCACCCGTCACGTCCTGATTCTCACGAGGGCGAAAAGCGACCAATGACGAGCCGTTTCGCTGCGATGAATGGCAGCGGATGGAGCTCTGTGGTCTCTGCCAACCCCTGCGGGGGCATAGGCGTGAATATATAAAAAAAAATATTAGGTCAGGGTAAGTCTTTTCGCATATATAATAAACTAGTATGTATAAACTTGCAATAACATTTCTCTGGCTGTACTCTATGAAACTGGCTGGTTTTGGTGTCATTATAAAGGTTCATTTTTTAAAAAAGAAACAAATTAGTAAAATGTTGTATGGGCTTTTCCCGCCAACTTACATCAGTGACGCTCATTTCATTTTCATAATCTTATATTATTATCAGTTATATTGTTTAATTGTGGTGGCGTATTATACAAATTACTTCGATTAAGGCATAAGTGAAGTGATTTACAATAAATGCATGTATCGTAAGTTTTTAAGTTGGCTGAAAAAGTCCATAAAATGTTTTGGATATCCACCATGTTATCAAGACATAACGTGACAACTGACTAGACATTTCAAGAGATATGATATTATTCCATTTGATTTTGACATTGGTGTAATAGTTTTAACTAATTACCATCAAAGAAAAGAAAAGAAAAAAATTTGTTTCCAGCTAATTTCATTTATTTTTGTTTCTGCCAAATTGAGTGAGTCTAATGAAGAAATTCGATACATTTTGGAATATTATAAGAATACAAAAAGGAAGAAATCTAACGTAAAATGAGCGACATTTATATACCTACTGCTGTGTTAGTAAGAGTAGCGCAAAATTGGTTTAAGCTTTTTCAACCCGGGAATATTGACGTCAAAAATGCACTTCGCTCCCGTCGCCCTGTTACGTATAAAATGTGTTGAAAATGTGGAACAAGGTCGGCAAATCAGTAGTTATAACGTAGCTGAAAAACTGGAAATTGACCCCAAAACAGTTTTGACCCATGTGAAAAAAGGTGGGTATACAAAAAAGCTCGATATATCAGTGCCACACGGGCTTACTGAAAGAAATCGAATGAACCGTGTACTAATTTGCGATTCTTTATTAAGACGTAATAAAACCGTACCGATTTTAAAGAGGTTAAAAACTGGTGATGAAAAGTGGATCTCGTACGCCAAGAACGTGTGAATAAGGTTGTGGTCAAGGTCGGCCAAGCTTCACAGACTATAACAAAACTAGATATAATTCGCAATAAGGTGATGCTGTGTGTAAGGCGAGATTGGAAGAGTGTTATTCACTATCAGATTTTATCGCTGAGTAGAACCATCCATTCGGATCTCTACTGCCACCATCTGATGACATTAAATCAAGAAATTGAAAATCCACACACATCTCAATTAGACCACACACATCTTTAGCCATTCAGCAAAAATTAAGACACTGACTGGGGGGTGTTAATGAATCCGCCATACAGCACTGACCTTCAGACTTCCACCAGTTTCAATCTCAGCAGAATTCTTCATGCAGTATCAGATTAACACCAAGAGAGGACTGCCAAAACTATTCGTCTCGTGTTTTTGATCATAAATCCCAAAATTTCTATAGCAACGGTATCAAGTCACTACCTACAAGATAGCACAAAGTCATCCAACAAAATGCTAAATATATATACTATTATAATTAAATGTAAATAAGCTTTGAATAATAAAATATCTTGAATTGTTATATAAAATGCTAAGAAACCTTTTCCCAACCTATTAATTATATAATTATTTAGTTTAGAAGCAAAACGATGAAACAAATTGATTTGTTTTTTATAAATACATCAAATATGTTTATAAATTCAAATATTTATATGTTTGCAGCGATTGAAATTAAGCACAGCTTTTCCACGAAGAAGTTTTTCTTAGTAAATTGTGAACTTTGGAGACGCAAAAGAAATGTCAATGTTATGGTGACCCCTAGACTAGACTCATCTGTGTCCAACATAACACCCACAAAAAACAGATGTCCTTCCAACCGCCAACCAGTAAAACCATGAATTCCACAGTAAATTACAAGGAAATAAAAAGTAGTACAGATAGCACTACTCTGCGCGTCGATAGTTTCGGATTATGATTATATAATAGTCTTATAACAACATATCATAATTTTTACGGTTACTTACCAAACTTCTAAATCAGGCGAACATTTAACTGAAAACCGAAAATCAACATCATTGTTATCAACAGCCTCTAGCAGTCCTAGGTGTCAGCACTAAGATGTGACACCTAGCACGATCTTTGATTTCACACATCCAGTTTCTGCCAACTGCCTTGACCAGATTATCGCTCCATCTATATAGTAAATATTTTAAACCACCACTGTAATTTTTGTTCCAGCTTCAAGTTGTTATTTACTTCAATACTTTCAAGAACTCAATCTAAGTTTATAATACATGTAGTTTATTTGATCGTTCTCAATCAAGAGCTTATATAACGAATAAAATTAAGTAAGCAAAAACTCATAATTGTTTTTTCGCTATATAGGCTTAGTAAAGTCTCAGAGAATTAAAATATACAATATTAACTATAATAACTTCAAAATCCTTTAAACTAAAAAAAAAGGCTTAAATATGTCTTCTTTTTATCATTTTATTCATTTATCGTACAAAACTCCAAATTTCTAATTTCAGAACCAATATATACTTAATACAAAATTCTTGTAATACATGTCTAATATTTTGATTTATTTAAAATTATTATACATATGACAGGGTAATTAAAGACAAAATTTGTTTTATTAAGTAGAAAATAGATGTAGCAATCTTAAAACTGTGAACTATGAGCTTTATACTTATTGATTATTTTAAATATAAGTTTAACTCCCCATTTTTGTGATATATAATTTGTTTCCTGGGCACTCCAAACTATAAACATGATATATATTTATTATTTTAAATATAAGTTTAATTCCCCATTTTTGTGATATATAATTTGTTTCCTGGGCACTCCAAACTATAAACATGATATATATTTATTATTTTAAATACAAGTTTAATTCCCCATTTTTGTGATATGTAATTTGTTTTCTGAGCACTCCTTACTAAAAACATGATAATTATTGATATTAAATACAAACTTAAATTCCCAATTTCGTGGCCAGTAATTTGTTTCTTGATCATGAAAGTGAATCGTGGTAGCAACAGAAACAGAATTTTTTAACATTTTTAACCTTACAACAAATATCTTCTACACTTAAAATAATCAATTTAATAAATTATAAACGTTACCTATTAAAATGTCCCAATTAATGAAGTACGAAATGCCGGTCAAAAAATAAAAAAATTTACACTCTAACATATTTTACAAACAAAAACAATTTTAACACTTTTTACATAACTTAAAACACACTTACTTTTACTACTATAACAAACTTTATGTACCATTAATAAAATATAATAAAAATACACATATAATAAAAATTACACTTTATATTGGTACTGTAATAAATAGCTCAGTGAAGTTTTCTGTGTTTTAATCTACAATAATAAACATCAAACATTCATGATATTTCAAAATAATTTCAATACTATTTCGTTAAGTGTACATGTGTATAAAATGCATGCAGCAGCATACAACGCACGCAACGCATTTGTAAATAAAAATAAATTGAAAAGATGACAGCCGTTACATTATGGGAAAATATATACACTAATCAAAATCAAAAAATAGTGTGAAGTTATACTGGAATGTCTTATTTAACATCCCGGCTGCTATAATGTATTTACTTATTTATTTTTATTTGACAGGAAGCCAAAGGTGCCAGCGTGTCGCCAAATAGAAAGCAATCAATGCCGCTGATGGCCATCTACGTCATCATAATCATTGCAGAAGGGTTGTCGGCCTCTGAGTAATATTTAATGCTTTCGTTTCGAAGTTTTCCATTTCTTATTGGTTTAAATGAACATATTAATTAAATCATGGCGTAATAACGTTTACAATAACGGCTTAAATGGCTCAGTGGCGAAGTTAACGCTCGAAGTCAATGGTCGCGACTTTAATTCCCAGATCGGGGTAAATATATTATATACGTTATATATGTGTAGACTACAGGTATTTATGGTATCTCCAATTTGGATATCTACCTAATCTACTACCTAATCTAAAGACAAACATGGTGGGTGACTGTTCTTTCTTCCTAAGAAGGGAAGACCTAAAAACTGCACTGCTCCCGGTGAGGGTAAAAATGTTGTATTTTCCATATTATGTAATGATGTGATAATCGCTGCAAAGATGCATACGTTTTCCTTCTTCACATTACCAGAAAAGCTACTCGATCGGTCGGTAAGGTCGCTACACTGTATGTTGTAAAACGATTAAATTGTATAGAGCTGACCTAGCTCAGAGATGACAACAGTATTTTATGAACTTGTGCCTTATAAAATTGGTGATGATGGTTCGATTTCAAATACTTTGTGTTGAAGGAAAAATTGTAGGAAAATCTATATGATTGAGGTAGTTTTACAAGGTATGTTTTATCACAACAATCCAAAATCTGTACCAAGCAGTAAATGTTATATCTACATACTAACTTTTGCCCGCGGCTTCGCTCGCGTGGAATTTGGTTTGCCACATTATGTGTGGCAGACCAAATTCCACGCGAGTAGTAATAATTTCGTGACAGATCATTTTAAATAAATATATTTTTTTTACTAAATTTATGATTTACAATTTTGGTCATAGTGGCTTCCAAATAAAAGTTAGATATATGCTGTTGCGGACTTTTATTTAGAACTATTCAAGACAAACAATCCGACGGTACATCATCTTTGTGTTACTCCAATGGTTTAGACAGTGTACGCCAAGATAGCTCTCAGAGGCCAGATTTTTTCCGACTTAATTGACATGTATCGTTATATTGCGACCAAAAAAAATTACATAAAATCATTACAAATTGTAGCCTATATGTTATTCCGATGTATAACCTATATTACTGTAAAGTTTCATTCAAATCCGTTCAGTAATTTTTCGTGAAAGAGTAACAAACATACATACTCACAAACTTTCGCATTTATAATATTAAGTTGGATAAGTAGGATAGGATAAGAAATATATAGAGATTTGATTTTAACTAAATTTTTAAGGATTGACCCAGTATTAAATTAGCGATTCAACTGACTTAGTAGCGAGGCTATAGTATACGAAGTTGGGGATTCGATTTCCGCATCGGGATAAATATACCTATGTATGACCTACTGAATTTTATTGCGAGTCTGGCTGCCACGCCAATTTATATTGACCAAGCTATGAAATATATTATATACAAACTAAAACTGTTTTATAGCAGAAATATGATTCAAGTTATTTTTCATTCGGTTCATAAAATGTTAGTTTGGAAGTATCATTTATTAATTTGAAAATGTTTGACCCAACAAAAGTGAATCATATAATATGACCGCACCCTTAAATCTTTACCGTGTGGACATTAAAATTTTCACGACCCCCTTAAAAGTGTTGTTTTACTGTTCATGGCTGTTATAGCACAGGTCGAAGCAGTTCGCGGTGGTACAAGTTATCTTTAGTGAAAGTTAACAATGATTTTTTATATGGGATAGGAGGGCAAACGAGCAAACGTGTCGCCTGATGGAAAGCAATCAACGCTACCCATAGACAACTGCGACACCGGAAGCGTTGCCGGCCTTTTACGTATGTATAGGCTCGTTTTTTGATTTGCAGTGAATTCATTTTTATATTGCAGATTCTTTGTAAAATTTATAATGAAAACAAGTATTTTAATATATTTTTAGGGCAATAAATATAATAATACAAGAATCAAGACAAATGAAAACTGCAAAGCAGAAGAAAATCATGACAATTGTTTGTACAAGCAAAGTAGGCACTTGAAATAAAATAAGGAAAAACATTGACTTAAGAAATATAAGCACATAAACAAGTTATAAGGGGAAACAATCAGGGTGTTTGATTTTAAGTGATACAAAATTTTTATTTGATATTTAAAACAAATTTAAATTTGCCGCCAGCATTCTAGGTACATCTCCTCGATTCAACGAAAAAGAAGACTTTATCTCTTTCTATGGGTTATTTATTTGAAATGTTAAATATATCATGTAATTTCTATAACATGTCTTAAATAATTCCAAACACAAATTTAGATTCAAACGTTTTACTGCTGGTTGCCTATTAGCTTTAACAGCTTTATCGCATACTGAACCCACTAGTTAAACACAAATAAATATAAATAAAACTTTTACGTGAACTAAGTAAACATATGCAACCTTAAGGATCGTTAGCCCGCTAGTGGCATCATCTAGTTTATTTAATTATCACTCTAGGGAATGCAGATAATAATAGATCAAACAATAGCATTATCAGTAATGTTGTAGATATGTTATATAATATTATTAGCTTAAAATAGTATTAACTAAATACTGGTCCTCAAATTAAAAATATATTTAGCTACCTACAGCGATTTTTCCGAATATACTATAATATTATACATATTTCTCAAAGCTTAGGATCGCTTCTGCAATGCTACTCTGGTGCTACATATGTCTATAGTTAGCATTAATTCCTTTAATCAAGCTCTTGTTTTTGCCATCCTATCCCATTAAATATATTTAGTCTAATCGATTAAATTAGGTTATTAACTAGGCAAAAAATTAACTTATATAATTATAACTAAAATTACCTTCTAAAGTTAGTTAAAAGAAAGCTAAAGCTCATAACTTGTGCACTTGACTTACGGCCTCGTAAATGCGCCTTAAGATTTACACCTACACAAAAAAACTGTTAGGGCTACCGGCTCAATCTTCATCTGAAGGCTGCGTTGTAAATCGGACCTTTAAAATACCATATTAAACAGCAACCAGTAAGTACGACAAACAATTTGTCACATTATATCTTTGTAAATATTTATTATACATATTATTTTCTGTACAAAAACCTCTTCATGAATATTTAAAATGTATATTCTGGCTTATCTTTTAATACTCGCAAGTGAAATAGTATTGCTTTTATGAGAAATAGTTAAAATAGGAAAACCTTTCTCTCTCAAATCTCGGCAATGCGTTTGCAATATCTCTTATATTGCAGATACCGATGGGTGGATTTATAACTTTCCAATAGGCATCACGCAGTTATAAAAAAAATATTTAATCGAGATTTTGTTTGGTTGAAAACCTCAGAAGTACAGGCTCAGGCTCAGAAGTCAATCGTTCTAACCATCGAGGTGAGTTGATCTTTCAATATTGTTCAAAAACAAAACAGATTAGAACTTAATATAATTAATTGTTCGAAAAAAGTGCAAGGGCAATAATAGAAGCGGAAAGCCGACAGATTGTTGGCAACATTGTATAATTTACATCAAGATTTACAAGGTGCTAAACCGAATGAACGCGGGCCGGTCACGAAACAAAGCCTTCAATTCTTTAAAAGTAAAATATTTTCGTCTTTATAGGTGTACTTTGAAATTTGAAAACATAGTTCAGTCGATCATTATGCTATATTCTTTCAGGTATTTATTATACCTTTATAATTTGCAGTAAAACAAAGACAATATTGTTTCCTTCTTATGTTTCTTCTTACATTTATTGTTATTTTCAAATTATCATCTTTTCCATTCGCTTCAAAGAAAAAATAATAATCTACACCATCTAAATGAGTGTGTTTTTCTTGAAAATCCTTACCACGCAACACCAGTATATGTTCTACCCTACCTAACTGTATCTATGAGCGCCGTTGATTGCTTTCCATTAAGCGACACGTGTTAACTAAAAAAAATATTTTTATCATGTCGTATTTTTAGAATTTCAAAATTAATTCGTAAGGTTACTCCTCTACTACTAGGTCAGTCATTTCCATGACGTAAAATAATGAGAAAAATGGCGGAATATAGTTGCCTTTTTATTAGTTTACCTACCTGTCCAGCTTAGCATGTACAGAAAAAATGTCCAAGAATGAGAAAGCTTTTTTCCGGTAGGTTCTAACTTTTTTTTACTTTAACTTAGAGACTGTTATTGATGATGATGATTATAATGATATTTTTGTACTGAAAGCCCTTGTTACTTTTTTATTGACGTCTATATTTTAAAAATATACTCTACTCGTTATTTACCAGAACGTCATAAGTCGCAGATGAATGATTACGATTATTACGTTTTAAATGAAATTACTCGTACTGAAAAGCATTATATAATAGCTGATCTATAAAGCACCGAATGGTGTAGACAATAAAACAAATCGTTAAATGAAGGCGATCCGGTTTTGAGAGGGCTGACTTCGTACAGACGTAGCAAGAAAGGGCGTTGACACAAATTATTATCATAAAACTGCAACAAACAGCCGGCTCTAACTCGAAATATATTACACAATTAAACAAGTCCCTTCCGCGGTCGACTAAGCTTAATTCATTTTTTCCTTTTTTATGGGAGGAGTTTATTTTCATAACTGATAATAAATGTCAAGTCATTGTTATAATAAAGTAAGTGGGACTTCCAGTAAATTCACCCTAACATTTTTATTTTCACCGATTGAGTTACGACATTCAAGGTGTATATTTTAATTTGGAACCTTATCAGCTTGTAAATGATATAATTACAAATGACTAATAAATGGGAAATTAGAATATTACATAAAAATGGTCAGGGAGTATCTTTGCCTAACCGCTTATCCGGTATTTATGGTATTGGTACACGGGTACGCGACCCCGGCCTACTACCGTATCACTCCTCGTCTTCCGTTGCGGTAGTATCATACCTCCATCCTATCCTATCATCCTGTCTTAATCCACCTTTTCTTTCCCCTGCCTTTTCCTTCCTTCTCTATACTTTTCCCTTCCTCTCTACCAATCCACGGTCTGCCGTGCCAAAGGATGCGTGACTAGGGGCGAGCTTAGTCGCAAGCGTGTCGACCGTCCCGGGAAGCCCGATCCCGGGACGGTCGGGATTCCCGGGACGGCCCCCCGGGCACTATAGCGCCTTACCTCCGCATGCAGCGCTCTGCTGGGGCTGACTTTCATCCTCCCTTGTGGCTCGTGGGATTCACTATGATGAATCTTAATATACCTAATTCGTTAAAAAATGACGTGGTTCACCACCCGTCACGTCCTGATTCTCACAAGGGCGAGAAACGAGGAACGGAGAGCCGTTTCGCTACGATGAATGTAAGGGGAAGGATGGATGAAAAGATAGATGAGTGTGAAGGAAACGGGAAGGTGTTTCGGGATCGTAGCGGATGGAGATCTGTGGTCTCTATCAAACCCTACAAGGAGACAGGCGTGACTATATGTATGTATGTATGCAATTAAAAATACAACAATCTATGTTTAAATTTCTAGATGTTTATATCTAAAGCCTATTCAAATATAATTTAAGTTTCTTTAACTAAATACGACCTAGTTGGAGTTGGTTCAACAGAATTCTAATAATCTTAAAATACACTGCTCTGTCCGACAACCATTGGAGTAGGCGAGTGCTGGAGTGCTGCAGAGCTGATGATGACTCCCGTTCTTCTTTTTTTAGAACATTCAGATTCAAATGAATTTTTTTAATCTATGTGTGTTCTAGTGTTTCATTTTAAAAACATTAAATAATGTTGATTTAAAATTTATACACATATGTATGTAAATATTTATATCATATTCTATCGAGTTTAAATGACTTCGTTTGAAAGCGTTTAAGGCTTGGTCAAAACTGAAAACTCTAAAGGCTATCAATGAAGAGACGTACGGCGTTTCACGGCGCTGATTTTATAACACCGCTGTTTGCCATCCAATCTGCTAATACGATGGAATGGAACTAAACCTCAGGAGAACAAGCGTTACACCTTTGAATAGAGTTCTCGTAGTTCATAACTCCAATACCTTTTTATTGTATACGATTGGTTTACCGTACAACACTTTTCCAAATTATTAAAATAGTAAATAAAATAAAAGACACTCTTAGCTTCACTACACTTCGATTTCGTGTGGCTTAGGTTCTATTATAAACACACAAATGATAAAATCTATTTTCGGAATAAATACTTGTAGATCATATAAATACATATCCTTATGAGGGAATCGAACCTATTAAACGACACTGTTCAGAAAGCAAACACTTCACAACTGAGTCATTTGTGTCGTAAAATGTTTAGGATTCAATTTATTTCTTTGAGGCACAAGTCAAATCGATATTATCATCCTGGCAACTGATGACTGACAATCGATTTTCTTGCACAGAAAGAGAAAATCAATTCGTTGCTTGCTTTTGTTAAAGATTTATTAGAATAAATTAATTGTGGATAAAGCGCGGTAGCAAAACTCAGGCGTCGATCTTGAGTGTATATATGGTACTCCTCCAGACGAGATAGGGAAACTACCAAATATATAAAAGGCAGTTATTATTTATTTTAATTACGGATAGACAAAAATCAGCATTGTCCAAACTATGCTCGGATGTCAACAGATAAACTCAGCTAATCAATTATGACTAGCTTCATCAGACATTATTCATTTTTAGGTGTTTTGTTTTATTTTGTTTGAATTAAAAAATCAAGTTTAGCTAGTTTAATGGATTCTTACCCTAAAAATATTCGTTCAACTAATAGATTATATGCTAATAGGCATGCAGACTCTTTCTTGTAAAGTAAATATTCTTAGCCAAGTACTGTTCAAAATATTAATTATGATGAATACTAAAACTATCAGGAGATTGTTGAGAATATCCGCGAGCTCCTTAATGGGATAGGGAACTAAATGAGTGTTTACTCATTTGCCTCCCTATCCTATATCTCGTATCCCGTATCACCTGATAGAAAGCAGTTAACGCCGCTCATAGACATCTGCAACACCAGAGGCAACCTGTGAAACCTGAGCTTTAACGAAACGTCATAGGGACAAACTTGCACGGTGCCAATGAGGGATGGAGAGGAGTATGCTGGGTTTGAAACTAAAAGACAAAGTTAGAAGTATAGACATCAGACAAAAAACGAAATTAACCGATATCCTGACACGAATTTATCAACTTAAATGGAGGTGACCTGGACACATGCTCCGCTGTAAAAAGAAGAAATAGAGCAAACAGGTAACAGTTTGGTGCCGAAGGGATGGCGCTAGGAGCCGAGGTCGCAAAGTAAGAAGTTGGGAAGACGACCTGAAAAAAAAGGTTATTAGAACCCCTTTGGATAAGAGTGGCAGACAGTAACCAGTAGAAAGAGTAGGAGGAGGCCTATGCTGTAACGAAATAAGAGACATTATTTAATTAAAATATTTATATGTAGTGTTATATAAAATAACTGCAAAATGTTATGGGAAATAAAGGCTTTATTATTATTATTCTTATTAATTTTACATAAATAGGTTATATAATTTTACACAATACTAATATAAAATACCTCGAAGTTAATTAAATCAGATCAAGTAGATAATGATTAAAATCTATAATATTAACAAAGTATACCTGCACGAACAATCAGTGTATTTAAGTTTGAAGGGGAGAAACCCTTAGTTAAAGTATCCATAGATTGCAAAGGTTCTAGTTGAAACAATCTCATTTTCGCTGTCAATTACATTAGAAAACTCACTCCGTCGGGGCAGGCGCATTTACATATGGACAGGGTATGTGCACTCGGGCTGATTGCTTCCAGCGGATGGAAGGAATGATGAAGTGGAATTGTGGAGGTGATGTGCCCAGAGCGGCCACTGCTCTCTACAGTGCCCTTTACTATCTATGCTTAAATATATGAGACCGTTTTGCATTTTCACCGTGCATGCTTTATTTGTTTCTAATAGTATTAAGCAAAAAGTGATAAATCTTTTGTTAGCATTTGTGACTCAAATTAATTTTAGTGATACCTTAGTATGTGTACAATTAATTTTAGTGATAAAAAAGGCCTTTTGAATCTGTACTGCTATTTTATAACTATTATTTTTTAGTATTTGAATACAAAATGTGTATTAAAATACTAAAAAATAATAGTTATAAAATAGCAGTACAGATTCAAAAGGCCTTTTTTTGGTTAAACGCTAAGTAAAAATAAATAATTATATTAATAAGGTGATTGCAAATCTTATTATGATTCCCAAACTTTATACTGATAACGCCATACTTGAAATATATTTTACGTAACACTAAGGAAGTAACAAAAAGAAACTTCATACAAAATAACGTTTTCAAAGGTTTTCGTTATTTCATGTATTATAACTAAACATACTTTTATTGTATTAATTATATTGTATTTTAATAAAATAATATAGTTATATTACATGTTATACCAAAAAAAATGGATCGGATGTAGCAACAAAAACTTACTACACCTAAATTTTGGTTATATTAGAATAATAAACTTGTAAGGCTTGCTAATACAAATCAACTGTATAAAATTATAACAATAAAAGTATGTAATTACATTATTTTAAATTCAAATTAATAAAAAAATGTATTTCTTTAATCCTTATTACCCTATGAATAACAAAACTCGGCCCTCATCATGTCCATTCTTTGTACCTACGGCCTATCTATGAACCTTTTCAACTTCTCTAGCATTTAAAGTTGTTCAATAATCGTCTTAAAGACAATATAAATAAGAAATAAGAATATTAAACGGCAGTTAATTCCTTTCATTTATATTCAAAAATAATAGCATGTCAAAAGCACTGCTCGGGTGACGCGAATACTTTCCGACTGCTTGGCTTTATTTTATTGCGCATGTATTAATATTAATTGTAAGTTTTCTGCCTCGATGAGCAGCCAGTGACATAATGCAAATGTGCGCGCTTGTCAAAACGTTTAAAGCGACTAGTGAAATTCATGGCAGTTTATTGTGCACGCCATTAAGTAACGAAGCCGTGCAAAATATCGGCGGCCATGACACTTTAACTCCACCCTTCTTGAAACCGTATACAATCTTCGTTTTTTAAAACGAATTTATAAAGTTAAATTTAGACATTTTAAGAGAACAACTCACAAAAGACCGCGCGTGGATTTGTCCTAGATGGCACATAATGACCACGTGAGCTTCGTCCCACAACATCATTGAAATCTACACAATCCGTGTAAATTGTAACATTTAAAATATAACTAGAAATAAAAATTAAAATAAATGAATTCGTGCTTTAACTAAAGTGTAATGTAGTGATATTTAATTTGTGATTTTTTTTAGTTGGTAGTTACAAAATATGACAAGTTAAAAAATGAAGTAAAGCCTTTTGCTTTATTGTCTAAAATGTGTCTAAACATTGTAAATAAACTAAGAACAGATATGTAAAGGGAGATTAGGCATATACATACATATGTATTTAGGTATTGTGTTATAATATTTTTTTAACAGCCCATATACGTCCCACTGTTGAGCACGGGCCTTTCCATTTCTGGAGGAACGGACATTTAACCCACCACGCTTTTCCAATGCAGATTGGTGGGGTTACCAGACTCGGAATAAATATTTGTAATCCATACATATATTTATTCCGATGTGGGGAACCCGTGACCACTGACTCCGCGGTCGGAGGGCCCCGCCACTGAGCCAATTGGTCGTCATATTATTATAATCAGTTATAATATTACCTACAATTAGTTTGAAACATCTCCTAGCATATAAGTAGGTATATTTTCAGCTTCATAGGTGGCGTTTCTAAGAATTCTAGTTCTCTTAAAGAGAAATAAGTAAATATAAAAAATAAATAATACCAAAAAAATATTATTTGTTTCTTAAATGTCTTATTATTTTTTACATTGTACCAACATCACGAGAGAATTATAAAACCTAGCAAATGAAAGATATAATAATTTAGATACGAAGCGAAAATAATGAGACAATGTGCTATCCGTCGAAATAGATTCAAGCTGGAGATAGTGTACGTCAGGGCTGTCTCATGGTGACAGCTCGTTACAACGTACCGGCCGAGCTTTGGGAATAACAGCATATGCTAGCGTAAACAATGTTATTAGGGTGGACAGAATTTAAAAAATGACAGCGGCTAAATACGAAACGCCAGTAAGAAATATTTACGTGCAATATGATTATTAAATAAAATGCTTTCCACAACAAACGCCTACTATGCGTCAATACAGTAACAAATCACCAGGAACCAATATTTAGGCTCTTTAGTATGAAGGTTTACTAAAAAAGAACTTTGGAGAGAAATCAGTCTTGAATTAGTTATTGATATTTTAAGTAGAAATTCAAAATACTTCAGAAGTTTTCTGAATTTCTTCTTAGAATACCCCAAAAGGTGCACCAAATTTGTATTTCTTTCACACACGAAGATAGAGACTAATTATTAATGGAGTCAGGAGTTACTTTGCGGAAATCCATCACTATATGGACAGTCAAAAGTTTTACTTAGCTAAGATCCGCGTCAAACAAAACAATACAATAAGACTTTAAGGTTGTCTTCCGTAGAGTTAACTATACCTGAAGATGCCTCGTGTTGGGGCGAAACACGTGTCGTTTACAAGATGGAAAAGTGGTAGTGTGTGTTTCGTGTGTAGTTGGTGGGTGGAGAATTGATGGCCGATTTTCGGTAAATTTTTTGGTTTAAGTTCCAAATAAATCCACTTAATCCAACAGAAAAACACACATTATTAATTTTCTGTTATTGTTTTACTTGTCGCGGAACTTAGCTAAGTAAAACTTTTGACTGTCCATATATAGAGACTAATCACTTATAAATGCTTCGTCAAAAATCAAATACCTTTTTATGCAGTGAATAAGATATTTATATCTCTGTGTACACATACAAATATATCAATGCAGCTGTAACAGTCCACAGTTAGACTTTGATCTCCCTCAAAAATGAGGATAATTGCCCACATTTTGTAGACGGACTGGTGATCATAGATTGATTTTTATTTTTCTGATAGATGTCCCGTCTACTACTGCTATTTGCTTCAATAGTTACTTTGTACGAACTCACAGAAAAAAATTATTATTATATAATCATGACTATAATTTTCTTTCAGAGAGTTTTATTTTGCAATATTTTTTTCTATACCGCAACTTATTTATTTTATATAGCTTTATATGTACTTTTAAAATTGTACTATTTTTATTTTTATAATTTAAATGCCAAGAGACATCTTTTATACAAGCAGCAATTGAACTCCAGACAATACTAAACTAATATTTTAAATTTTTCTAAAGTACTTACAAACTCTGCTAGATGGCATAGTAATAAAGTAATTTGTGATCTGATTGAATCTGTTTTGTAACGACTTTTATTAAATATAAATAGATGGCGCTTTATACTACGATCATATTATCTTTTTTGTAATTTTGTTTCTGAGTAATTTAAGTATAACGTTTTATGGTGATAATTACTATAACTGCTTATCTAATACTTTTGATACTCTTTATAATCAATTTGACATATACATTTTGTTTTGGTATATATCTGTTATTTTATTTACCATATATAATCTGCGATATTTTAATCTGTGAGAAAGACAGCTGAACTTCGTTCAACTAAACTCGACTTGGTCTAGATTGGTGTAGCTTAAGGGTGTTGGCGAATATGATCATTGTGTTGTGTTTGTGATACATTTGTGTTTTGTTTATGAACACTTGTTTTTATTTTCACTTAAGAGAAAATAAGCCGGTAAGTCTAGTATATATTCAGTTACGTTTTCTTAAAAAGTCTTAATAGATCAAAACCATGTGAATAGTTTATTAAGTTGCCTTGTATATTTGATTAAAGTTCAATTAAAACTAGAAGAAGATGTAGTTATTTCAAGTGTATTGTATTTAAAATAAACTAAGCTAAATAACATCACTAGTTTTAAAACAAAAATGCTGACTTTCAACTTTGGTTTTCGCACGTCTTCATATGAAAGGATACTAATCGGTTTACTATTTTGTCTCGTCCATGTCAACTTGAGATAACATCAATGCGATAAAAACTAACAAATACATTTTTACTGCCAAGTGTAATGCTCTAAGTGCATAAGAAGTTGTAAAAACAAGTGAATATATTTACATCTTTTTGGTTAATAATAAATTAAGTGTCATCTGATATAGATGTTATTACAATGATTTAAGTTACAAAAAATTTTTTAATGAGGTTTCCACTACATTTTAAGTCTAGTCTTTTAGTCTAAGGTAATAGCACTGTTTTTATTAAAGAGGTAGATGTGCAAGCAGGTCATCAAATAGTAAATAATCACTGTCACCCTGAATGGCAATCTGAACTAGCAAGCTATATTGCTTAATTTGGGTTTACCCAAGATTAAATTATTCTGTGTCTGCTGTTATTCACATCTTTAAGATATGAATAACAGCAGACACAATAATTTAATGTGAGCGGAAGACATATTTAATGATAGAGGTTAAACTATTAATAATTTACAAATTCAATAAATTATAATTTGAAGAATTATTGCCTTTGGCTTTCTATGTGTTTAAAATTTAATTGCCAAATTCACAATTAAATATTATGAAGTGTGTGCTTTTTAGGTTTATTCTTGAACAAAATACTTCTTTTTATTTCTTTAAAGTTACTACATCTCTTAAGGTATCAGTTGAAAAATCTATTTTTTATAATGTATACTTTAAATATATTTAATTTTTTTATTTAAGTATTATTATTTTTCAAATATTTTGAAACCAAGAAAACATTTTCAATTTTTTCTTGGTTACAAAACTTTAATGGGCAATCTTAACAATACCAGTAGTACCAGAAATAATTACTGGTCACTGGAGGCAAGATAATATTACCCATGTTAGCTTTTAATGCCTAATAGTTGTCAAGAGGCTTGTCTACCATTAAAATTAAGACAGAAACTCATAACTATAATAGATTGTTTTTTTTGTAAAAAAAGCCTAGCAGCATTTTAACCATTACTTGAATTTATTTTACCACTTCAACTAAACTAAAGTGTTTGTGATAAGAAAATATGGCTCACATTAATAGTCTAATAATATAATAGGTTGTTATGCCATTAGGACTTGTCACCTATTCCAATCTTTAATTTTACACATCTAGTTTCTGCCAGCTGCCCTGCGCAGGTTGTCATGTCATCTGGCAGGGGGCCATCCCACAATTTTTTGCTTTGCCTGTCAAGACTTCCTTGCCTTTACTATGGCAATTATCTATTCCAATGATTATCAGTTCTTCAATAAATGTGCCTCCTTGCCTAATGCCACCTTCCTTTAGCTAACTCGAAGAGCTAAGATATAACTTTGGTTCTCTGATCTAACATCTTTAAAAACAATAATAAATAAATGCCTTAAATAATATGAGCAGTAGTAGATAAAAAGTACTACCTATTGCTTATGGCATATACATATATGGCACCATGCTGGTATTGTAACTTATATTCTTTATGAATTTCATTGCTAAATATTTCATAGTTATACAAAAAAAAAGGTTTCAATATAAATAATCTAAAATATCCCTAATTGTAAAGTGCTGTAAATAATTTTGAAAACTTCAACATGGAAACAAATTAAGGAATTAGTCAATAAAAACTTCTTGTAAAATAAATACCATAGTAATAATGGGGTCATTGACTCCTCTGCGTTGTCTAGTTTGAGGTTTTGCAGCGAAGCATTGTCAAGCCATAGTGTCTAGTACCAAGGACCATGTAAGCGATTCATACAGCAGTGATGTATTGTATTAGCTGAATATTGTATAATTGAAAATGGATGATACACTATCGAGATAAAAAAATGCTTACTTATTTCATTACTAAAATGATATCTTTTCTTTGACTAATGAAATGTCACGATTGGCCCAGTGGCGGGGCCCTTCGCCCATATATATATGAATTTATAAATATTTATTCCGAGTTTGGAACACCCTCAATCCGCATTTCCGTTCCTGTCATTTCTTTTCTTCTCTATCCTTTCCCTTCCTCTCCGCCAATTCACGGTCTGCCGTGCCAAAGGATGCGTGGCTAAGGGCGAGCTTAGTCGCAAGCGTGTCGACCGTCCCGTGCCTTACCTCAGTATGCAGGGCTCTGCAGGGGCTGACCTCCATCCTTCCTTGCGGCTCATGGGATTAATATACCTAATTTGTTAAAAAATGACGGCGACGTGGTTCGCCACCCGTCACGTCCTGATTCTCACGAGGGCGAGAAGCCACCAATGGAGAGCCGTTTTGCTGCGATGAATGGTAGCGGATGGAGCTCTGTGGTCTCTGCCAACCCCTGCGCGGGATAGGCGTGAATATATATAAAAAAAATAATGAAATGTGTACATCGACGCAAGAAAGCAAAAACGCTGTAAATGACACAGTTGTAAAAAAAAGCGGGTTTCATATTCCGAAATATTTTTCCTGCATCGAATAATCTGACTATCACAGTTCTACGACCAATAGAATATTTTGTACAGTGTTGAAACTGTTTTTGAGTGACCAAATACAATAATGTAGTCTGATGGAAAGCAATCAACGTTCATAGTAATTTTCAACGTCGATGGTATTGCAGAAGAATTTTTAGCTTTTTTAAAGTTCTAAAATCGTATCGTTTCGGAAATACCGCTGAATATAGCTGGTTCCACATAGAAAGAAGTTAAGCTAAAAAATCACCTTATGGATCGCCACACATCCATTAAACTATATGTTATAAAAAATGTGTATCAATGATTAATTAATTAAATCAACAGTAAACAATTCGGCAATGAGTATTGACGGGGTTTATTGGTTTCCATTAGACGCTTGTGCCTTTGCCTTCTTATCCATTAAAAAATTGGATAATATTGCACACGGTATATCATTTAAATGTGGACCCATCATACGTTTTTTAAATATAATACTAATTACGGATAGTAATTAAGAGCAAACTCATCAAATAACTTGTATTAGTGCAAACTGTCATCGCAATAGATGGAGATTAAACTATTGCATGTCATAATTTAGACATTCGCATAAGGACGCTGCTCGGCCCCCATTAGTTTGTGCGGGCGTAAGTGGCAGTTACGGGTTAAGTTTCATTAGCAAGCCGCCCGCGATGCTACGCGATGATTCACTCTGGTTTGTTGCTATTCGCGCCACTTACGCGAGTCGACGGCCTTTGTAAAAACTGCATTGCATTGTCAGAGACGAGATTACTTTACAATTTTATTAATATTATACTTTCTATTCTAGTTATTATAATCTGGAAGGAGACTAGAAATAAATATTACAATTTTGTCGTGGAATAAGAGAAATAAAGTATATTATCAATTCTCATATGATATCAGTTCTGTACACTTTTTAAACCCAAAATTAATAAAACCCTAATTATTTTTTTCTGTTCCCTAATTATTTGTTTCGATTTCTGACATTTTAGAATGACTAATAATTAAAATTGTACTTTCAAGGAGGAAAATATAGCAATAACGTAAATTTTCATATGCGCTTTGTATCTCCGACGTCTCATGCTCGTCAATGTTTTGATTTGAAACATTCTTTTTCTGATAGTTTCTCCACCTATAACAATGTCTTCTTAAGATTATTAATGGAGTCAGGCGTTACTTTGCGGAAATCCATCACTATATGGACAGTCAAAAGTTTTACTTAGCTAAGATCCGCGACAAGCAAAACAATAACAGAAAATTAATAATGTGTGTTTTTCTGCTGGGTGAAGTGGATTTATTTGGAACTTAAACCAAAAACTTACCGAAAATCAGGCATCAATTCTCCACTAACCAACCACTATACACAACACCAAACACACATTATCACTTTTCCATCTTGTAAACGACACGTGTTTCGCCCCAACACGAGGCATCTTCAGGTATAGTAGACTCTACGGAAGACAACCGATAAATCCACTTCATCCAGCAGAAAAACACACATTATTAATTTTCTGTTATTGTTTTGCTTGTCGCGGATCTTAGCTAAGTAAAACTTTTGACTGTCCATGTAATGTCTTCTTATACAATTCCTGTAATTGCTGGCTAATTGCCTTACAATATCGTTTCACGGTTTTAATTCTGATCGACGTTTTTTATTTGTTATCCAAACATTGCACTTGACGTGGTTTCAATTTCATTATACGATTTTTTATTGAACGAGGCAACGTACCATGGACGGTCAAAGACCTTTTTCGATCAGCACCATTATTCTGCGGCAATCACGTTACTGCATGACGTCATCAAAATAGGAAATAGACCGTAACAGTAATTCTATTCCATTTCCTATACGCACAATGCTTACAGATATCAATATGTTAATGTATGTATCCAGCGACGGCTTGTATACGTGTTAGGATATATTCTATTTCAATCGCGTACAAAATAAAATCAAATGGCTTGTTGGTTGAATCTGATAAGATAATCGCTTCCTAACCTTCCTGAAAGTTCTTGTTTCGATTATTACAAAACTCAAAGGTGATATTTTTTTATTTTTGAATTCAGTAAGGACTTTTCCCGCCAACTTACATCAGTGACGTTGTGTTATTATTTTATTTTCATAATCTTATATTATTATCAGTTATATTGTTTAATTGTGGAGGCGTATTATGCAATATAGTTCGATTAAGGTGTATAAGTGAAGTGATATGAAATAAATGCGTGTATCGTAACTTTTTAGTTGACTGAAAAAGTCCATTGTAAGGTTTTTGGTAAAATTGCCACCATTTTATCAAGACGTAATGTGATGAACTGACTTGTAACATTTCAAGAGATTGGATATTATTGTATATTACTTGACACTGGCATAATAGTTGTAACTAATTGCCATCAAAGAAAAGAAAAGAAAAAGAATCGGTGCGTTTGTATAGTTTGGAAAATTATAATATTTCATTATTTGCGGAAAGTAGTTTATTAGGGTATTGAGACGTCTTTAACTCCTTGAAATAAATCTTCTTCCCCCAACAACGCTCGTGAAGTATTTCGTCGTGACAGTAATATCGCTTTGTACTTCCTCCATTCTTATTTAATATTAGCGCTGTACACCTTTTAGTCAGAATCCATCGGATTACCTTCTTTTTCATCTATCGAACCTTAGTATAGATTTGTGTTAAACGCACTATTTTTTCGCTTTATTTTTCTTTCTCTACCTTCTTTTCTTATATTTATTATGGACCTTCACTGAATTGCCGTTTTATTATATTCATCATTACATAATATAATCACGCGATTTGATAAACATTTTCATCTTCAACTTACGGCAGCCTATTCCTCGATATAAGCCTCCCACAAAGCGTACCACCTAGGCCGATCTTCGGCTACGATATACATTTGACGTTTTATTAAAAGTTTTATAGAAATAGTAACACATTATTTATTTTGAAGAATTGTATAGTACTACTATATACCATACAAAACTTTATAAATTTACTTTTTGGTAGCTTGGCAGTTTCATTACCTTAGAAGTGAATTTCGTACAATGTCATTACTTTTTATGTCTCTAGAACATGTAAACTATGTAATTCAGCAAAAACTGTGACGTGTGTGTAAGATTTTTTACGATTGTGAAGAAACTTTGATCAGTTTTAAAATAAACTTGTACTGATGTGCGGATAATATACGCTATTCGGGTATCTATTTCGAATTTATGTATGTCGGTACAATGTACGTACGTACATACATAAATTCGAAATAGATTTATGAGTCACGTGCATTTAACCATCCGCTTGCACGTGCTTGTGTAAGATTTAACTACGCCTTAATATTAAACGACTTTAATTTTTCCGTATAATTTAGGCTCAGTGGTGAGTTACCGCTTTCGGAGGGCTCCGAGTTCGCACCGGAATAAATGTATGTATGGCCTACAGGTATTTATTATATATATATATATATATATATATATATATATATATATATATACATACATATATACATTCGGTATTTATGGTATTGGTACACGGGTACGCGACCCCGGCCTCCCGAGCTACTACCGTATCACTCCTCGTCTCTCGTTGCGATAGTATCATATCTCTATCATCCTGTCTGGCGGCTGGCTGAATCCACGGTCTGGCGTGCCAAAGGATGCGTGGCTAGGGACGAGCTTAGTCGCAAGCGTGCGGACCGTCCCGGGGTCGGGCTCCTCCGGTTACTATAGTTCCTTGCCTCAGCATGCGGGGCTCTGCTGGGGCTGACCTCCATCTTCGCTTGCAGCTTGTAGGATTCACTATGACGAATCTTAATGTATCTAATTCGTTAAAAAATTACGACGACGAGGTTCGCCACCCGTCACATCTTGATTCCCACGAGGGCGAGAAACGACGAATGAAGAGTCGTTTCGCTGCGATGAATGTAAGAGCAAGGATGGATGAAAAGATGGACGAGTGTGAAGGAAGCTAGAAAGGTGTGTCGGGAGCGAAGAGGATGGAGACCTGTGGTCTCTGCCTAACCCGACAGGGAGACAGGCGTGACTATATGTATGTATGTATGTACAATTAATGACTTTACTGATAGCTGTAACGTCACCTCAATTTAATTATAATATTTAAATTATATAATAAATTGTTTAAGGGTAAATTTATAATACGAAATAATAATTAATAATAAATAACCTACTACATTTTAAAACTTTTTCAAAGAATAGAGTAATTAATTTTTTGCGAGATTACAATGTTATCAGTATCGCTTAATTTATACCGACCTTCAATAGTTCTAGAACTGCGAATTGAATTTTTTAAAAGCTTTTATGTTAATTAATTTAGAATTGTTCGCGTTTTGTTTAACCATTTTTATTATAAGTACTTTTATAAGTTAGAAAAATATTATTTCACTTTTTATTGTAATACATTAATTGAATGGTTGAACTTTACGAGACGTGGAATTTTGTTACACGACACGCTTGCTCATTTGCCCTCGTATCCCATAAAAAATATCCTCTGACAGTTATTTTATATTTTAAAGACTTGAGCATAACTTTGAAGACATCTTACTATTTAATAATTTCATTAATCACGTTTGCTTACAATATTCTCCAGTTAACGATTGATTGAAATTTGTTTCGTTTTTATTTACTGTTTCTGTTTACTATATAGCATAATAATAAGAAAATCACACATTTTGAATCACATGTGAAAGATAACATGTATCTCTTTTAGTATTAGATTTTAAATGAGCTATAAAAATATTTGTATTAGTTTATAGAATTATATGATTATTATATTATTTTCAGTAATCGTACCACGTCCGAATCCAAAAGTATTGTAAACCGCTTACACTAATATTAAACTACCAGCAATAACTATCTAACACTATCACTACACCGACCCATCGAAATTGTTATTGTCCAATTAAAAGATGAATACAGCCACAATGCCGGGTCGACACACGCTCCACTTTAAATGCAATGGAATTGGTACAGACAATCCTTTGGCCGTTCCACTCGCTCCCATTGCCGAGCGGAGCCGTTGCGGCTAGTAGTGATTAATTCAGGCCAGAGTGGTGCCCGCCAATCCATTTCGAATTAAGGCCACTTTTGTTGCCGCTCGGGTTTGCGTCATCGCGTTACTGTTGTGTGTCTTGTAGTTAGTAAGTGTTATACCTGATGGGTTCAATAGCGTAGCTAGCGCTTATGGGATCAGTGGCCTCGGATTCGACTCCCGCGTCGTGATAGACATATGTATGTTCCAAAGGTATTTATTTCTTTATTTCGATCTAAGTGCTTTACCAATACGCCTTGGACAAACCTAATGGGCTAATATCCATTCCACCAGAAATGGGGAGGTCCGTGCCCCGCAGTGTTACATATGTGTGCAATGAAAAAACTATTTAAACTATATGTAAATAAAACCATCAACTGCGTGGCCATTACCGAAATCCCTAGTATTTCCACATTGGTAAATATTCCCATTTTTCCGTGGGAGTCATACGAGGTGGCTATAGGTGGTGGCTTCCATAACCACAGAAAAATTGGTATTGTACATAAATACATTATTGGTGGATATATATATATATATATATATATATATATATATATATATATATATATATATATATATATATATATATATATATATATATATATATATATATATATATATATACACACACACACACACACACACACCAATAATGAATTTATGTGGCAGCTTACAACAGAGCACACGTGTCTAATTTACATAATGAATATGACCTGTAAACGTTACAGTTAGGAGTTACGCAATGCGCGCATCTGTTTTCTCTGTCATATCATCGAATTTATACGACCAAACTATTATAATACGGTACTAAACCACAAAAGAAATCGATATCAAACCAGACATTACAAGAAAAATTTCATCCCCACAATCTGCATGAGTGGCGATCGACTACGGTGTTCCTCCCGTAACTTCTTTCCACGCACCACCAGTTTGTGGAATCAGCTACCCTAGGCAGTCTTTCCGAACCGTTACAACATTAGAACCTTCAAAAAAACAAACTTATACACACCTAGAAGGCCGGCAACGCTTCCGCGACTCCTGCGGTGTCGCGGTTGTCCATGGGCGGCGTTGATTGCTTTCCATCAGGCGACACGCTTGCTCGTTTGCCCTCCTCAAGAGAAATAGATACAGAAAAAACAATCGAGATTTTTTTTATTTTGAAAACATTGCAATGAAAGAACATAATATATTAAAATTTAATGTTATTACCCAAAAAAGGCTAAGACTTATTTTGATCGATGATATGTAATTGGATGGAATATATTTAAGGTGCTTTATTTTTTCTCAGCCCATAGCATAGCGACACACTGCTGAGTCTCCCCATTTCTGGACTAACGGACATTAAACTACCACAGTTTTCCAATGCGGATTGCCGGGATTACCTTCGCCCACGGAGTCAGTAGTCGCGGATTCGATTCCTACATCTGAATAAATATCTGTAGGCCATACATATATTCATAGCTTTTTTTTCCAATGTTTTTTTTTGAAATTTTAATATATTGAAAAATTTCCTGAAACGTTTTATTGCCAAAGATGTTGTTTTTAAACAATAAAAAAATAATTTACTTCGACTTTTTCCTCAAAACACAGTGGCAAGAAATGAGAAGAGGGTACAAAAAATTATGTAATTAGCGTGCCCCCAAAAAAGACGTGACAAAAAAAGGCCTGCAATTATTATTCCGATGTAGGGATCGAACCCGCGACCATTGACTCCGTGGGCGAAGGGTCCCGCCACTACTCCAACTGGTCGTCTAAGATGCTTAGTAAGATTTAAAAGAGTTCAAAATAAAGTACTTTTATAAATTGTTACTACATATTGAGAAAAGACTAACAGATAGTCTTTGGTACGTTCTGAAATTTGTTTTTTTACAAACGGTACAATCCAAATCCGAGTCCAAAAATATTTAAAAATACTTCATTGTTTGTATGTTAACACTTAGCCGACCGCGCTCGTCATAGTAGACTGTACGATTT
The DNA here is from genome assembly GCA_031353405.1 of Baronia brevicornis. NCBI lineage: Eukaryota > Metazoa > Arthropoda > Insecta > Lepidoptera > Papilionidae > Baronia > Baronia brevicornis. The sequence continues at coordinate 209,134 of JASFAT010000745.1, read as the reverse complement.
CCACTGGGCTCGGGCGAGTCTAAATTCGCTGTCCACCACACATTATTCGTAATGCGAATGATACTATTTGAATAAAAAAAGTCTGAAAATTCGTGCACAGAATTATTTCACATCTCCCCGTTTGGCCGTGCACCGACTTATTTGATAACGGGGAGATCTCCCCGTTTGTGTCTGTCTAAGATAATAGAAGTGAAGTGTCCAAGATACTTTAAGAACTTAAATAACCGTTGGTTGTTATGATGCTTAAAATGGATCTAATGCCAGGTGAAATTTTCTATCAGCCAACCTTTGAATTAATGAAAAAATATTGCTTATGGAACAAAATCAATAAATAAAATTTAATTTCTGACATAATATATGTATATACAAATTTATTTTAACTCAACAATAAACACACTCACTCAAGCATCGTTAGTGTCAATGCTTGAGCAGTATAATCTTCAATAGCATCATCATTAGTGAGTCTAAATATTATGATAACCGTCCTAAGATATATTTGGGAATTTAGTTTTCTCACACAACACCCAGTTATCTATTGATGTGAGTGCAATGAACTTACGTTTATGGGTAAATGGCACAAAACAAAGCACAGAAACAGAAATTTTTGTATGTTTGCATATATTTTTACAGCCCATATATGTCCCATTGTTGGTCATAGGGCTGACCAATATCCGGAGATAAGCACATTATCCACCACGCTTGTCCAAGGCAGGTTGGTGGGACTTCCAGACTCTGAATATAAAATTGTCGGCATGGCTCGTTGCCTCTATATAGAATATATAAATCCCCTTGCTAATTCAAACCCGCAATCATTGATTCCGAAAGCGGTAAATGCACCACTGAGCCAATTAATTTTTTTTACTTTAAACATAATGTCCCCCAGTAGCTTATTTCAAGTAGCAAAAATTATGAAAAAATACTGTGGTTTGTGCGTTTATATTATACTTATAAAACAGGAAATCCTAATTTGGGGGGATGAATATAAAGCGTAATATATATCGTAATTATTAACACTTTAGTTTATTTACTAGGTAGTCATTTACAATATACAAGTTTCTTTATCACCATTTGGATCAGTAGCGATCTAGTACGGTGCGCTTTTCCAGAAACTTCTTTCCTCCCATCACCACCATGTGGAACTAGCTACCTGTACAGTTATTTCCAAACTGATACAATACTGATACAACGTAAAGTCAGATCAAAGCCCGTCTATGTTTCTGCACTGCGTATGATGTCTAAAAGCGGCATTGATTGCTTTCCATCAGGCGACACGCTGGCTCATTAGCGTTTCTATCAAAAAAATAATTATTCTTTCCCTTCATGTCTAACCATGCTATACTTCAAATGTAGATATGGTTATAGTATAGTAGACAAGTATTCGAACCGTTAACTCGGTTCCAGACAACGTCTTACCCACGTGTCGCCCACACGAACCAGATTTGTTATAACCAAACACGTTGGTGCACTATCTTTTATCATACCTATCAGTAAGTTTTACTTTGTTTCCACTACGGAAACAATAATGAGGTGCTCAAAAGTAACTGAATCTTAATATTTTTTTACTGCGCTTTCTTATCAGTTATTCTGATCATATCAACTTGTTATTCTAGCAGTTAAAACATTTTGTGAAATAGATTAAATGTTTACTATTTACCATAATCTAAATGATGAAAACTTTTGATGATTGCTGAACTAATTCCCATATAACTTTTCAATCTTGTGCTAAATAATAACTTTGAACATTTAATATCAATCATATTTTACTACCATTGTCTATCAGCTTACTTGGAATACCGAACAAAAATTCTTGTAGTATGAAAACATTGCTTAGATTATCAATATAGTCTCTTTTTTCCCTTGAAATAAAGTTACATAAATCATATAAAAATACAAAATAATGTATTTCATTGATATCTACTTATTTTCTTTTATAAGACCCTTAGTGTGTCCGTATACACAGAAGCTTTCTAAATAGAACTTTCCCTAATCCAAGAGGACAGATCGTTGGATAATATTGAAAAAGAATTCAAATACTACCGCTAGAGACCATTTATTTGACGATTAAGCCATTTATAAGTTTTGTATATATATATATATATATATATATATATATATATATATATATATATATATATATATATATATATATATATATATATATATATATATATATATATATATGTTATAAATTTAGGAAAAAATACCGTCAGTGGCTGAAGGTGTACATAGCGGGAAAAAAGTAGGAATTGGCTTTAAAATAATTTTGTGTTATATCGGTGTAATTCCCTGGAATTGGCGACTGAAAATTTAATCCTTTACTTTTTTTTGTTATAAATTCGCCTACAGCGTCTTTTTATTTCAAATCTTTGTAATCTTTTTCTCTCACATTGAAATAAAATGGTAGTCTGTAATTTTAATATCAAAATAACGTTCAACGCGTTAACAAACCTCAAAATTTTAATTTTTCTTGTTTTGTGTAACCGCAGGTAACATGTAATAATAAAATTCAGATTTCACGTAAAATTCAGCACGGTACCTCCACATTAAAATGAACTCCCCTTAACGGCATTGCGTGTCTGAACAATGGTATACTTTGACCCACTTCAGGGTTGATGGTACAGATAGTAATCTCATCAGTATGGGGCCAGTTCATCGTGTAACGATATTCCTTTTGTTTGAATGTAGTGATTCCACAAAGGTTAAATACGTGATAGACGTGAAATTCATTTTCTGTAATATACAATAATTTCAAGACCTGAAAGAAAGTCAGTGAGGTTTAAGAATGAATGGATTACTCATCAAATGCCTCTTGTATGCTGACGACCAGGTGTTGCAAGCTTTATCGGAAAGAAAGTTGCAGGAGATGATGAAAATAATGCATGGAGCTTTAGAAAGAAAAAGAACGAAGATGAATTTTAGTAACGAGAACGGAAACTTTCCTTTGAAAGGAAGGACACTACGACGCAGTATGAAGTGCTGATTGCAGGAGAAAAAGTTGAGCATGTGAATGAGTTTGTATATTTGGGGTCATTGTATACAAGAGATGGAAAGTGTGAAGGTGATATTGAAAGGCGAGTGAAAGCTGGTAATCAAGTTTTTTTTATGAAAAGTCAGTGCTTGTTCCGACTCTAATGCAAGGTAGTGAAAGTCGAGTTTGGCAGAAGAGTTATGAAAGCAGATTGAATGCGGTGGAAATGAAAGCATTAAGAAGTATGTATGGGGTAACTTTGAATGATATGAAAATAATATAAGAGAGCGATGTAAAGTAAAAGGTGTTGCGACAAAATTTGAGAAAGGGATGCTTAGATGGTTTGGGCACATAGAGAGGATGGATGAAAGATGAGTGGCCAAAGAAATTTACGTAGCGGATGTTTTCTTTTGATTATAAATGTCGATGACATATACTAATGTTGCAATAGACAGCTTGTCCATCGACAAAAGCCTCCAAAGATTTTCATACCGTTCTATCTTTTGCCAGCAATTCTTCGAGATCGTCTTCCCAGTGTTTTGTTGATACTATTTGACACTATTTTTGTCTACTTCTCCACTCTCTAGGAAACATCAAACAAGATGCAGAATAACGAAATAACTGAAATGAAGTAAATTATATATATTTAATTTAATAGTACGTCTAAAATTACCAAGGACATTATTTAATGAAGCTTGCTTCGTTTATAATGAGGGATGTAATTAGAAAGCCAGCCTCTTATCTTTAATGAAGATCCGTCTTGTACCTGAAAATCTATCTCCTAATTGCGACGATCAGATTTACCTTTATAAATTCTCAAAATACATTACGTTAACAACTTTCTGTGCTCATTTAGTCAATAAACTTCGCTTAATTTATTATATTTTATCGTTAAAATACAAACTTATATATAATAATAATATTTTTTAATTCTTTAAGTAAAAAAAATCATAATAAGAAACGACATTTTTCTTATTGTGACTTTTTTATTTTCATTTTTCAATAAAATAGCACTCTCTCTATCTTTGCGTGAATGTGAAATAAAAAATGAATTAAAAATCGATTCCAATATTTTTTGTCTATTTTTCATTTAGGTTTTGTTGAACCCGACATGACCACTCCTTTATATAAATACACACATAGAGGAAGACAGAAACAGGTTATCCATAGATATAAATAGATAGATATATTCTTTATTGTACACTAAAAACAAAGTTATACAGGATATAGGATGGACACAATGTTAAAAAGATAATTTGATGTAAGTTGGTGATACATTATCGTTCTTGAGATAGGAGGGGTAACAAGGGTAAAATAAAATAGAGTAAAGAAGAGCGAGTACGTGAGCATTCCGGCGAAGGCGAATGGGGAGGCACTTAAGCGCAGAAATTTGAAACATGGTCATACTTGCATAAACCAAATATAAACCTTATACAGAAGTTTTGAAGACGCTCAAGTTTATCAAGTTGTGCCTCCGTACGATTGAGATAGCAGACGGGGACTAGACAGGGGGGAGAAGTGTTTCTGCTAGTTCAGTCTTGGTTACAGTGGGAAGGAATTTTCTTGTTCTTCTCAAGGACCATACCTAGTCTAAAAATCAAAACCCCCTACTAAAAATAACTGTACTAAAATGTTGTTCAAGTAGCGCAAAGAGAGAGAGCTCAACAACATTGAGCAATGTCTTTTGTTTTAATAGTTTTATTTCAAAAGTGTTAAAAACATATGCACTTGAGCAATGTTAAGCCATCATAATATTAACTTCGCTTCAAGATGGTTCTAAAATCAAAGTGAAACGTGCTAGGTGTGAAAACATTTCGAAAATCTGTGTATGTAGAAGGATGTGACAGACAATCCGCCTGTATTTCCATTTACTTCGCATGCGAAAGTAAAATAGTGTAACAGCTTTCATTCCACGACCCCTCTGCTTCATTTATAACCATTGCTCCAAAGAACACTTTGACTGCCCTGTAGGAATTCTGCGCGATGTGAAAAAACTTGACATGAACATTTTCATAAAAACCTTTGTGTCGTGTCCTTTCCTTGCCAATCCAACTTTAAGAAATCCTGTTAGCAAAATGTAGGAGCATTTTTGCTATATTTAATATCCTCATATTACGAGGAATAAGTTAAAATTCTCTCTGCTCATGCTTAAGGAGTTATATTGAGAAAAAAAATAAGCCAAACGCTCAGAAATAATATACATTAAATCTAAAAGAATATTTTTACAGGTTATGTAAGGGTACGAAATATAATAGATAACATTTAAAAAAAGTGGGTAGTTGGTAGTTTCATTTACCGAAACGGGGCCAACCGAAGTCGATCAGAAATAAATTGCATAATTCATAAAGATTAAATGTTCAAACTGATATTGAAAGTTGTGCTGAAACAAATTTACACCATTAAAGCAAATCGACTTGTGATTAATCAAAGGCGTGAACTTAGATCAAGGTTTTATTAAACGTGAATAAATCGATGTCAAGGATAAAGTGTATTTTGTAGTTGTAGAGCCACGCTGCAGACGAATACTTTGTCAAGAATCGCATAATATTTGTCTGTAGTATGAATGGGCCGGTTCGCCCGGAGAAGTACCACACTCCCGCAGAAAACCGGCGTCTGAGTGGTAGCTTACCTACCGCGCTTCGTACGGTGAGCGGCTGAGCTCCGGACGCCCAACACCCTCCTCCCTCCCCCCTCCCTCTCCCAAATGACATTTTGCTTAAAGATTGGCAACGCTTCCGCGCTGCCTATGGCGCTGCGGATGTCTATGGGCGGCGTTGGTTACACAACTACACAACACAACTAACACAAATATTTTTCGCTAAATTCGAGTAATTCAAAAATTATGATGATAGCTTTTAAAAAAATATTATAAACGTAATCTTTAATTTTTACAGGTACAATAATTAACACTGCCCAGAAAAACTGCAAATAAATTAAGGTAAATTTATATTGAATAAATTATTTCTATAGGCAATTTCTAAGATTTTCTATAGATTAGCCATATTTCTATAGATTAAATGAATTAGAAAATTGAAATTGTTAATTAATGTAGTAATACAGCAAGTTTTTTGCAATGTAACGTTATTTGAGGGATTAATAACATTTTTCATAGTGTTCTATTTATTCTCAACCTGTATAAGAATAAGCGCACATAGCAATACATTGTAATAATTGTACCATTGAAGGAAGTACAAGATGTATTTGTTAAAAAAAATAATATTGTTGTGTAAATGTTAAATAGTTGAATTAAAAAAAAGTAAAAATTTATAGATAATGAATGAATATGTAGAACTGACAGTTGTCAATAACAATATCAGCTCACGGCAGTTTACTCCTGGACATAGGCTTCATCCAAGGTGCGCCATCTAGCCTGATCTTCGGCTACACGCATCCAGTCTCTGACAGTCGCCTTGCGCAGATCGTCGTTCCATCTGGCAGGGGGACGTCCAACACTATGTTTGCCGAGACGCGATCTTCACGCCACCAGTCGTCTACTCCAACGGTTGTCGGCTCCAACAAACGTGTCCAGCCCATTTCCACTTCAGTCTACTAACTTGAAGAGCTATGTCGGTGACTCTGATTCGCCGGCGATTTTCTTCTTTCCGAATATCCACCAGAGAAACTCCAAGCATAACTCTCCATAGCTCTCTGAACGATTTTGAGCTTTTTCACACTTTTCGGTTGTCTTTCGTCGAGTCTACTATACCTGAAGATGCCTCGTGTTTGGGGCGAAACACGTGTCGTTTACAAGATGGAAAAGTGATAATGTGTGTTTGTTGTTGTGTATAGTGATTGGTGGGTGGAGAATTGATGGCCGATTTTCGGTAAGTTTTTTTTTTAAGTTCCAAATAAATCCACTAAACCCAACAGAAAAACACACATTGTTAATTTTCTGTTATTGTTTTGCTTGTCGCGGATCTTAGCTAAGTAAAACTTTTGACTGTCCATATAGTGATGGATTTCCCCAAAGTAACGCCTGACTCCATTAATAAGACTTTGAGCTTGTGAAAGAGACGGACCGTCAGTGTCGACATTTCGGCAACGTAAGAGAGTACAGGCAGGACGCTGGTTGAAGACTTAAACTGGCATTTTTTAACTGGTGGTTTTTAAACTACTTTTGTACCAATAGGGTACACAGTAGATTATTAAAAATACGATACTATTACGAAAATTAAATATAAATATCGTATGACTTTTAAATGTTTCATTTTGCATATTGCTATCGTAAACATACTCATAGTGTGTAAGACACTTTAATAATGTACAAGTAACAATCTTCAAGTTATTACGCTTTAACCGTGTCGGTACCCACGTTACGAGAGCAACATTCCATCCGTGGGAATACGTGACGTGTTATGTCCTATGTTGTTATCCTTTTGATAACATAATCTTGTCTCTATATAGATGAAGCATTTTTAACTATTTCATTAATAATTAATTTATTTTATTTTAATTAAATAATTTGTTTTCAAACTATACTTCAAGTATGCCAGCACTAAGTATCCTATTCGAGAGACGTCCCAAACTACGTTTGCCAAGACGCGGTTTGCACTCCAGCACTCGTCAACTTCAACGGTTTTTCGTTCACGAGCCCTTTCCCACTTCAGCTTGCGAACTCGAATAGCTATGTCGCTAAACACTTAAAATACTTGTTCACACTTGTAGTCAAAATAATAAACACTACTATTTATTTATTTCTGTAACTTTGTCTTCGTCGCGAAATCCTAAAAAAAATCCAGGTAAACAAATATTCTAAACGATATAGGATAATATTTCAATCATTAATTATTATTTCATATTCATAATCGATATTAGTTCTTTCATTTATTTAATTTTTCACTCAGTTATCAATACTTTTAGTCTACGTCCTATTATGTTGTGCTAATTAAAAATAATCTAATTCAGATCTATACGAGATTAATCCTCATTGATTTGAAGCGGCGCAGAGCCACAAAATTTGTTGTAGTACAAAGCGACTATGGAAATAAATACCAGTAAGACGGGCAGCAGCGTTTACCTAAATGATAAAAACAATCTGCGATCTTCAATCAGCCTGTCAAGTATGGTGATTGTGGCAACAGCCCAAAATTGTCTTAGAGAGGGTGCTGTCTCCAACGGCCTTTTAAGGCTTATATTGAATATGCACTACATTTTAACATACAACCTAACCGTCCCGCCTACAACAGACAACTATCGGGTTTGGCGGACAGGCTTGGCTGAAGTTATTTCAACTTAAAAGTGTAACCAGTTCAAGAGGACATCTGCAGTCCACAACAACTCATTTCACTCATCAATTACCCAGCATTAGTTGATAATAATAATAATAAAAGTGTAACACTTACACTCAACGTATTTTATGATTATATATTCACTAAATACGTAGTTTGTTCTTTAGTCTTACACACGTCAAACCAAGGCTTTATTTTGCTTTGTATTTTTTCCTTTAAACGAAAAATTCGTTTCATTTTGTATGTTTTCTTATTATATGTATGCTTACCATTTACTCGGAATACTTAAACCAGTTTTATCTCGTCGAGATTGCTTATTAGAAGCACGGTATGGTTGATACAATTCGCGTATTCCGCTGAAGTGCACTTTCATAAGAATACACTACTGGAGATTTTCCTTTTATTATGGCCATGCTATTATATTTTGCTGTTTTATTGCTCTAATATATTTTATTCGCGCGTAAGCGCTTTAATAGAACAGAAAATATATCTAAGATTTCTTCAGTTATGAGCCGTGCCGTGAATTATTTGGTACTTAGGACAATTTTATTTTGTAGAATAGTGAAATTTAATATGAAGACTAATTTGTCTTTAGTCATTATTAATGTGATCGTATTAAAGGAAATATTATTTTAGGCTTTTTTCCAATAAATTTCGAAATATAACTGCATAATAAAAAATAGTATATTTTACAACTGCAATAAAATTAACCAAGATTATGATTGCAAAGATTACAAAAAATTATAATGTGTTGTAATTTTATTTATTATTTATCTTATATTTATTTACTCTTTGTTAATATATGCATATATTTATAAAAATAGTAACATATAATAAATTATATATACCTATTATTATATATAATAATATTATATTTTAATAATATTACATTCTTTTCATTTATACATTTTGATCTTCAATTAAAATCCAAATGGAACTCATTTAATTAATAGTATAAATATGAAGATCAAAAAATATGTATTTTTTGTAATACTACTTACTACAAATGCTAAAACAATCCTAGCTTAAAACTTAATTAGGAATAAATTTCATCTTAAGAATGAATTCAAACCTTCCATTATAGATAAGTTTCTAATAAGTTCATTTGAATTAAGTTAAATGTTGTCTCTCACTAATATAATAAAGTTTCGAGTCAGATGAATTCCTTTTAGAATTTTCTACGGTTCCCAAGTTAGTTGAAATTTCACGACTAATTACAACAAATTTTGAAACATCTGAAGTAAAGTTGAAAGCGCTCATAGTAAAAGCTGAAAACGTCTTTCCTGACGTTATCGCCAAGGAAGTTTGAGATTACAGTTACGTGTCTAATGGACGGTAAAAAGCGAATTTTCCTCAATGTTCTGACTTTTCATCGCCAGTTAATGGACTAAAGTAATTTTCCGACTTTTTTGCCTCGTTATGAATTCTTTTTAAAATAAAAGACGTAGACGAAAAGTGAAGCTTGAGAACGTTTCAAATGTTTTATTGTCGTATGTATAACTGATTACGTTAGATTTGTATTTTAGTGAAAATCGGAGATAAGCTATGTGAGGAATGAAAGAGAACTCAATGAATTCGTGTTGTCTTAAGAACATATCCTCTCTCATAGGCTCTCATAATCGACTGATTGTAGAATGATGAATATTTTGCCTTGTATCCAGTATGTGTATACCACACATACTGGATCTAAGACAAACCACAATAAATAGTCGCAGCTGGTGATAGACAGCAACATAACTGGTACTAGATAGCAGGTTTCAGCGATCTTTTAAAAAGCGTTTAATACGGCAATAGTTTCTACATGCGTATGCGAACTTTTTGCATCGTATTTATTGTTCTTCTCTTATACTTGTAACTAGTTTATAATTTAGTTATGCACAACCGGACGTTTACTAGTTATCTCTGACACAATCTATTTATATGGACAGTCAAAAGTTTTACTTAGTTAAGATCCGCGACAAGCAAAACAATAACAGAAAATTAATAATGTGTGCTTTTCCCTTGGGTTTAGTGGATTTATTTGGAACTTAAACCAAAAACTTACCGAAAATCGGCCATCAACTCTCCAATTTTCGGTAAGTTTTTGGTTTAAGTTCCAAATAAATCCACTAAACCCAACGGCAAAACACACATTATTAATTTTCTGTTATTGTTTTGCTTGTCGCGGATCTTAGCTAAGTAAAACTTTTGACTGTCCATATAGTGATGGATTTCCGCAAAGTAACGCCTGACTCCATTAATAACAATCTATTTATTTTTGCAACATTGCCGCAATGTGAAAAGAAGAAAAATAATACAAAAATAGGATACCTGCGGAGTTTCTTTTGCCGTTTCTTCTCCATTTAGAAGAGCTTCATGACGAAATAGTGATAAACTCTTGATTTTTAGCGAACTGACGTTTGACAAATGAAATGTAATTTCTTATGTTGGAAAATAAAGAATTTGAGTCGCCTGGCCACCCTAATGATAATGAAAACCTAAAACTGTTTTTTTAAGATATATTTACAAATATTTATTAGTGTTTTCTTTCAATTTTCCATTTGATATAGTATATATATGTTTCCATTTGATATAGTATATATATTTGATATAGTATATAGTATGTGTTTCATAAAGTTGTCGAGATGTTTTTACGTGTATTTTTTTCCTCTATTATCAATTCTTTTATTTTTTTTGTTCTCTGCCCAATTAAAATACCGTAAGAATAATATTATAAATGACATCAATGTATGTTATAAATAATTTTTAGTTTGTGACTTTTTACTTACTTTTTGCGGGTTTGTTGTTAGAAAGTTATCAGGCAGCTATAGCTAACTTCTTCTTATTTTTAGTATAATAATTTATATTATATATTTGGCACGGGGCCTCCCAATTTCTAAAAGAATGGAAATTAACCCATCACACTCATTCATGGCGGATTGTCGGGTACCCTGACATTCAGAACTCGCTTGAGACATATCTATAATCAATTATTTCAATTAATGAGAAATGGGCCTATTGCATCTGTATTTGGAATAGAAAAGTTATTTTATATACACAAAATAGTACCTTACCCCTAAAGACGTTGAGAAATATATTGCAACAGCATGCACACAGACGACATCCGGTCTTACCAAATAAGAGGTATTATGAGTCAGCGCAGGCGCCGGCGCCGGATGTCGATATCACCACAGCACGTTGGCTTGCTTGTTCCTTCGTTTCGGAAGGTCATACTTTACATACAATAACTTTGTTACTGTATAAATGTTCCCGAAATGTTTTGAGTGAATTTGTTTACTACCGAATTTTTTTACTTCACTTTCTGTTCAGCAATGAACTGTTTTTATATTACTTAATTTCATTAATTAAAGCATTTTTTTAACTAATTTTAATGCTGTTAAATACTGCAAGGTATTACAAAACATGTAAAATATCTGAGGATACTGCGTAGGTATTCTTAATTGCATTTAAATAATATTTTTTAATATCGCTTTTAAAAACGGGAAGAGAAATTAAATAATTAGTAATAACAAATATATTGGTTATATTGGTAATAACAATTATATGAATACACAGTGTAAGTAAGTGTGTATGTATAATTTTTGCAAACGCTATTTACGTTATTACGATGGTGATGACATGTGTAATTTAAATTATAATATTAATTAATTATTACAGAAATCTTTGCGCGAAATGGTGATGCGTGTGTGTATAAGCTAATTCTTTAGTTTATCTGAATTATCTCCTAATTTTGTCAAAAAGAGCAACTTGAGACAAGTTACAATTTTAACCTTTGTTAAAAATGTATTTTTACCGATATCTTGCCGCAGGTGAATCAATATTTTTAAGTTCTCGAAGCGTATTGGTATATCAATATTTTGTTTCAACATCCGGCGTGATAGCGTTGTAAAACCTTGTAATATAATTGGTACTACAGTAAATATTTGCAACATTATTTTTGTTGTAATAAAAAATAAAACTGATTAAAAAACAAAATATAGTATAGTTTTAAAAATAGAAGCTTTTAGTCATACAACATAGTTTTGCCAAATTTTTTATTTTCATCCATACAACACAGTTTTATCAAACTACTAAGAACTGATTACTATTATCGATTTGTGAGTTAATAAATAAATGAGAAAAGTATATCATTAGAACACTACTTTGACTTCCGATTACCATAGTGCAAAGTAGATTACATGTAAAGTTTTCGACCAAATTCAATGAAAAGGCCAGCAACGTATCCGTGACGCCTCCGACGTTATGGGTATCTATGGCCAGCGGTGCTCACCACTAGGTGACCCGCATGCTCTTTGCCTGTTCTACTGTAAAAAAAAACACACACACACACAAAGGCATTTACTGTTTGATATGTGTTAAAGGAAAAAAAATGTATATTAGGAACACCTACTAGGAAATTATTCAAAAGAATTTAAAAAATAACCCTGCATAAATCAATGTCGCGCGTAAAATCTACTCATACCAATAATATACATAGGTTATAACTTTACCTGTTCTACTTTTTTGAAATATCTGTTGGTTCTCCTTGCATGACATTGATAAATAAAGTTAAGTCACCTATGACCCTCGCCGTATCCAGATAAAGAAAGCAATACGCATCAGAACGTTATAAATATGTCTTGAATGAGACAGATAAAGTGGACACTAAGATGTAAACAAGAAAGTATTTCGAAATATATTGAGAAGTGTTTGAAACCGCATATAACCCTTTCTTATTAAAGAACCTTTCATTCTTTCTCCTTGCTTCATTGCGAGTTGATGACTTTTTTATTCATGTCGAAAATATCCTTTCATATAAAAAATATATAGACTTTATCTATCATTACTTGGGATGCTTAAATGGTTCTGGCACATAGAGAGTATGGAGGTAAGATGACTAATATAAAAATTTACGTTGCGGATGTAGATGGAAGGGTTGATAGGGGAAGACCAAAGATAACTTATCTTGACCAAATTGTTGAACTTCTTAAGAAAGGCCAGGTCAAAATTACACCTTAACAGGCGAGCTTGTATGAAGAGAGTGATGAATGTGGATGAAGAAAAAAAAGTGTGGCGAGATCGTAGCAGATGGGCATCTGTGGTTTCTGTCTACCCCTACGGGAAACAAGCTTGATGATATTTATGTTACACTTCCAAACGTTCCATATTCTTTACAGTCTTCAATTCATTTTTCCTTTTCTTTAAGTTACAAAAAACAATAGAAAATCTACAAAAAAATTATAAAAATTTGCCTTCAGCATGGCTTTATAATATTTAATATTGCTGTTGATCATACATGGTAAATAAATTTATAAAACGAGGGTATAAATTCATCTACGGATTTTTTATGAAATCTGCTGTATTACGGGCACTTGCCTATCTTAGAGTAAGTATGTGAACAGTGGGAAGGTAAAAAGAATGTTATTGGAGGGGAAGATGAAAATAAAAGAAATGGAAGGGAATTGGGTACGAATGCACTGTGATGCGCAGGCATCTTCAATCTACAAAACTTGTTCTTTGACAATTATGACTAAACAATTTTTTCCTTTCACAACCGTTATTTTTGTATCACCACTTTACCATTATCTGATTTCGATGTAAATTATCCGTTTCTTCGCACAAGAAAGATAAAACAAAAATAATGTGTTTGCACTGCATGATCCATGATAAATGACTAATTATTGTAAATATAATTACGAAGATCGACAAGTATAAATTAAGAATTTACAATGATATGTTGATAATGATTATTTAGGGTCAGGGTAAGATACTCACAGATTAATGACGGGCAGTAGACTAATTGGCATAACACTTAGCCCAATGCTTACTCGAGTAATATATACATCTAGCTATATTCTACAGACAGTAGAGCTATTCTGCAGAGAAGTTTTTGCCACCATTTCCACACAAAATATATTTAAGATAGCTTTGTATGTGACATGAATGGGCCGTTCAATTCGCACAAAATCGACTTCATTAATTAAAATAAATTTAGCTACTGCACCTTGGTGATCAAAACTAAAGATTCAACCCACTTATCTAACATCTTTCCAGGCTTGCAACACAACTGCAGTGCCCTTGATTTTGCAGATGTCGGCGATAGTTGATTATCATCAGTTCTTTACTCACTCGTTTACCCATATTTTTCATAAAAAAGGATAATGAGGCCATCCACTGTGAATTGTGATCCATAAAATACAACTTTTTAATTATTAAATTTATAATTATTCATGTGTTATAACCTACTGAGATTTGTCAGAGTAATTATACTTTTACTTAAACATTATGAGTCTGCATACTGCAATTTTTTAGTTATAAATCTTATAAAACAATCCTTTCAATAAAAATACAACTTTAGTTTGATTCCTTTCCGGCTCCTAATTGCAAATAAAAGCGAATAAATGAAGTAAGTTAAAAAAAAATTTAAGAAAAACGTTGCATTCATATAGTCGGTTCATTAAAGATCTATGGTTTAGCCATATTGGGTACGGACATCTCTTATAGCAAATCCAACTTCCTGATATGGAATCTAGTGGCGCTAGTTTCTCTTTCCTTAGTTATTAGCTCCAACAAATAAGCATGTTCTTTGACAATTCAAACTATCCTTATAGAGCGGAGCCATGTGTATCATGACTCATGACTGCAGCCAGTATGTAAAATTTAAGTCCAATATTAGGCTCAAACTTTACTTATGTTGTAAAAGTGAATACTAGAGTGCCCGTGTTCTAAGCACAAGTATTACTTTTCGAATCCCTGTATGTAATTTGTGTTTTCTTTCAAAGACTCAGCGTTCAAATTCTCCTTCAGGCGTTCCGATAGCTCCATTAATTACAGGAGGATTCTCTGTAGTCGCTCCCTCATATCTGAGTATCGTGGTCATCATTATGTTGTCCGCATCTGGAGCGTCCAATTCACAGGAGGATAGAAACGAGAATTTGTGGTTGTAAACACACATATAATGTGTATATATTCTGCGCAATTTTCGCTTCCGGGCTTTGTCAAAGGAGATAACATCATGCTTAAGTTTGTAAAATAAAATATTCATAAGCACCTAATATAATATACATCTCATATTGTATAGGTCCGAAATACAATAATTTTATTGGATGAAAAAATGTCAAACAAATTTTTATAGTTTATGATTGACCACATTATGACATTTTGCAACGTATAATATATAAATACAACGTTTAAGCTATTGAGCCTAAATCAATCAACTCGGAACGTAGGCCTCTTTCAAGAAAGCAAATTGATGGTTGCAAAGTCGGCTAACTCGCGCCAGTTACGCTGCCACCTTCACTGACTTGCAATAATTAACACCTAGCTTTTTTTAATACTTTATTGTACACAAAACAGGAAATACAAGAATTAAAAGGAAAGAAGATGTACAAGGGGGAGCTTAACTCAAAATTGAGTTTTCTTCCAGCAAACCCAGGAGTGAAAGAGAAACAAGATAAGCTGTGAGGATAGAAATAAGTGTACAACAACAAAATATAATAATAATATACATAACAATACATACATACTATATAAATAAGAGGATACATATATATAATATACACATAAATATATACATATATAAATATTTTATACTGAAAGGAAATGTTCTTTAATTCTTCTCCTGAATACATCCAGTGAGAGGCTATCACGTATAGTATGTGGGAGAGAGTTCCACAAGCGCACTGCGTGTACAGTGAATGTGCCACCGTAACGACTGGAAGAATGCGGACTTTAGAACTTTTGGCTTCAGAATGTTTATATAACGCTATCAGATACATACCTGTGAATTAGCAGGATACATCACGTTCAGGTGAGGTTGGCAGTGCCACGATATGGTCGAGATCATCGCATTTCATTTTTGATGTATTAAAAATAATTAATTTAAATTTTATGTATTCACATTTGTATTAAGATGTTTAAATAATTTCTTAACAAACCTTTGTGACGTAAATCACTTAAATAATTAACGAATCTCAAAGTGCGGAAATAATGTCGATTAAACGGCATCAGTGCAGCCGAAACAGTCCACTTGCCGAACATTGGCCTCATCCAAGGTTGAGAAATGTCGCTGCAATCCCCGCTCTTGGTAAGCGAATTTATTGTCCTGGTTGGTGCTCCTCGCTGTCTATTGGAATTAATTTCCATACTCACGAGAAGAAATGAAGTGGTCAAATTCTATGTCAGGAACCACACAACAAATCTAGTCTTGTTATTTCAATACTACGATCCGAAAGTACTTTACACTGTACACCAATACTGCAAACTTCGTCTTATACCTACTAATACTTATATATGTGACATGGATACGTTTTCTTTCGACTAATTGCATTCTCGGTAATCGCTCTGCGTAATAAGCTAAAATTGCAATTCTAATAATGTGTAATTGTTATTTAATCCTCGGTGTCTGATACAGCTGAGCTCACCGTGCAACACGCTAAGCAAATAGAGCACGGCTAATTTGTTTTCAACGCAGTTCTCGCTTCGGATCTGATCATCGCTGACTCAGCTGCTATTTTAAGCTCTTTGATGCTTTCATATGCACGCCCTCTCACAGACCGACTTATGAATGCACCGTACGAGCAGACTCATACGAATACTCCATTGTTCGTTGCACGCGATTACATCAATGAGCGATACCTATCAATAATGTTATCGAGAGGTTAAAAATTGTTTTAAACCTTTATAATATTTAAACGAGAAAGCATTGTGCTTTACTACTACGCTTGAAACGATTTTTATAGGATGAAAAGGTAATTACTTTGTAAAGAACAGTTTTGGTAGGAAACCTCTTTCATGCTGAAATTTTGAGGTTCCTGCACTTTTAAAATGTAATCGTGAATAAATTGGCGAAAAACAGTTGGTCTTTGTACAGCTTACAGGAACTAAGATTACCGGAGTGAAAACTTGTGTTGTAAGTGGCATCATTAATATAAAAATGACAAGACTACACATTCAAACCTAGAATAAATAACTTTATATACAAATATATATATCATAATGCAGTAATCGAACTTACAGTCATACATATTTCACCTGACTACTCAGAAAGCGCGGTGGCGAAGTGTTAGCTTTCTTACACTTCGCCACCGCGCTTTCTGTGTAGTCAGGGGAAATATAAAATTTAAATTTATTAATTTTTCAATATAAAAAGAATTATTTTTGAGCGTTCTAACTAAGCTATTATTATGTATGCTAGAATCCAATGCAATATACGAACTCACAAGCTCAGATCGCAAGCCCGACTCTTACCATCGATTGCCGAATTGCTATTGTTTTTTAATATATGCATGTATGTTATCCGTCCGATCCTTTCTTCCTTCCGATCCGATCCGTTCCGATCCGTTATCCGTCCGATCCTTTCTTATGCCAGCGTTGCCTTTGCGCACGTTCACAAAAGTAAAATCAAAAAACTGCAAGCGATACAAAACCGCTTCATTCGTCGAGCCACCGGTGCTAGGTGGTTCCAGCGCAACCTCGACTTACACTGCGACCTCAACCTGCCGAGTGTCAAGCAGTATTTTAAGCACCTCTCGAAGCGTCACTTCGAGAGATCGGACTCCCACCCAAATCCACTGGTGGTACGCTCGGTCAATTACTCGCCCGACCCAAACGCGCCCCCCATACTACGGCGACCGCGCAACGTACTACACGATCCAGATGACGAAACGGCGTCATTCGGATCCCCTCACGACACCTACACTCACACGCACCCCGGCACTAGCCGAGCACTCAGCGTAGGTAACAACACTACACCGGCCGCGTACACGAGGTTCACTCACGTACCCGGTCGGTTCTCACCCCCTAGACCTTAGGGCCTAGGGGACTACCAGGGACCATACTGTTAGGCCAAAACTCCCTACGCGTTTAACGTAGCATCATGACACGTTTAAAGTTATAATATGCACATACACGTGCACACGCGATCGACAGAACGTCAAATTGGAACCTGCGACTAGCGCAGGTTTCACCAAATCATCATCTTGCCCGAGGGCCCCTAGTCCTCGGGTACTGTATACGATAAAGCTGTAAAAGCCTAACAGGCTACCAGCATCAACATCTACGATCCAGACGACTACTCCAGACACGACAAAATTATTCTTTTACACGATAATGCTCGTCCACATGTTGCGGCGCCGGTAAAAACATACTTGGAAACACTCAACTGGGAAGTTTTACCCCACCCGCCGTATTCACCAGACTTAGCCCCTTCTGATTATCACCTGTTCCGGTATATATATATATATATATATATATATATATATATATATATATATATATATATATATATATATATATATATATATATATATATATATAAATATATATAGAGCACCCTTATCATTCTATTGCATAATATCAACGTTTAAACAAATGTCAGATATTCTGTATAATAATCACAAAGAATTTATCGCATATTTTAGATAATAAAGCGAGATCATATTTTTAAAGAAAATTAGCATCGCAATGAAAGCAGTGCCGTGCCCGATAATTTCCTTATACTCCTTATGCTGGAAGTAGGTTGGCAACGATCCGGGACCCTTGGTTCCACATCTAGGGTTAGCCCACTATCGGAAAGAGAAGATGGGTTTGTCAGACATGGCTAAATAATAATATTTATCAATGTCTTGGGCGAAAACGATAAAAAATTTAGGAACCATAAAATAGATACTATTTAATTTGTACATATAGACACCCTTAAGTTACCTTACCATTGGAAAATATCAATGTTTTAAAAATGTCAGATATTACTGGTACTTATACTAAATACCGAACATAAATATTAATAATCAAAATAATGTTAGTCAATACTTATGTCTTTCAAGAGGACAACCCTCGGAATTCGAGTGGAAGATGGGTCGAAAGCTGTTGAAGAGGTTAATTTTGATAATCCGCTTTGGCACTCACGTAAAATCGGCCTTTCGATTGTAGCTGTCGGCAACATTAAGCAGAATTTAATCATCGTTTGCCTTCCCCTAGAAAATCCCCTAGAAAAATCTAAACTTATTGAGTGCAATATTATCGAAACCCGATATCGGTTTGTTTCACATCATTAATAGAGTTTGTGATATGAAAATTTCTTGATGTATTACAAAATTGGGATCCGATGTATTAATTAGGACAACGGTGACAGACTGCCAATAGAGAAAGTGGATCAGCGAGGCGGCCGATGACACTAGTCTCCCCGCCGGACGTGCCCGCGGTCGAATCAACATTTGCGAACGGATAGAATTACCGTGCGCCGCCGCGTTAACGTAACGTAATTGATTCAGCGTCCGTCGGGCGCCAGCATCGCCTTTTTGTCCCTCGTCCGGAAAAAATGCAAAATCCACCACTAATTCAATATCCTCACATTTCCAACATCCCAGTATTCGCACAACCGAGTGCGATTTTTAAAGAAAAATATTAAAACGAATTCATTTTATATAATATATTAGTAAAGTTAAAAGTTCTTGTCACCCATACCGCAGAGCCTGAAAACAAAATTCTTCGACCAATATGTCCTACCTATACTCTTAGTATAAGTCTCTCGGAGAGCTATGGTCGGAGTTTCTCTGGTAGATACGATTCGATTCTTGGGGGAGGCATATATCCAACAGTGAACTGCTACACGCTGTTGATGATGGGTGATGATGATGATATTAGTAAAATGAAATACACACAAAGAAGAATTATCGGCATCAAAAAAAATATAATTATTATATTCTTATAACCCACATTTTAACGACGAAATATACCTATACCGAAAGAATATTTCGAAACATTCAAAAATTCAAAAACAAGCAAAAATCAAATTCGGTATAAAAAGTTTATTTTGAGCAAGAAAAAACTAGGCAGATAGAAGTTTTTCGTTGCAACCACGTGGGCTGGGCACGTGGTAAGGATGGACGAGGCTTGAGTACCCAAAGCCTACTCGACGGCAAACCAGATGGTCGCAGAAGTCGCGGAAAGCCTAAGCTCAGATCGCTAGATGGAGTCGAGGACGACTTAAAGGCAATCGGTGTGAGGGGCTTGAGGGAGAAAGCTAACCGAAGATCCGACGGGAAAAATTTACTGGACCAGGCTAAGGTCCACCCGCTGCTGTAATGCCTTGATGATGATGATGTATGTAAACCGAGAGAAAATATGAAATATTCTTTAAAAAGCGAACATAATTTTCCTCATGTAACCGTTTGAAACAGGCAAAGTATGTCCAATGTTGGTAACATACATACATATGCGAATAGAACGGACGCCAACGCGAGGGTGCGCCCCGCCACGTGCGATTGAACGTCACCCGACGTGGAAACAGATACGCGACAAATGTACAGGAACACTCGTATCAAACAGAGAACAACGTTTCTACAAAATAAACAAATATTCACGGTGCATATTTCGTTCTTATGTAAGTCTTATGTATTACTCTCTATACACGTAAATATACATCCGTATGTATGTATGTACACGTATTTCATATCATTAAAGGTATGTTAGGGAAATATCGACTTACTATTTAATATTTTTTTTATTACAACTTGTATATGTATAACAACCGATTGGCTCAGTGGCGGGGCCCACCGCCTGCGGAGTCAATGGTCGCGGGATCGATTTCCATATCGGAATAAATATATATATATCGATTTATAAATGTTTGTTCCGAGTCTCGACCCTCCCAATCCGTATTTCCTTTCCTGCCCTTTCTTTTCTTCTCTATCCTTTCCCTTCCACTCCGCCAATCCACGGTCTGCCGTGCCAATGGATGCGTGACTAGGGGCGAGCCTAGTCGCAAGCGTGCCGACCGTCCCGGGGTCGGGCTCCCCCGGGTACCATGGTGCCTTACCTCAGCATGCAGGACTCTGCTGGGGCTGACCTCCATTCTCCCTTGCGGCTCGTGGGATTCACTAAGACGAATTTAATATACCTAAATTTGTTGAACATGACGGCGACGTGGTTCGCCACCCGTCACGTCCTGATTCTCACGAGAGCGAAAAGCGACTAATGGAGAGCCGTTTCGCTGCGATGAATGGTAGCGGATGGAGCTCTGTGGTCTCTGCCAACCACTGCGGGGGATAGACGTGGACACAAAAAAAAAAAAAACAACTTGTATAGATGGAAGAAGTAAGCAAATAAGAAAGCGGATCACCCATTGATTACTTGTTTGCTTGTATGATATATTGTTTATAATATAACATATATGTTGCTTATTTTTGAAAAAGAAGTAAGGAAAGGAAGAGGCACGATCTTAGTAGTCCTCTAGAGTGTTAATACAAATAGCTACAACATTCAAAATGATATCGAAAACAGACTCTAAAGGTAATTACGTATTTGAAAATAAAAAATAACCCGACAGTCCTTGGGGACGGAAGTGAAAGCAATATTGCTGGACTCGATTTAATACGGCAATATTGCATATTGCAATTTAAAATCATCGGTACCAAATAATATCTAATCTAGAAAATAATAAAAATTTAACTAAAGCAATAAAAAACCATCCATAAATTACGTCATTGGTTGACGGGGAGGGAGGGAGTCATAAGTGTTATGTTATGTATGTACGTCCGTCGTATAAATCAAAATGCTAAAACTCTAAATTTCATCTCTTACGAGAAACTTTCAAATAGGTAATACTATCAATGTTTGAGTAAATATATAATTAATATCGGAAGCGCTGAAAATTTGCATAACGGTCTTAAACGTCTTCAAAAAAATATAATTCAAATCTCATAATGCAATAATGCATTTAAAAACATTAATATGTTCAAATTACTTTTAATAAGCATATTTAAATATAAACTAGTGCATCTAGTTAACAAAGAATATTATTACATTTGCTACTCATATAAACTAACGTTCGGCGTTATCTAATCAAAACTTGAGCGGACAGAGGCTCAGGCTATTGACAATTTACACAAACTAAATTCTTCAACACCACCTTAAGAGGCTTTGAGTTTCTAATTGATGCTCCACTAGCGTCTACTATGTATCAGTATACGTCACAAAAAACGTAGATTATCCTGTTGAATTCTAATATGATAAAAAGAAATTCTATTTGAGATCACAAATTACACGATACTCGAAACAAAATAGCGAGATACTCGAAAGAATCCTGCGTATGAGGATTGGTAGTAACTGCATGAGTGCGCTGAACTGCGTGAGGACAAAAAACAAGCTAGGGGACAAGCCTTCAGAGGGCCTATACCCAACAGTAAACAGACTGGTTATGAAGAAAACAAATAATTGAAAAACTATGTTGCACATTTCTCTAAGGCCCGCAATATTTGTATCGTACAATGTCCGGGATGTCTACGAGCGGGGTCAATTTCTTCCATCGAGCGAGACGCATGCTCGTTTACCTTTCTATTCTAAAGAAATAAATTTCTGTTGTCATAATGATTTGATGATGCACTGGATGCGACTGAGACTTGCAAGCAACAACACGTCCAAAAAATATTAAGACCGTAATATTAACACAATCAATATAATACGAGTATAGAGATATTCGTAAAAAATTAACTAGAACAGTTTGAGTACATAATTCAGTACAAAATGGCTTCATACTTTCCTGTTACCGTGTAGTGTGTAAAGACCCTATAAATCCTAAAGCGGAGTGGAGTGGAGAAAACTTAAGATTAAATTTTGTTTGCGAGAATCCATACAAACAAACGCTCCTAATATTACTACGCAGCCTTAAATTATTTCAGTTTCATAGTCAACCCTGCACACGCGTCTTTCTGTTTGACTTTAACCCGTCCGCTGCGCTGGACGATCACGAAACTAATTACACCTCCGGGCGAGCACGGCTTCGCGTCCGTTCTTCGCAAACTTCGAAATGAATCACTAAACTCGTATATGATTTGTCCTGCGGTTAACTAGGGGCTCCTGTTAGCATCTATAGTTCAATTTCAAACCTACAGAATGTTATAAAATCACGCAAAATATATACTATATAGAAACAAGTGACTCAAAACATATCATGAGGAACATAGAGCACTCTGTGTATACAGACAACAACTTTTGTCCAAGTTTCATCCAAATTCAATGAATTTCATCGTCAAACAGCGTAAGCCAAAAATAATATTGATTCTGTAGAATAATTAATTCCATCAAATAATTACAAGGTAGTGTATTCGTATAGTATTCTACCTTGATAGTAGTCATTCGGAAGCCTTGCAATGTATGGAATTCAAAAATCATAGTAAAAAAGCAATTTTTAACAATATTGTGACAGGATGAAAGTTGAGCGAATAAATGTTAGTACTATTGTAGAACCTTTTTTAAATAAACAGGTAATTTTATATACTTTAAACCCGAGTCGAGATTTAGAAGCAAAAGCGTGGGCGTTGAAGGGCGAACGCACGTTTGTTATTTTTTGTTACCATTTTTTCTGTCTTTTTCAAAAGACGAGGCGTCGGTAGCGTCTCATCTGTGTACTTACTTGCTCGAGGGAGCGAATGTTCTACCTAATTAACTTTATCATAAAACGCCGGCTATTGCTTTGTCAGAGCGCAAACTGTTTAATCGAAAATGCGTTTTTAACCTTATAATTTTTAAGATATTTTTATTTGAGGTAAACAAATCCATGTAGGAATATTAAAAGTTTATATTAAATTCATAATTTACCAAAAAGAACAAAGTTACATTAATCATAGGCAAGATATTTTTGAGCTTTAAAAATATTACTAAGAATAAATTAAAAGTATATTATCTTTCTAATGAAAGAAATTAATCGATTTATATCAGAAAAAATCTTACGTAGTACGCGTCAACATATGTATATAAAACATTACAGTAACATATAAAGAAATTACCTTTCGGATATTTAAAACCAAATTAAATTAAAAATACAGATTTAATAACGTTCAAAATTATATTATAGTATTGTAATATAAAAATTTACGGCTTTTGATACTGTAGTTCAATATTAAGTTACTTTTAAATGAGATATATATGTAGATTTGAATGAAGTTGTAAAGATATCAAAATATACATCAATCAACAGCCTGCGGTAGTCTACTTCTGGACCCCTCCTCTAGGTCTCCCCCATGAAGTGCCACCTAGCCCGAACTTCGGCTACACGCATCCAGTTTCTGCCAGCCGCAGATCGTCGCACCACTTAGCCGGGGGGCGTCCCAAACTACGTTTATCGAGACGCGGTCTCCACTCCAGCTCTCGTTTGCTCCAACGATTGTCGGATCTCCGACAAACGTGACCAGCCCATTGCCACTTTAGTTTGCTAATTCGAAAGGCTATGTCGGTGACTTTAGTTCTCTGGATTCATTCCGAATCATATCTACCAGAGAAACTCCGAGCATAGCTCTCTGAGCGACTCTGCGCTTGTGAAGCAGACGAAGACGGGGTGTCAGCGTCCACGTTTCGGCGCCGTAAGAGAGTACAGGTAGGACACACTGGTCGAAGACTTTTGTCTTCAGATTCTGAGGTGTGGGCGTAATATACATATTTCAAATTAATATTAAGAACAACTAACGTAAAAAAATGTATATTATAGCAAAACGTCAATAATTATTATATATCAAAAACTTAATGCATTAATTCTGTGAAACATTTTTAATGCTGAAAATATATCTATCGGTACTAAGTAGGAAAGATTTGTCCCAATCAGATTAGGCACTAAGTTAACAAAGTCGCTAGTTTATAAACCCATCATCCATGTATAAAATTCATAGTGTATGATAACATTTACGTATTAGTTCATGATGATGATTAATGATCAAATTAACAATTAAAAGAAGACAACCTCGATACATTCCCTGTTATCTCCAATTCATCAAGGAAGGTAAGCCCTTCTTATTCCATAAATCATATTCAAATTACATATGTAATAGTATCGTTCGTTTCAAATATCTGGTACAGCGTGTTTTATAGACAATGTCCATTTGAACAGATGACCAACGCAAAAAAATACAGTGTGCTGTTCTTAAAGGAAGTGTTTCTCTCGAGTGAATTATACCTTTTTACCGCAAACTACAGAAATCTGATTATCACAATAATTTCTGCTGAAGCATCCCGGCTGCATTCGAGGAGTGCAGCGCTTTTATAACGTGCACATCAGCTTTGTTCGGGAAATTAGTCGGAGTGCTTTTTTATTGCATTTCAGCTTCCGGTACTTTAACAATTTTAATACGACTTCTAGCATCGTGGAAACTCAATTTTCCGCGTTCAAATCACAAATTGATTGTATTTTGCTAAAATATTTGCTTAAACTTAGGAAATTCACACTTATTTTTATTCGTTTTATATATTCGTTAATAATTATTAAGGCAATTTTAATATTATACTATTTTTATGGGGGCAGGAAGTAAATGTGGCGCCTCATGCAACATTAGAGGCATTATAGAAGTGTTGCCATCATTTGAAAAGGTTGCCGGCTAGTTTCTAATTCGTATCGATTCGGAACTATCTTTGAAGAAAGCTGGTTCCACAAAATGCAAAACTATTTTTTGTGGAGTGTGTCGTTCTAGTTTCGGAGAAAACACACAGAAACGAATTTTAATTTAAAAAAATTATGTAGGTTTTCTAAAAAAATACCCTATATATTGTAAATAATAAATATTATATAGTAACGAAGGGTCAATAACCGAAATATCTAAGTATTGGAATCTAATTACTTGCATCTATTGCATCTTTTTTAGATAAAAAGAAATGAATTAAAAAGACTTCATTCAATTAACATTGCGAATTGAATATTTGCGAATGGTATTTAATGTTAATCAATCTTATCCTAAGTCAAACATATATTATATAATGTAATTTTGAAATAAGCTGAATTCATTTCAATGTCTATAATATTATATATTATTTAGACTTACGTAGGAAAATTTTAAAAGACTATATTCTGGAAACTTAATCTTAGTTTATTTAAATTTTGTGGAAATATCTAATCACGATTAATGCGCCATATAAAAAAAATGGATTTTCTCAATTAAAACGCCGAGGAAGAACTAAAGGGCAAAGTTTCAAGTTTCATTTAAGATAAAACCGAACGTCTGGCAGCGGTATCTTTCTATCGTGGACTTATTATGAACGAAAGATGAGTATTGGTTCAGATATAAGGTTATAACTGAAACTTATAATGTAGACAGTTAGAACTTTTACTTAGCTAAGATCCGCGACAAGCAAACAAAAACAGAAAAATAATAATGTTCGTTAGTTAGTAGTTAATCGTATTGAGGCGAAACACGTGTCGTGTGCAATGTGGAATAGTGGTATTGTGTGTTTGGTGTTGTTGATAGTGGTTGGGAGGTAGGGAGTTCCTGACGGCCTTTTTTCGGTAAGATTTAGTTTAAATTCCCCGCAAATCAACTTCTTCCAGTGGAAAACACACATTATTATTTTCTATTTTGTTTGCTTCTCGCGGATTTTAGCTAAGTAAAAATTAGAACTGTCCACATAGTAATGGATTTCCGCAAAGTAACACCTGACACCGTTAATCATCTGAATCTTATAAGAGTTCAGTTGTACAATCTACTTGAGTAATAAATAGAATGCGAATTAATTTGACGTCAACTTAGCTCATCAAATCCCTTATCCTTTTCATAAGAACAGTTTTTTTTTAGTGGAAGAGTCATTAACACAATGCACATTCCTGAAATACTAGAGAACCAAACCCATCGTTGGTTGACGAGTCCACTGAATGAGATGGCTATTCTGTACGACCTCCCGTCCTCTATCCGCTATCTTGGGGACACTCCTATACGCCGTGAGGGGCAGCGCATGTTCTCTTCAAAACACACTTTGGATTCCGGAGTCAGCGGAATTAGTGAATTAAAATCCCATTCAAATACAAATAAGAAATTTGTTTCATAATAATAATAATAATCTCTTTATTTGCAATAAATTGAGAATTTAACAAGATCATCAATTAGAAAATGAGCGTTCTCCATGATTATCAAGGTTTATGGTAAGGTTATGATGAGAAAAGTTGCGGGCAAAAGTCAAGTTGGTCGGTGAAGGAAGTAGCCAGTCTACGTGATATTAGGGAGTGGACCGGGGTAACGAGGGCTCTAGAACAGCTGCACCTCGCAAAAGAAGAGGAGAGTTGTACTGAATTGGATGCTAACCTTCGCAAGTCGGAGAGGCACTCTTAGAAGAAGAATAATTGTATGTAAAAAATGACATCAATAACGCACATCAAAAGTAATAAGCTGTAACAGTCCACTAACGGACAAAGATTTCCATATATGTACCTAACATATATATAGATGGAATACTTAAAAAATAATATTGGTTTCAAAATGTACAAAAGATTAGTTATTACTAAAATCAAACTGTAAAATAGGAAAATAGTTATAAAACAATATTTTCTTATCGAAAACAACCTAGAAACTTGATTGCGATAAGTCCGCGAAGGAATAATAAAGTATCGGGTGGCACTCAATGCACTTTGGAAGTATCGACGGCAAGCGACAGAAGAATCAAGCAACAGCTAAGAAACTTATCGGAGTTCCGGTAAGTTCATGTCTACCCAGGCACTAACTCTTAATATAAACTTACCTTGTGTGCACGTTAGACAACTGAGAGATATCGGATTAAAAATTAATAAAATATATCTATTGCGGGGCCTTTAATGTAAATGATTGATAACTGCAACTATTGCTTATGGCACATGGCAATTATTCATGGGCTTCTTAATCAATAACAATTTTCTTGTTGGACTGCATGTTCGAAATTACAATGAATCCTTCAATTGAAACAGTCCGTTATTGTTTAATTTTCTACCTCCAATAGAAAAAGTCATCCTATTTTGTCCTTCAATACAAATAGTCCGTAATCGTCTGGTTTCATCCTTAAATAGAAACAGTCTGTAATCGTCCAGTGTCGACCTTAAATAAATTAGTCCGTAGTCGTCCAGTTTCGTCCTTCAATAAAAACAGTCCGTAGTCGCCTTATTTTATACTTCAATATAAACAGTCTGCAATAGACCAGTTTCATCATTAAATAAAACAGACCGTAGTAGTCCAGTTTCGTCCTTCAATAAAAACAGCCCGCAGTCGTCTAGTTTCATTCTTCAATAGAAACAGTCTGTAATCGACAAGTTTCGTCCTTAAATCAGTCCGTATCCGTCCAGTTTCATCCTTCTATAAAAAACATTGCGTAATAGTCTAGTTTAATCCTTAAATTGAAACAGTCTGCAAACGTCCATAAATAAATCAGTCTGTAGTCGTTCAGTTTCATCCTTAAAGAGAAACAGTTTGTAATCGACCAGTTTCGCCTATAAATAAATCAAAACGTAGTCGTCCTGTTTCGTCTTTCAATCAGCCATGACGCAGCGGGAACCACGAATATTTAGCAGTATCCGAAAAACTCGGTAAACTAAATAATGAAACTGCACTGTATAGAGCTGTGGTGACAGCAAATTGAATGAGCCGGGGCACGGTGTAGTGTTTGCAGACCTCATCAATCATCCCCGTATGGATTTCATTTTAATGCGACGTCATCGTTGTCTCGTGTGGCCGAGCTCCGTCACGCTCCAAACTCGAATATATCTATTGTCCTATGTAGCTGAAATAACAAGCCAACACTAAACTTTTAAGAGACACAATTATTGCTTCTTCGTCCCGATATTTCAACTTATGTCTTAAATACAAACAATATTGCTAGTGTTTACTGCATTCAATATAACTATAATCCAATATTTAATAGAATAATGGAAAAAATGTTTTTTAAAATTTCCTATTTACAAATATTTGTTGAATATATTTTAAGTGGTAGAGGCATTATAGCACGAATGGACCAGATCGGTCGGGGTAGCACAACTCCCTCAAGTGGTAGCATTTTACGGTATTACTGTGTTGGATACGGTGAGTACGGAGATCCGGAGGCACATTTCCTTTCCTTTATTTCCTTTTTCCCGTCTTATTATTCACATTCTTGTCTTAGAGTAGACAACACATCTGCTATGAATTTAGTGTTGCAGATGTCTATGGACGGCGGGGATTGCTTATCATCATGTAACCTAAATGCTTGTTTGCAAAAAACAATTTGAAAAAAAAAATTTTTTTAAACAAATTTTGTTTAATTTATAAGGTAAGGTATTAATTCCATGTCTGGTTGTCTCGTCAATCTGTTTTGGTTTTGTCCGTCTTTCCAGAAATGGAGAGTATACGAGCAATAGAATAATAAAATTTTCAATTTCAAATTTTTTTACTTTAAACTTTATACTGAGGTGACACTTACTCTATAACAAGTACGAACTGGGGAGAGGTCGTAGCACAAGCAAATTTTCACCCATTGTACTTACGGATACGGTAAATTAAATCCCCATTTGTAGAGGCAGAACACCTAGAGGGAGGCAGTAATCCATGGCCGCTCCTGCCTCCTTTGTCGTCCGATTCCGCATGTCGGGCTTAAGAGCTTCGGAGCGTAACGGGAATACACGAACATTTTGCAAATTAATAACCAATCAAGGCGATACTCTAGCTTATCGCAACGTGCAAAGAATTCCACTGTAGTGTCCTTCAACAGCTGGATGCTGCTACAATTTTTAAATACTACATAGTTTTAGTAAGATATTAAAATGTCTATTTACATTTCTTTATAACGGAGAAAACTAACGAACATACGGGTCACCTAGTAATAAGTTAAATTTCAGTTCTGGGCATGGGATCTTCTTATTTCTGATAGATCGGACATTAACACACAACACTACTAAAGGAAAAATAGATTGTCGGAGCACGCTCACTACGAATAGACACTTCTTCTTTCGACGCACCACCACTCTGTTGAACTAACTACCTTCGGCGGTATTTCCGAACCAATACGACATTGGTACCTTCAAAAAACAAGCCTTTATACACCTAAAAGGCCGGTAACACTTCCGTGACTCCTATGGTGTCGCGGTTGTCTATGGGTGGCGTTGAATGCTCTCCATCAGGGGACATACTTGCTTGTTTGTCCTCCTATCCCATTAAAAAAACATATGTATCCCGATACGGGAATCAAATCCGCGAACATTCAGCCAACGCTGAGGGTAAAAATCAGGGTTAGACCCTCTACGAAATGGTCCGACCAACTGAAGTAGAACAAGTCCTCCGGTTTCGTAGAAGTGGCCCGTTTAGCTACCGACCGCAATAAATAGAAGAACCTAACGAGCCATTGAGTGAAGTCTGGTTATCGCGATCTTCAGTCATGAAGGATCAACCAGGAAGATATAAACTCTTTTGCAAAAAACGGGCGATTTAAATTGTCTACATTATTGGTAATAATTTGGTTCAACAGAGGTTTTAATAGCCAAACTATGTTACTGGCACTTAATAAAGAGAATGGATATGAAAAAAGTTAATTTTTAGTACAATAATTTATGTTTGTCGCATCATCCTGCCTTATTGTGACCTAAAACATCATAAAAAGAGAATTCTTTGTGTCTATCGTGACGGCAGAAAAAACAATAACAGCTTAAAAAAGTAGCGCTGCTGGAAGCTGGCTACTGCGTCTAAAGAACCTGGACTCGATATCAAGAGACAGATTCCGTCCAGGCAAAGTTCTGGGAGAAAACGTTGCACACAACCATGAGATGACCGCTTTTTAGTGACTCAAAAGAAACCTTGAAGAGGTACGAGGAGCACAAGTTAGCCTGTGAGGCACAAATGTGAGGAGAAGGCTTTTAGCGGCTGATATATGGAGACCAGCACGGGCCCTCAAATTACTCCGTGAGTACCGGATTGCTCGATTGAGGTTCACTAGAAATTTTCTATCTTGGACACTTGGTAACTGGAGTAGCACACTCTTCTCCGATGAGGCTCGAATTTGTCTGCATGGCGAGGACCAACGTCGGCGATACCAAATTAGCAAGGGTGCCCGTTTTTTTTTTTGCAAAGGAGCATAGTAAAATCCGAATTCAACTGGGCTGTAAAAAATTTAAGAAATCTGAAAACCAAGTCATTCAGACCACAGTTAAGAGCGTACACTGAATAAAAGATAAGAAAAGTGAATCGAATCAATTGAAGTGAACGATACAAACACACTGTTACTATGTTGTGTATGTTATAGAATTCACAATACACGATGCAGTAGGTACTTTGCACAAACAGTGCAGATATGTACATACCGCGTGTCGATGCATCGGGATTACTTCTCTCGTTGGATTATAATTCGTCACGCGCGTCAAACATACCATGTAATGAAATGTAAGCTGAATTCAATGTAGCTCTCATTCAAATATAAAACTGTTAAGAGCTAGTAGGTAACATTACGAATAGTCAAACCTAAATGAAATAATATTTACAGTTAAAACTCAATACTAAATACCTAACTAAAACAAAGTATTCGAATCGGTAACGCGACGTGGTTCGCCACCCATCACGTCCTGATTCTCACGAGGGCGTGAAGCGACCAATGCATAGCCGTTTCGCTGCGATGAATGGCAGCAGATGGAGCTCTGTGGTCTCTGCCAACCTCTGCGGGGGATAGGCGTGAATATACAATAAAAAAAATAATAAGAATAAGTAACATACTTTCCATTGTACCTTCGATAAACGATGCATATCACTGAATGTATGAATTAGCTACTTAGATAGGACACCCAAATCGTCGTCTCATGATTCTGCCTTATGCTATTGCCCGGTTAACCTGTGACACATTTAATAATTGATAACTTACCAGAAAAGTGTAGTGGCGACAGTCTACTATCTAAAATAAATTAAAGAAAAGTATATTTTGTGCGAAGTTTTCCCGCTGGGGAACTTTGGTATGGCCAAAGTTACTACAACTACCTTTAACAGAGCTTATTACAAATGTCCCCAGAAGTATAGTGGAGGAGCAGACCGCGCTCAGATAGCGTTTGGTGTAGACCAAGCGCTAAGGCTAGTCTAAACCAATTCTCTTGTAACGGGACAACCTAGACATACATTTAACCCATACCTCTACCGTCTATTCTTACATACATACATACATAGAAAAGCAAAAATAATTTTTGGTCATACTAATTTTATATTTCGTTCATAAGACGTCAGTCCCAAACTCCATGAAAACATGAAATCCACCATTTTTATATTGTAAACTATTGTGTATAGAATAGCGCTATCCGCAACAACTTCATTTTTTATTTACTAAAGAAGATTTATGTAAAGAAATTAATATTTTCCATTTTTTGCGTATAAAAATTTGCTAAAAACTTCTAAACAAAATTAACTACATTTATTTATATTATAGTCATTTGAAAAACGTTAACTATTAGGAATATTTGCAATTAAAAAAAACTTAAAACTCTTCATAGTGCGATGGACTGAATTCCGTTTGATTGGGCATTGTTTTCATGTTAATACGATGTGCAGAGTATGTATGGTGTGGGAATCCAATTTTAGGCTGCGACCTGAACGGCGCCTATTCACTATCTGTTAGTATTCAGTGTACATATCGCTGTACGTGCTCGTGGAAACGTGATGCCATGCGCCAGCAAACAAAAACAGGAGTGCGCCTGAAATAGTCCCGGCTTGCGATGTACCATATTGAAAACTGATATGATTTCATAAATTTTCGGAACAAAAATAAATATATATATTCACGCCTATACCCCGCAGGGGTTTGCAGAGACCATAGAGCTCCATCCGCTGCCATTCATCGCAGCGAAACGGCTCGTCATTGGTCGCTTTTCGCCCTCGTGAAAATCAGGACGTGACGGGTGGCGAACCACGTCGCCGTCATTTTCGACAAATTAGGTATATTAAATTCTGTTTTTTGAGTTGAGTCTTTAGTGAATCCCACGAGCCGCAAGGAAGGATGGAGGTCAGCCCCAGCAGAGCCCTGCATGCTGAGGTAAGGCACCATAGTCCCCGGGGGAGCCCGACCCCGGGACGATCGACACGCTTACGACTAGGCTCGCCCCTAGCCACGCATCCATTGGCACGGCAGACCGTGGATTGGCGGAGAGGAAGGGAAAGGATAGAGAAGAAAGGAAGGGGCAGGAAAGGAAATGGGGATTGGAGGGGTTACCAGACTCGGAATAAACATTTAAAAATCCATATAAATATTTATTCCGATGCGGGAATCGAACCCGCGACCATTGACTCCATGGGCGGAGGGCCGCGCCACTGAGCCAATCGGTCGGCAAAAATAAATCTTTAACAAAATGTGACAAAATATTATTTAACAGCAGAGCAAGCAAGCAGGCATGCAGGCATCATGTGGTGGTAAGTGAACACTCCCCTCATAGACATCCGCAACACCAAAGACCTCACAAACGCGTTGCCAACCTTTCGTTAACACATACGATCATCTTTCGAATACTCCAAAGTCGTAATTGTTTGGGAACACGACTGCTGGCTAATCTGTTCCACAATCGCCCCGTTAGTGGCAGAAAAAAGCGATTTAGTCACGATGTGGTGGACTGCTAACCACCAGTTGGTGAAGATGGAAGTTCTTCTTACAGCGAGTAGGCCGATGGTGGAGCTATACAAATAAAAATAAAAAATTTTATTTCTTGCATGAGCTTGACAAAAAATAACTAATTTAGTTTAACTACTGCAAGAACCCCTCCGCAAGTAAAGTCTGCCTCTAAAGATGTCCTCTTTGTTTTTTTACATCGTAGCCATTTGGTTTCATTATCAAATATTCTTCGACTTTAGGTTGGCCTATTTGGCATTAGAGTCGCTCATAATTGTGTATGTGCCTTTACGCAGATTTGCATAAAGGATGTCAGTCTCGTCTTCGTTTGATGCTTCTGTTGCCGCATCTCGTAACTCTTCTCCAATACTTGTTGTGGATAGTTTTCTTTTAAATAATATTGAGTGTCTCTTTAAAACTTCTTTCTGTTTGAAAATGCAATTCTTCGTGCCTACAGTAGAGAAAGTTGCAATTATTGGACGAGGTTTGTCTCCTGATTTTCCAATTCTTTTTATCTCTTATACATCCCTGGGTTCCATGTTCATAGAGAAACGTTCTTTTATAAAGTTGAT
The DNA here is from genome assembly GCA_031353405.1 of Baronia brevicornis. Taxonomy (NCBI): domain Eukaryota; kingdom Metazoa; phylum Arthropoda; class Insecta; order Lepidoptera; family Papilionidae; genus Baronia; species Baronia brevicornis. The sequence goes on along the minus strand of JASFAT010000745.1, from coordinate 175,073 downwards.
CAAGTTATTTTGTAGATTCATGGTTAACTTTTCTGTCTTATCAATTCCAAAGAAAGCTATGTTTCTCTGTGTGGCTTGTTTTTCCAGGTAGTTAATTCTTTTTTCCTGCTCTTCGATTTTTTGGTTCAGCTTGTCCTGGTTTTCCTTCCATTTAAGGAATCTTGCATCTAGCATTTTTTTGATATTTTGTGTAACCTGTCTTGCTGCAGTTTCTCCACTTTTACGAATTTCTATTTTAATCGTCTAAATCTTTTTGTATATTTTTAGAGCATTCATAATTTCGTCCATGGCTGGTCTATTATGGCACAATAGGGGCACTCTTGTGGTCCGTCCTTTTACTATTTAATGAACGCAGGTGCTGATATATACCGGTATCTGTTGTATCAAGTAGCTTCGTCTAAATTGCAATAGATAACGCTGTTCCAACTATGCGTATTTCTGTTGATCTACACGAAGTTGTAAATCATTCTAATTTGAGGTTATGTTTGGTATCCCTACGTAAACTTAAATGTGTACTTAGTCTTAAATATGTGTTTAATTTAGTTTTCCATTGTATTATACTGTACTACATAAGTTTCTGGCATAAATAAATCCTAAGAAAGTGAAAGAAAACACCAGTAACGACACAGATTTTAGTTGTAATGTAATTTATTTTTCTGATTTCTTTTTCGCATTATTAATTTGAAAATTATTTTAATTATGGAGTTAATTGTTTACTGTGACACAGTGTTGTCCTCCCTCTTTATGCTATATACAGTTTGATAAATACTATGTGAATAGAACTCATTATATTTGATACTATATCTGCGTTTGTTCTTAACATACATTATATGTACATATATGGCAATCGTAATCTTGTAATAACGTTTGAGTCACATTAAAACGCTTTGTGTGGAATAAGTCCTGGCAAGGCATATCATCCTAGAATTTGCTCTAGTAAAGTATAAATGGAAGGTGTGTAGCAAGATCATTGTAAAATAATAGTGCTCTTTCTTTTATCTTACATTATTAATGCTGGCTTTTTATGAACACTTTCATACAATCAATGTCAGAAAAAGTTTAATTGAATTAGTATCTTAGAATATAATTGAAATGTCGGTGAGTTTGCAACAGTGGGTAGATAATAGAGATTATTAAATATGCCGAACTTCTAATTCACTGCCGAGAACGGATTGAAAGTAATCTCTTCGGTAGACATTTTCTAAAATGGCAGCGCAGACGAGTGACGCACGATAGCATCGCTAGAATCAGGTTGAATTTTAAAATATGAAAAAGTTTGAAAATAAAAATGTGACAATCATTTAAGAGTTAAATTGAAAAAATGAGATTTTGCGATGGGTTATCATCGCAAAATCTCATCAACTACAAAAAGGGTCTGAAGTCGATAAAAATATGATAATATACTAAATAATACTGCAGCATTATTAATAACAAGAGAAGAAATTCAGATGTACCGAATAGAGAAAAAGAAATAATTAAGTTTATTGTGATGGTAGACTTTAACTTATTTGAGGACGTGTTAATTTTGCTTGTTTATCGATAAGCATGAGCATAATTGCCGAAATCCTAAAAAATATACACTTGTATAATTATAATAACCAGCAACAATAGGTACAAAGGCCAAAATGAGGAGTAAGGCCGCATCGTTATCAACAAGATCTCGGTCTAGTAGTAGTAGTGTCCTGAAAACGTTATTATATTGTATAAGGCGAATTCGCTTATGTTACAACACTTCTCAAACTGATCATCATTATCATCAACAGCCTGCGGCAGTCCGCTGCTGGACATAGGTCCCACCCAAGAAGCGCCACCTAGCCCGATCTTCGGCTTCATGGATCGATTACTAATAGTTTTAAGTAAATTATATATATATGTACGGAGACCTCGTACCATAGTCGTCATACTTCACGCACGAACGCGGTTATGCAATTAAGACTCAGACACAAATCGCAAGTCAGACATTTCGCACCAGTTATACAATAAATTACGCCTAATATTGACTTTTCAACAGATCCTCAGTGCCCTATATGTGAATTAGAGGAATACAAAATGTGTCCTTATGTTTATGTTGATATGTTAAAATGTGATTCGGTTCTTTGGCTTGCAAATAAATAAGAATATAGTTACGATGAAACATTTTTTTGTGATGACCTATTGGTCAATAGTGGAAGGCTCGATTCCCGCAACGTGAGATATATAATATATATGTATGTATGTATACCCTATAGGTATTTATTTTACGTCTCGTTGTCCTCGCAATTTGTCTTGGACAAACGTGGTGGGTTAAAGTTCATTATTCCAGAAATGAGGAGGTGCACACATACATGGGCTGAGAAAAAAAGTTTATGCTGATATATAAAATTTAACAAGTTCATTAGCTGTAAAATAACTGTAGTATACAAGTAAACATGGAGTATATCAAACACACAATATACAGGTTGTGGTTGAATTTGAAAGTTGTCAGAAGCCGTAGGAAGGAAGCGCGACTCCGACGATATTAATCAGACGATATGCAATGCGGGCGCACACGTGCTCAACTTCAAGATTAGAATTTCCAAGCTAGCTCGTAACAATAATTGAGTCGGGCGAACTACAATTTGTACTTCAAGTTTATTGCAGAAATGAATTCATCACAAATTATGCATTTCTATAAGGTACCTACATGTATAACGAAACTGGGTGTAAAAGAATTTCATTTTAGACAGTGTCCTTATTTTTATCTCAACTTGCAGTCAAGTTCTGCATATCTAATGGGTCTGAATCAAATCATACGAAGTACTTATAAGCAGTAATAGTAAAAGAAATCTACAAGGGAAAAATATTTAGTCAAAATCGGTTCGACCGCCCTGAAAATATACCAGAGAAAACAAAAAAAATGATTAAAATGAGTTTATTATCGTGGATATAAACTTTAGTAAAACACACTGGATGCGGGAACCTAAGGTCAGGTTAGGTGGTGTGTTTTAACCTATGGGATCTGGCATTTCATCATGGCAGTATCTCGCGCAGGTGGCTGATAATGATAACAATGATAAAAAATTAAGGGTTTTCAAAATGATGGTAATTGTAACATTGCAAACAAACAGGAATTGATGTAGAAATACACAACACTATACAAAAATCCCATTTCATGCAATAATAATTAATAATATGAAAGATAATAAATATTACGTATGTATAAGTATACAAAGAGAAAAAAAATCTGCAATTTGCTGTTTGACTTTCATAGAGCAAACTAAAGAAATTTTCTCTTTGAAAATCTAAAAATCTATTTCAATATAATGATGCAATAGCTACATGGGGTTAAAAAAATAATGAGCATGCCAAGTAAAAAGGAGGAGGAGATCTATAAGTGGCACCTTTAGAAGTATTGACAATGAAATAACGTAAGCCTCACGTTTTATTTGGTAAACCCACGCCACATCAGTGAGAATTTACGTTTGAGAACTATTCAATAGAATTTGCTGATAATACCCATCATTAGGGAAAAAAGTAACGGCGATGGAACCTGCTTAGAGACGCAGTACACCTTCAATGAAACAGTGTACAAAGAGAAGTACACAGTGACATTCTATTTTAAAATTGTTATGTTCATAACTATGTTCAACACACAATAACAAGGCAACCGGCCGAAGTGAGACATATTTTTCGACATATTTGTATGTTTTTTATGAGGAAGTAAAGTATTTTGTATGATATGGTATTTGAACATGCCTCCACAACAAAAGATGTCTAAACGTCTGTTAAGTATAGTGTACATATATAATAATGAACTAATTAAATATATATTTAATAATCATTATGCAAGAGAAGGTCCAAATCTCAACGATATGACAGGGTTTTCAAATAATTTATTAAAAAAATCAACCTGTGTAATGTATATACTAATAACAAGTTCATAATTAGCACGGTACTAAGAAAACACCTTCCTAATGTACCTTCTCTTGCTTTCGCGGACATTTGTGGAACAGTTGAATAGAGGTGGCTATTTGCTAAATAATACAAAAATAAAATACAAACATATAAATTGGTTGTTCACACTTATGCAACAGTTTTATTTTTAATAATATATATTTATTATGAATGTAATGAAATGTAATGAAATCTAAAACCCAAACTTATCAAGACCAAAAGAGGAAAAATTCATCCGCATATGGGTCGAAAATATTTATATAACATTAGATAAAATAGGAAGGCTAGTAAAGTGGGCGGTGGCGGCGTCTGCTAGGCGCAACAGGCACCCGCTCCCCACCACCCCTTACCCCCCTGCGACCCACTACCCGTCAGCGCGCAACAGGCGCCGCGCCCGACTTGTTGAATCGACCGACCTACTAACATTTCAATGAAGACGCTCAACGACCATATTATCGCTATGGGGATAAAGATCGCCACAAACAGTGTCCATCAAATGAGAGTCGAAATAACAAAATCGGAGTTGGACTGGCGCCCAACACGGAACTTTGTTATGGGGGGGGGTTAGTATCTGCCTATTTGAATTTAATAACAAATACTTTTCACTAAAGAAAATAATAAGATGGACAATCAGAACTTACAGTCTAAGATACGTGATAACAAATCAGGAAAAATAATATTGTGTGTTTACGAAAGAAGTTTATGGAATACAAAATTACCCTATTTAACTTCCTTCTCCTTAATTCACCTAAACTGCACTGTTGTCACTAACAGATACAACGTCAAAGACACACTACTTTTTTGCCACAATGTTACCGTCACGTGTTTCGTCTCAAAACGAGACATCTTCAGGTAAAGTAGACTGTTGTCTTCCGTAACAACCGTTTAGAAGTCACTGAACTTCAAAACAACTTCCTGTATTGTCGCTGATTCTTGACATAGAATAGAGTCACTCCATTTCTTTTCATTGGTGACGTGCAGACTATTTGAGCAAATACGGATGGACGGGCAGCATCGTCTGCTTGAATAGAAAACATCAGCGTACGATCCCAATTCATTCGCAATGCGCGGGGATTACGGCAACACCCTTCACTTATGAGAGAGGCCAAAATCTAAAATTGGACTGATGAGGCTGTATTAAAGATGATTTATCAAACACTACTTATATAACGATCTGTTTAGTAATATGGTTCAAATTACGTTTAAAGACGTATCCGTTATACAGGTGTGCCAGAACTCAACGTCAAGCCGAAATGGGGTAACAGGATTGATTGTAACTATCATGAGAAAAATCAGAAAAAAAATCTATCTGAACATCTGAAAATTAAGAAACTACCAAGAGCATGTGCGAATAAAATACATTTTAACTGAGTAAAATGGGTTAGCAAAAGTCGGGTTGAGGTTTTAATTTTTTTTACTTTTTTTTTAGTATGAAACTAACAAGTATTGTACCATTTTACCATCCTGATTAAATGCACCAACTTTTAATGGCACTTGCCAAGGCATTCTAGTACTTTTTTTAAAGGAAGGCTTTCAAAGTCAACAAATTTTGAAAATTTTAAATCCATAGTTAAACAAATAGTCTTAATTCTAGGAAAATTGTGTCATTATTTTGTACTGTGATTCTAGAAATGTTATTTAGGGTTACGGTTCCAAAGTTTAAATGAACAAAAATAAACCACAATAACCGAAAAATGGTTACAGTTTGACCAAATTTTTCTTAAATACCCATAATTTTTTCTGATTCTTCTCATGATGGTTACAATCAATCCTGTCACCACGTTTCGGCTTAGCGTTGAGTTCTGGGACAACCTGTATATACATTTTACATTATAGGAGTAAATCAAATTCCCATGCCCATATTTGTATCTACATACTACATACATACATTGGGTTCAAACCTAACCTTCTATGAATCGTACAATTGCCAGTCAAGTCACAATATGACACAGTGATGAAGAAATTATAAAGCTACTTACCAACTAACGCTAAAATGACAGTTAGCAGTGGTGCAGCCGGAAATGACACTGTCACGTTGAACTCAAGCATCTGCAGTAAATCGACTGAAACAAAAATTTTAATTTTAGTTAGGGATCGTAAAACTTATACAGGCTTTTCCGCTAGTTTTAATAATTTTACTCGCTACTCTACACATGTACCTACTTAAAGCGATATCGATTCGATCTCCACTATCAATAAATATTCTAACATTATTATTTACAATTTTGGAATACAGATTGACTTCATATCCCACAATATTTTTAAAAAAAGTAATAAAATAAAAACGTTCAAACTGCATTAAAATATATATTAAATGATTCTTCATGCATTTGAAGAATAATAAAAGAGGAAAACGTTTGGTAACAGGACGCAAATTTATTAATGTTATATGATATTTAAGAACATATCAAGAATTTAAGTAAAAAAATCTATTGTATAATAAAGTATTTTGGAATTTAATAAACTTATTCCAAAATAAGCTCACTATTAAAGAATTCACGATTCGTATGTTTTCGAATAAATGACAAAAATAGCCACTGAGCCTTCAAATAAAATTCATTCTTCGGGCCTACAAACTCATTGCTTTAAGTCACAGGATTTAAATGACACTACTTTAAAATATTCCAAGTTATTTACTGAAACAAATTGTTATATTATCGTGTTGCTTGGTTTTTTAAAATCATTAATAACCATTTTTTCTGAAAACATGATTCACATTTGACTACGATGTACATGTTATAACATGTGAAACTGAAACAAAATAAATATAATAAATATATCGGCAGTGAGACATGTATTAGAGCTAACCGAGTATACCGTAAGCCATTCTTAGCGCCCCCTGGGGGCGTGCGCGCGCGACGCCTCCGCACGTTAACGCGATCAAACGGCTGCTATATGAATTTTTCATGCGCCACAAGAAGTAATGGTGTCGTCGGAGACGCCAGATCATTCTTTACGAGCCGACAAAGGAAACCTTTAAAAATATATGGTTTATCTATTGCAATGAACTCTCGATGCGTTAGATATACGAGTATTAGTGTATGCGTTTAATTGATACCTAGCTAAATTGTTTTAATATGTGCATATCTTAGGGTTAGCTTCACTTTTTTAAATAATTTATGAAGGACAAAAATAAACTTGAATTTGCAATAGTTAACATATTATACAAAATGTACTAAATATTACATAACATGACAGTAGTAGAGTTTGTCTTAAAATGGGTCATGGAAAATATGAGATCGCACCATCTTATCGTGTTTTTTTTTCTACTTTAGTTAAGGCAGTTGCTTTGCCACACCTCTAGGTGCACATAACAACACTATGTTATTTCTTATCACTGGTTAATGCATTTATTTTTAAATATCAATAGATAATAAAGATTATATTTTTTATGTATGCACATAACATTCAACGCCGCCCATAAACATCCACATTGCCATAGGCATTGCAGAAGTGTTTCCAGCCTTAAGAACTGAATAGGCTTCTTTGAAGGTTTTAATGTCGTTCGTTTTGTTGTTGTTACCGTTCGCTGGAGGTAGCTGGTTTTACAGGGTAGTGGTACGTTGGAAGAAGTTTCTATAACAACGCACCGTATTGGGTCGCCACTCATCCAGATGGTTGAATGAAACATTTCCTTGTAGCGAGTTATGCAGTAGTGGAATTCAGCGGCCGGAACTCTCCCCATGGTAAAATCATATATCTCATATTTTAATACGGAATCATTACAAATATATGCGTCCTACTTATAGTTCATTTAAACACAAATTACACGGATAACACTAAAGCTTCAGAAAAAGTTAAACGTAAATATATTTTATTCAAATGCGGAAATAGGTCCGACCCTCAGTGAGTTTATAGGTTTTACTAAGTTAGTAAACTATTTCAATACCCATCGTAGACTTAAAAAAATTGTTACAATGTTTTGTTTGTTTAGTGATATTAATAAATCATATTTTATAATTCAAAATTATTTTCACATCAGTGTTTACTATATAGTACCTACATAGACTAGAAAATGTTACTTTTGTTTGTGTTTTCGTAATGATTGTGGGTAAGTAATGGGGTGTGTGTGCTGACGACTAAATCTTGTTTTATGAAATATGTTGTATATTTCATAAAATAACCAAACACAAAAACAATAATTAATATAGATAAATCATAAGCGGTCTTCTATAAAATAATGGGAAGGTAAATATTTGGGTATTTTCATCGTATATTTGCACTATTCAAATTTATAAACTATCTTACACTGGATTCAAGTAATATAAATGCACGGTGCATTTTTTCGATTCGAAAAAAGGTCAATATAAAAAGTAAAGTTAAATGAGATTGACCCGAGCGGGGAATCTATTTCTACGTCGAGTTTTCGGAAGAGCATATCCGTAATAAGATAAAGGTTTTATCTTCTTTTCGTTAGTGAAGTTCACGCGTGCTCTCAGTTTGTTAGGGGGTTTCCGTTCGGTGTTTGCTTACGGCGGGATAATCTCAGTATGGACGCCACATCGGATACGCTCTCTGCTATCAAATCTTTTGATGTCGGTTAACTGAACCAAAGGGTTGACATGATATGTCCTAAAATGTGATTTGAAAAGTATTTGACTTTAATGCGGAAGATGTTTAACTGTAGAGTAATTTATACCGAAATCTAGATGAGAACCAAATAAATAAGCTAACCTGGTGATAAGTAACCACCGCCGCCTATGAACATCTGCAACACTAAGAGCACTGCAGATACGTTGACTGGGTTGGTACCTTCGGGAACGTGGTACGCCCGGGAGAGTACCACACTCCCGCAGAAAACCGGCGTCTGAGTAGTAGCTTACCTACCGCGCTTCGTACGGTGAGCGGCCGAGTTCCGGAGGCCCAACACCTCCTATAATGACACTTTCCATAAAGGTCGACAACGCTTCCGCACTGCCTATGGCGCTGCGGAAGTCTATGGATGGCGTTGATTGCTTTCCATCAAGTGAAACGCCTGCTCGTTTACCTTTCAATTCCATAAAAAAAAAATTGAAAATTACCTTTCCTAAAAAATCACACAACTTAGTAGTTTCTATTTCCTTATCGTAAAACGTATTTTCTTCGCAGACGAGTGTGAATATTTTCAATGAAATTGTAAATTGCATCGTCATCGTTCATCATTCATCATGCGAAATTAATTCCGGCGTCGCTTTCCTCGTCGTTTTCGTTCTGGTGCGGTTTTTTTTCTCCGATTAGCTGAATGGATTCATATCGCCGTAAAGTATTGGTACAACCTCGATATTAAAAAATATGCAATAAGCATAGCTAATGTTCAATAAACGTCAAATGTACAGAATATATATATAACTAAACGCCGTAAGTGTATGCGCTAACACATAAGATATTTATTCTATATATCGAATATTTTATAACGATATTATTATTTATTTACGACCTAATTGACTGACAATGGCTTTCGAATTCAATGAAAGGTCGCGGATTCAATACAAGAATCAGGATTAATATAAATATAGCCTACAGGTATTTATTCCAAGACAGAGCGCTCAGCCAATACGCCTTAGAGAACCGTAGGTGTTCATTCCGCCAGACTAGGGAAGATCCCGTGCTAGGCAGTTGGACAAAATCCTTATATATTTATGCCTGCCACTTTTCACAATCTAATTCTTTAATGACGACCAACTGGTAAAGTGGCAGGGCTCCCGCATACGGATTCAATCCCCGCATGGGGATAAATATATGTATGTGTGGCCTACAGATATTTATTCCTTGTCTAGTTACTCCACGAATCCACATTGGACAAGCGTGGTGGGTTAATGTCCGTTCCTCCAGAAATGGGGAGACCCGTGCCCAGCAGTGGGACATGTATGGACTAGGGAAAAAAGACGTTTAATAACGTAGAAAGTACCAGTGCCACAATAAGACCTATGTTGAAAACTATCTACTCCTATAAAAATCTTGGTCAATTTACTAAATACGTTTAAACTACTATACACTTATATACTATATATTTTAACAGTGGTAGAGCCACGCTGCAGATGAATACTTTGTCTAGAATGACATAACATTTGTCTATAGCATGAATGGGCCCGCTCGCCCGGGCAAGTACCACACTCCCACAGAAAACCGGCGTCAGAGTGGTAGCTTACCTACCGCGCTTTGTACGGTGAGCGGTCGAGTTGCGGAGGCTTTACATTTTTAAGGATTTTTAATCGGTAGAGCACGCACCTCGCGTCGCTACCGCTCGTGGACCAGTGAGAAGAGTCATCAATCGTCTGTGCCTTTTAGCAAGTGACGATGAGTCTTCCAATGCCGACAGGATGTACGTGCCATTCGTACTCCACGTAGACTCGGTCGAATGACATCACACGTGCGTGACATCACTTCTGTCACATATAGTTGTACATATTTTTTTTATACTTAACTTCCTCGAAAAAATATAATTGTAAAAGTTTCCATAAATTACCTTTAACTATTTATATATATAGCTCAATTGCTTAGGATTGCCTTTAGAATCTGAGGTCGTAAGTTCATCTATCATTGAATTGTTGATGTGAACGATTTTTACAAGTATTAGAATTGGTTAATACGAATTCGAGTAATAATATAAAAAATGCTAGTCTTCTTTTACAAAAAATAAAATAAGCACCTATTGAAACAAAGCATAAATTTAAACGTAGATATCAGAAGTGAATGGATGCTAATTAATTCAATGGGGATATTTGTCATGGATAGAACTGAGCAAATTTCTAACGACGTAATAGCGCGCTGCCGGCGATGATACTTGACGCTCGAAACAATGAAGCGAACAGGTAAGTGGTATTAAACTTTGCTCGCAGCGATTGTTAGCGCAACAGCGATACGGCGCACGCGAGCCAACCACCGCCTTCCTAATTAGATGGAAACATGAGGACCGTGGAGAAAAATGAACTACCTCGGAACTGTTTACGAAGGCACTTCACTTCAAAACATCCGACATGAAATAGTAGCTAAAGAGCATCAATTGTTTTTAAATATTTGTTACCAGTAATTTAGCTCGGAATTATAACTAATCAGAAATTCTTAACCTTCCTATACCCGCGCGTTTGTCTGAGAGACCGACAGAATGATTTTTCGATTTTAAATAAAGAATGAATAATGCTAGTTTAATGAACTTTCTAGTACTTGCCTAATTTGATACGACCTTGAAATTGACGTGACGTGTGACCAAGTTCATTAAACTAGCATTATTCGTTCTTTATTTAAAATCGAAAAATCATTCTGTCGGTCTCTCAGACAAACGCGCGGGTATAGGAAGGTTAAAGTCGTTATTAAACATTTCAATGTGAGAGGAAGGATAGATGAAAAGATGGGGAAATAGGCGTGAAAATATGTATGTTTGTTTAAACGTACAAATAGAACTGAAAAATCTTCAATTGCGTCTATTATACGCAACAAACGACCTTTTACTGTGGTTCTATGAATATTTTTACGGTACCAAAACTAAATATATCCAAAAAAATCGATCTATCCATTTGTTTGGGCGAAATGTGTTCTATAATAATTTAAGCTACTTTTTATCATATTAGTAAATCTTTATTCCTTTTGCCTTAAAAATGTCACAGATAACGTAACGTAAATGATGTTACACGTAAATGTTCGGCATTGTCTTAAAAAGGTGACCGTGGAAACACGTTGTTACTTTTCAATTTTCCATTAAGTTTTACCAAAAACTAGGTTTGCTGGAAGAAATTTGCAATGGTTATAAACCCGAATTTTGTAAATATTTTTCTAATTAATAATTTAACGCAATTGTATGCAAAAAAAGCTTTAGTAATAATATGATCTACTATTACATAAGTGCATAAATATAATTTGATCACGCCTAAATAATCGATAAAAATTACTATGCATACAGGACAAAATCATTGTTATATTATTCTTATTGCTTTCAGTATATTTAGATCCAATAATTTCCATTAGAGTTTATAAATTAAACATACTATTCATATAATATAAAATATTCAAGAATGTTAAAAGGTGAAATTAAAGTCATTTCAGTCTTTTCTACTACTTATTTCGCCTTTTCACAAATAGCTTTATTACTTGCAGGTATACCATTAGTAGAAAATATTTAATTTTTTTTATGGGATAGGAGGGCAAACGAGCAAGCGTGTCGCTTGATGGAAAGCAAACAATGCCGCCCATAGTTTCCGCGAAACCACAGGAGTCGCGGAAGCGTTGCAGGCCTTTTAGGTATGTGTAGGCTTGTTTTTTGAAGGTGCCAATGTCGTATCGGTTCGGAAAGGTACCGCCGAACGTAGCTGGTTCCACAAAGTAGGTGCGTTGAAAGAAGTTTCGAAGAGAAGTAGTAGAGAGTAGTAGATCGCCACTCATCCAGATGGAGGTTCTTTGGGATTCATATATCAATGTTCATACATTATACGAGCAATGACACAATTACAAAGATATAAATTAAACATCAGAAAAAACCGCATTCATGTAAAAAGACCATAAGAAAACCTATTAATTTTAAAATTATCTACATAATAAAATGAAATAGACAACTTTTAATTTTTCACAGTTGAGTATATCACTAAGTCACCGATATAGCAAGAGTTAACAAACTTAAGTGGCAATGGGCTGGTAAGATTTTTCGGAGAACCAACAACCGATGAATAAGACGAGTGCTGAAGTGGAGATCTCGTCTTGGAAAACGGCGTGGATAGTTACCCTGGCAAGATAATGCAGAAACTAGATGAGTGAAACTGAAGTTCGGGCGATTCCTGCGAATTCCTGTCTATTACAAGACAATCGCCCGATCTTTTCAGATTCACTCATCTAGTTTTGTCCTCTAGTCATTTCCAGCAGCGTTCTGTCACAGACCGTTGATGATGATGATGTGTGTATCACAAGTCGATAATACTAATTCAACGAGTTAATCCTAGAATCCTAATGAAATTAAAATTCTAAACATCAAACTACTTATCGTTCGGTAATAATAAAACTGATCAATTTATTTATCAGCCATGGCAAGTAAAAAGAACATCAAATATTATCGACTTCAGCGCATCATTATTGTCTACTTATTTTCCACTCCGCTTTGATACCTTCCAATACCTTATTGCTATAGATGATTACGTTCTATTTGAGAGCGAAATAATTGAACAAATTACTTGGAAAATCGCCTTACTGAAGCAAAAATTTGTAAATTAGGTACTTAAAGGATTTCCAAACCTACGTTCAATTGAGAATTTATTCACAATATTTTTTAGATTCTTCGAAATATCGTTGTTGCAAAAAATAATTTCTTAGTTCCTCGCAAAATAATGACTTCTTAGAACTTAAGAATTGTATAAATCGGCAAATTAAGAGATAACATATGAAGCGCACAATATATATATATATATATATATATATATATATATATATATATATATATATATATATATATATATATATATATATATATATATATCTAACAGAATTATGGCGAATCTCGCCGCGGATTACCTCATCTAGAATGGAGAGCCGTGCCCTAAGTAGGAATGTTAAGCGGGCGCAATCATCAGCATCAGGGACCAAGACTTCTGTCTAACGATTATATGATATTACTTTGATTCCATTGATACATTGTGGAGCGGGTGACTATGGGTAACTATAGTCACCAACTCCAAAATCAATGGAATCGTGTATTGGGTAGCATATTATGGCCGGTGATTATAATCACCTGTATTAGTGAAAGGGTTAATAATAACTCTAAATATTTTATAATATTATCTAGAACTATTTAAAATAATTTAAAAAGAAACTATTTAAAATGAATAACGTTACCGACGTGAACCCCAAAGACTAATGCTGGATGATCACCCCAGACTGAGCAAATATATCAAAATCTGTTCTAATTGTATTAATTAGTATTATAATCTGTTGTACGTTGGAAGTATTGTTTTTACACTATGGTGCACAATTGTAATTTGCTAAATGACAACAATAACACACATACGAACACAAACATACACACATATAAAGGCACAGATTTAATTTAAGCTTCCCTTTTTTCACTAGTAATTACTTTTCAAGGGTTTTTTAGTTCGTAGAATTGATAGTAGTTGCATTTATGCATTAAATAGATTTTTTTCATCTGTCCTTGACCAGCCATACTGAAGACGGCGAAGTTCATTTAAGATCTTAAAGTAAAATGTAATAACACTTATTATTATATTATATATATGAACATATGTACGTAGGAAATTGAATGTTAGCTGTAACGAATACCTTATTTAGAGCAAACGCACGCAATCGATTACGAATTTTAGACAACTCAAAAATAGAATAAAAGAATTGCTATTTAGGTTTAAGTTTTATAAAGTAAACAATTATCTAAATAGTGTATTTGTAGCAAGTTAATACGTTGGTTTTTGTAAAAAAAACTCATTTAATATTATATTATACAGGACTCAACGTTATTTCTTAGACACTTGTAAATGAGTACATATTATTGATTGTAAATATGCAATGCATGCTGTTGTGGAGATGGCAAAATATAGCTATATACCTAGGTGAAAAATGTATGTACATTTTCTGTAAATAAAAATAAATAAATGAATATGCCATCATTTAATGATGGCTATAAATAATATAAACATCGTCGCCCCATATTAAACGAACACTCCATATAATCGACTACAAAATGTTATAAATTTACTTTTCATATTATATCTATATTAAATATACATTTTATATCTATATTAAAGAGTATGTATGTTATGTACAAATATTGGGTAATTTCCAATTTTATTTTATTTGTTGCCGTTTAGTTGCGAGGCTTCCCCAGTCTCCCCGGGAGCGCTGCTCGCAGTGAATTGCATTCTTTGCTTCGTGGCTTTTCGAGAAACCAGATAATTTAATATCGTTTATAGTGCGGTAAATATATTTACGTAAATAATACTATTTTAAAACATGAAAGGTTTTTTCTTAATACATATGTATACATACATACATATTAGGTGTACAAATAAGTTTCCGCGGTTTGTCAAAAGATGGCCCCACCAGAAGGTTATGGAGAAATTGTCAGATGTAAAACGTAATATCCCAAGTTTAGTCATCTGGCAACACCATAACCTTAAAGTACTAGTGATTCCGTATCAGCATCACGTAATTTTTTTCGTGCAAAAATGTCAAGTTTTATTCCGAATAAGCATCATTTGCGGGAACTTTTGATTTACTTCTTTAATGTGAAAAAATCTGCAGCTGAGGCGCATCGATTGCTTCTAGAAGCATATGGTGAAGCTGCTTTAAGTGAGAGAAGTTGTCAGGAATGGTTTCAAAAGTTTAAGAACGGTGAGTTTGACGTTAAAGACAAAGAACGCAGTGGAAGGCCGAAAGTGTACGAAGACATGGAATTAGAAGTACTATTGGAGGAAGGTTCGTCCCAAACGCAAAAAGAACTTGCACTTACTCTACAAGTGACTCAACAAGCAATTTCACATCGTTTAAAATCGTTAGGAATGATTCAAAAACAAGGAAATTGGGTTCCATATGAACTAAAGCCGAGAGACGTTGAACGCCGATTATGCATGAGTGAAATGCTGCTTGCCAGGAATAAAAAAAAGAGTTTTTTGCATCGTATAGTCACTGGTGACGAAAAATGGATTCACTACGATAATCCAAAGAAGAGAAAGTCATGGGTTAAGCCCGGCGAACCATCAACATCGACAGCTAAGCCGAATATTCATGGAAAAAAACTCATGCTGTGTATTTGGTGGGATCAGCTTGGTGTCGTGTATTATGAATTGCTGAAACCAAGCGAAACCATTACTGGAGCTCTCTACCGAACACAATTGATGAGATTGAGTCGGGCACTTAAGGAAAAACGCGCCCATTACTACTCCAGACACGACAAAATTATTCTTTTACACGATAATGCTCGTCCACATGTTGCGGCGCCGGTAAAAACATACTTGGAAACACTCAACTGGGAAGTTTTACCCCACCCGCCGTATTCACCAGACTTAGCCCCTTCTGATTATCACCTGTTCCGGTCGATGGCACATGGTCTGTCTGAGCAGCGCTTCACATCATATGAAGACACCAAAAATTGGGTAGATTTGTGGATAGCGTCAAAAGATGAAGAGTTTTTTCGACGGGGTATCCGAATGTTGCCAGAAAGATGGGGAAAAGTAGTGGCAAATGATGGAAAATACTTTGAATAAAACGTAATGTACTTTTCCTTTACAATAAATTCCTAATTTTTTATAAAAAACTGCGGAAACTTATTTGTACACCTAATATATATATATATATATATATATATATATATATATATATATATATATATATATATATATATATATATATATATATATATATATATATATATATATATATATATATATATATATATATATATATGGGATTAGAAGGTAAACGAGCAAGGGTATATAACTTAATAGCTTCTTTCATACTGAGGTGTAAAAATAAAAAATAAAATCGATAGTAATCATAACCAGCCCATTATTCTAAATTACACTATTTCATACTTTTTAGTAAGTTTTGGGAACTGAAAATGGTATCTTTGTAATTTTATTTGTATGTTAGTTTTCTGCCCTTTAGTTTAAAAGTTTATGTTTAAAGTTCTAAGCCTCATGATTGTTGGGAAATAAGTTTAAAATAAGCTGCAAAAGTTGTATCACGTAAAAAAATAAAAGGACTAAAAAGGAAGTTAACGAAACAAGGTAATAATGATATATAATAGATGCATATATCATTATTTTTAACACATTAATTGTATAGCTCGTTAAATGTCGCAAACTAATTCTAAAAATGTAATAAAAAAACCTCAAATCTGAGAATGCACTTAGTCATTAAAACACTTTAGAAAAAAAAGTAAGATAAATTAAAATGATAATAGTGAGTCATGCATTAATGGGCCAGGTTTATACGTTAACGTGTCATACGTTAAGTGCTGGGATTGGGACGCCCTATTCCTTTCCGCTTCCTTCCTTCTTCCCCGCCCATTACAGGTTAAAGATTCAGTGGGAGGGGAAGGAAGATCCCTTCCCACTGAATCTTTAACCTAAGATAGGCAAAGTTCCTATAGTGCCCTTTATGTAATATATTAAATAATCATGGGCGGCGGTGATTGCTTAATATAACCTGACCCGTTTACTCGTTTGCCTTTCTCTTCCATAAAAATAAGATCAAAAAAATACACAAATGAATATTGGTATAAAATTCATTGTCTGATTTCATATCTCATAAATAAATGGCAATAAAATGTATCACAAAAACACCCGTAGACTAATGATTTTTCATAATTCCTTGATGTGGCCTCTTTGCATATCACATAATGTGTATCAATATTTTTCTTGTATGTCATGTTTCTAATATTTTTATTTATTTATATTTAAAAACTGGTTGAATATAGCTGAAAATTAAACTGCAATGGATTGCCGTATGTTGATGATGATGAAAGACGTCCATTTCCAGTATTGCATTGCCAAAGTTGATAATTAAAATTAATCATGTTACTTACCGAGTGACTTAGTGATTACTTAGTTATAAGTGACTTAGTGAGTGTACGCAGGAGTTAAAACTAAAAAAAAATACTTTGCAACATTAAGATTCTGCGTATTGTGGGTACCATTAAAAACACACAAATAACAAAGACAAATACCCAAACTAACAGTAAATATCTGTAGACCATACAAATATTTATCTTCATGCGGGAATATAGCAGCGACCTCTGAATTAGAAAGCGAACTATTCACTACTGCGCCATTCACCGAATTTCGAGGTCGTCGAATTTTCTTGTACAATATTTTTGGTAAATTTAAAAATAGAAATAATATTATATATAAAATGGACAAAGACATAAATGGGCGAAGATCTAAAACAGGAGAATATACTTTGAACATTTTTTTTGCAGTAGTGTTGTTAAATATATTTTACATTATTCACATATAAGTAGGGATGAGTTGTCATAGAGACCAAAAGGATCCTTTGGAGCAGATTTACCCTCATCCGATATTGTGAGTTGAATAGTTTTATCCTACAAACGATTTAAGTCCTTCTTTGTACAGCTGTTTCGATATAAATACATATACATACGAGCACATATAGGTTTTGATCAAGAACATTGAATAGAACAAATAAGTAGAAAATCTGAACCGTATGTACGGTTTTAAACGTAAAAAAATCGACGTAAGCCAGACATTAATTCATATAATTATCGATCAATAATCGTAGAGACAATGGCGCATAGACTCCGCTGGCTCGGTCACCTTGAGAAGTTTATTTATTTATTTATTAGATACAAATTCTATAGCATATTATAATATAATCGACACAAAAAAGCGAAAACGTTCTAAATGTCACAGTTGTTAAAAAAAAATTATTGCATATTCGGAACAGAATAAAATACTGCGTCTAATGGCCTGAGTCTCACAGCTCTACGACCAATATAAAAGGTTATACAGCGTTGAAATTGACTGTTTTTGAGTGATCAGGTACAATTTTTTCATAAATCTAAAAAGTTTTTTGGCTATGGTGGTAAGTTTATATTTTGGGGTTTGTAGTAAAAGAAAATAGTTTTCGCTTTTTTGCGTCGACATGCTAACACTTATATAATATAATTTTTCACATCTTACATCTTAATTATGATAACTTATATAAAGTTGCTACAGGCTACGAGCTAAAGCTACGGGCGGATAACTGGTGAGAGGCCGCATAATGCCGTGAAGTTTGGCGCGTTCTCGTATCGGTGGCCAAGACACACTTTGGGTCTTTGAACCAATACAGTAAGGGTAAGCATTATCAAAACATCATTAATACAGCCATAACAGTCCACATTTGGATATCGAGGTCCTTCACAAATGTAAAACTGGCTTAGCAGGCCAGTTGGAGAACGCTAACGAACGAGAAGAAATGGAGTTCTTATATTGCTTAAGTTAAGACTCTTCTGCCCTTTCACTGATAAATATTTTTTATAGATATTAGGAGAGCAAAGGAGGAAGGAAAAGAGAAAGTAATCAACACTACCCATAAACACTTGGAACATCGTAGGCATTGCAGACGCGTAGCGGACCTCGGAGATCGTAACGGTTCAGAACTGAAGATGAACAGAAGATGAAAGTAGCTGGTGGGTAGTTTCTTGCTCTAATTGTCGTAAGAAAAACTAACGGATATCTAAAGTCATCATCATCAGCACGAGGCAGTTCACTGCTCGACATAAACCTACACCCCAAAGTGCCACCTAGCCCTATCGTCTGGCTATGGCACCGAAATTCTGCCAGCCACCCTGCACAGATCGTCACTGCATCGAGTCGGGGAGCATCCCACACTACGTTTGCAGAGACGCAGCTTCCACTCCAGTATTAAACTTCTCCAACGATTATCAGTTCTCCGGAAAAAGACACCAGTCCATATAGTATGGATATGATTCAAATGGTGCAGTAGCTAAGTGTTCGTTTTCTGTGCCAAAAGTCATGGTTTCAATTCCCAAATCAGAATAAATATTTGTATGGTCTATAAGTACTTATTCTGAATTTTGATATTTCTCGATGTTATTTGTGTGTTATATTACATTGTACTAATGATAGTGGGTATCGTAATGTAAGGCTAGAATGTCAATGCTATAATTTACGGAAAATAATTAATTGTTTACAAGTATTTCTATGCGAAGTATCAAGGAACGGAAACACAATACTGATTGAACTGTTTCGGCAGGAAACATTAAAGTGATGCAGTGTCACGTAAAGCGCGGATATCACTAACAAGCTTGTCTAGATGTATTAACAGAGAGGCGCGTATAATGGAACACAGTTACTGGAGTTAATTAGATCTTCGACGTCAGATAATTGTATTTTCCATTACGTTGAGCATTTAGATTTGGTCACCGTAAGTTGAATAACAACATGTGTAAACACCAAGGGCAAGGCAAATGCGTTACCTATCTAAAGGAAATATGTTGCATAATAAGAGGAGAAGAATGAAGAGAAAATAGAGAGATAGAAAAGGTGAAGTCAGGCAAAGGTAAATTTACCATTAGTTAACCTGCGCCAGACACTGTTGCATGTTGCATATAATTTTATTTAAAAAAATAATAGGATGTCAGTCTCGCCTAGATTACTATGCCGAAGTCAATAAAGTTTTTACAAAGAGAGAATAAATCCAAAGCAATCATGAAATTAAAGCCAAGTACTGGATAGAAGCAAACGCGGAAAGAAATTACCTGTTTCCGGCTAATTGTCGACGGATCAAAGTGGAGGGAGAGATGCGAGCTAGGTAAACCCGACCCGTTACATTTTTATTTTATAACAGGGAACGGTGGGTAAGCAGGCACGGCCGCGGGCGCCATTCGCAATTGTTGTTATTACAAAGAGATTGGCGCTAAGCCGGCTCAAAACTCCAGAGTTTTTTACAGAATTCATTTCAACAACTCATAATTGCAGCGTACATCATATTAGGCGACCCAATAATGGAATAAAAACAACCATGTTATTTTGAAATAAATCCATCTCAACAGCTCTTACAAAAAATAATTTAATATTTGAACATTTGAATGTATTTTTGAACATTTTGAATGTATTTTTCTTTAAATTCGCTAATGTAGCATACTTCTTTTCATTGATTCCCTCAATTCGGAGTACAGTGGCCCGTAATGGTAAGTGTCATAGTCTTAGTGTAAATTATGCTTTGTAAAATTTAGGATGATAATTTTGACACGTTACACTAAGGATGAGGGCAGTGTATAATCGTTAATGAACGTATTCGATTATTGATTACTATACTATATTCTTATATAACTTGATATCGCACTATGCAACTATAATTATTTTGTATGTTGAGTTTTTTTTGTTGCATTAACCTTTTATTAATTTTTTTTGGTTTCCAATTTTTTTTTAAATTAGAGCAGACTATATTTGTTTCACCGTCCATTATATATCTATGTATTATAGTTTTGTTATTTACATAATTAAATAGAAAATTGATATTACCTATAATAATATCTCCTATAAATTAATGATGGATCATTTCCATTTATGAATTTTTAAAACTGTACACCACGTGCAATTATCATTGGTTAACAATTTAAAAAAGTGAACATTAGATAAATTAATTATAGATTTCTTTTACTAATAAATATGATAGATAATTGCAAATAACTTATATATATATATACAATAAATAATAAAATTTAACCTAAATGTCGATCGATTTATTTTATTTCATAAACGATTTTCAATAGTCTGTAGTCGTTTGTTATGAGTAGCACTTCACTAAGGGGGCGATACCCATCCATAAAGTATGATATTATCGGACGTACATTTTACCGGAAAAAATACGAAACTTCATGTGCGTGAGCTGTCAAAATTATCATCCTATATTTAACAAGGTATATAGTTCGTACGCGCGTTCGTACCCTTTCTTGCATAGGTATCTGCATTGTGTCGGTTATTTGGTCTGCCCATCGCATCGATAACAAACAATTCTGATCATTTTTAACATCATTTAGAATTGGTACATTTTTGAATAAATATTTATAAAAATAAAGAATACATAAAACAATTTTATGTATTCAATAAATATGGTATACTATAACTATTTACATAAAATGGATTTTACAGGTGTTTCGTTTTTTAAATGTATGTCGAAAGTTTTGTACTATATATTCTTTTTTCAACTATTTGTTTATAATAGGGATTAACAAAATTTTACTTCTTATTTTCATCGTCTCCTTTAATACAAAGGCTTAAAATACTGACAACTTAAAATAATGAAGAACGATCGATACCTTGTACAAAGGAATATAATACATTACATAAAACTGGACAAATTACATTATTATTTACATTTTGAAGTGAATATTTGTTTGTACTTCATCATGTTATCTAAATGACGAAGGATGAAGAACCTTTTTGCGAGTGTATTTGCGAAACATAACATACAACGAAAGAATAACATACAAATTACGAATATAAAATAAAAGGTCAGGGAGTATCTTTGCCTAGCCACCTCTCCGGTAGGTATTAGTCCACATTATCTTCCATCTTTCCTTTCCCCCACCCTTTCCTTTCTTCTCTATCCTTTCTTCCTCTCCGCCAATTCACGGTCTGCCGTGCCAATGTATGCGTAGCTAGGTGCGAGCTTAGTTGCAAACGTGCCGACCGTTCCGGGATCGAG
Source organism: Baronia brevicornis (assembly GCA_031353405.1). Classification (NCBI taxonomy): domain Eukaryota; kingdom Metazoa; phylum Arthropoda; class Insecta; order Lepidoptera; family Papilionidae; genus Baronia; species Baronia brevicornis. Next base: position 153,017 of record JASFAT010000745.1, on the reverse strand, counting down.
GTGCCCCGGGTACTATAGTGCCTTACCTCAGCATGCGAGGCTCTGCCGGGGCTGACCTTCATCCACCCTTGCAGCTTGTGGGATTCACTATGACGTTAATATACCTAATTTGTTGAAGCGACTAACGGAGAGCGGTTTCGCTACGAATGTGAGAGGAAGGATGGATAAAAAGGTGTTTGTTGAATGTGCCGGGATCGTAGCGGATGGAGTTCTATGGTCTTGATTTTTTTGGTTGGATTGGTTCTATGGATGTATGTATAAAATAAAAGTGTATTTATGGTGTATACATATAGGAGAAAAACCAACGGTATAAAAAATAAACAAAATTTCACACAAATTAAAATTATATGTCCAGTATGATTCACTAAATAGTTCTACTCATACACCAGCATGAAGTTGCGCCAATCCACAGCGCTAATTTTCAGTCAAATGCGAAAGTGCACAGACAATATATTAAATGGGATACATATAAAATAAATATGTAATATATATGGACGATACATATAAAATTCCATAAATACTGCACAAAAATATAAAAATACCGTTAGTGGATGTAAAATAATTAAAACAAGAATAATCGTGACACTGCCACAAAGCGAGAATAAAAAAATAAAATAAAAAAGTGTTGTGAGGTGTTATTTTAAAAAATGCTCATAACTAAAACTTAAAATATAAAGTTTGTTTATTAAATAGCTTTTTGAAGGTTTTGGATGTGACGTAAATATGACGATATTGAAACTTTTTAAAAATATTTTTATTTTATCAATTTAAAAGATGTCTGGGATAAGGGAACGAATAACTAGTATTTAAATGTCGCTTCACAAACCCTTTAATACATTATTATTACAACGAAGAAGAATTTAGATAATCTATAATAACATTTTAAAAACTGTGACGAAACAACCGTTTTTGGATAAGTAAATGTATGACCTACAAGTATTTATTTTGCATCTGGACGTCTCAACAATCTGCAGTAGTCATTCGTATAGAGGGGGGGGAAATATGGGCTATAAAAATTGAACAGTGAGAAACTTACCAATGAAGACAAATATCTGGTGATGAGCGTACCGAAGCAGCATCGAAATGGAAACCGTCTGAAACAACAGAAAAATAAATATTTTTGTACATATGCATAAACTTTAAATAAATATCTATAAATAATTGCAGGCGCAGGCCTTTTCTCGATTTAAAAAGTATAAGCTCCGCCTCTGGAATTCAATCTGAACTGGCATAATTTTTCTCAATGTTTTCACGTACAAACGTCCAAACCCCTGAGCTAACACGTGCCGTGCGTCCGCCGTTCTACGTTTACGTTACGCTACCTAGATTATTTACATTGAAACAAATGAATAAAACAATTTAAACAATTAAGTTCATTTGATTACAAAAACCTAACCAATGGAAATACAAGCATTAATCTGTATAGTAGGTTCTATATGAAATGTACAATGCAATCGTGAGACAACGGAGCACCATAGAAACTTGTGCTTCATTATAGTTTTATTTTATGTCAACAAAATGACGAAGTTTTTAGGAAAGGCCAGGTCAAGAGTATCCTTAACCGGCGAGCTTGTATGAGAAGAGAGATGAGTGTGAAGGAAGCAAGGATAGCATGCCTAGAATGTAGCAGATGGAGATCTGTGGTCTCTGCCTAACCTACGAGAAACAGGTGTGACGATATGTATGTAAAGATGAAAGATGTATGTAACATATTTAATACATTAAACGCCCCAAAATTTTAACACGTAAAAATGGATATCAAGAGAATCATCGCTAGCCTAAACAGTTGTTTCACGCCGATAGTAAAAGCGGATGGTGTAAGTGGCACGCGTGGAAATTTGGGGGCAGATGGCATCTCCAGACCGCCATCAATCTTTTCGCCACATCATTTGCTCCCCGCCCCGCTCTGCCGCTATTGAATTTCATTAATGAAACGCTTAGTGCGGATTGAATCCATTTAAGTGGCAGTGTAACGGGCTTCTCCGAATGTTTTGTGCACGATGTATCGTTCACGTTTTCCGTGAAAGTTCATACACAGTCCATTAGAGTGATTACAATCAATTAGACTTTCTTTCTGTCGGTGTATTTTTATTTTCCTTACGTTATCGAAAACGAAATATATGTTTCATATTAAGTGATCAAAAATACATATCAGTACGCTTGTTTTCCGTAGGGGTACGCAGCGACCACAGATCTCCATCTGCTACGATATCGGCACACTTTCTTGGCTTCATCACTCTCTTCATTCAAGCTCGCCGGTTAAGGGTACTTTTGACTTCGCCTTTCTTAAAAACTTCGGCAATTTGGTCAATGTATGTTTCTCCTTGGTCTTCCCTTACCGACCCTTCCATCCACATCCGCATGGTAAACTTCTTTTATCAGTCATCTTTCATCCATCCCCTCTATCAGTGATCAAAACTAAGTATATTATATGCCCTCAACGTGTAATTTCTTTGTATACACGCTGTAATGGGTACAGTATTGAAGCAAGTAAGCAAAGAAATTGCTATTTTCGCCTGTCGATTCACCTATAGCGGTACAAAAAGTATGGAGCACTGGAGCGTGGTGTATAGCGTCGAACGCGCAATGGACCGGGTGTAATCCGAGCTGTTAGTTTTTACAGCGACCGTAAAGTAAAGAGCGAGCGGCCACATCGATCGCCCGCTCGTTAATATTAAAAGGTATTACGGTTAACATATTGCCCACTATTGCTCCCCCAACAGTGATCGATCAATCGCTTCTAGGTATCCAACGTTGCCGTGTTATGCGAAGGTCATACACTAAATTAATTAATGCATCTATAAGAATAAAGTAATAGTAAAACATTATATTCAAACAATATTTTAGACAATGTAGACTGAAACAACAGGATTGTAACTTTTATCAATTAAATATATAAATTGTTTAAGATTATTAATGGAGTCAGGCGTTACTTTGCGGAAATCCATCACTATATGGACAGTCAAAAGTTGTACTTAGCTAAGATCCGCGACAAGCAAAACAATAACAGAAAATTAATAATGTGTGTTTTTCCGTTGGGTTTAGTGGATTTATTTGGAACTTAAGCCAAAACTTACCGAAAATCGGCCATCAACTCTCCACCCCCCAACCACTATACACAACGCCAAACACACACTATCACTTTTCCATCTTGTACACGACACGTGTTTCGCCCCAACACGAGGCATCTTCAGGTATAGTAGACTCTACGGAAGACAACCGAAAACTTTTCGGTTGACTTCCGTATTATTGTTTTGCTTGTCGCGGATCTTAGCTAAGTAAAACTTTTGACTGTCCATATAAATTGTTTAAATTTTATTTCATGATGTATATTAAAAATCAAAATAGATATAAGATACGTGCCGAATCTCCACTTATATTAGGTAATATACTTTTTAATTTTCTTTTTATCGGTTAAGAGAAAGGCCTTGTAATACCTATTGTGGTAAGGAAGTCGTTGCTGACTTTTAAGATACATAATTATAGGCCTGGATTTTTAAAGGGTCCAATCTCGTATCGGTTCGGAAATACCGCTGAAGGTGTTCTGACATATATAATATGAATGTCAATTACAGACGCTTCACGGAGTAATGTCTTCAAGGCAACGTGTTTTATAGCTGTATAAACGGATGCAAGACGGCACATACGGCTTACCATTCATAGGCTACCACGATCCCTATCAAGTCCCGAGCTGGAAAGCCTACGCCCTAAGTGTCTTTAGCGAAATGGGAAAGAAGCCTTCTTCTTAAAGATGAGCTAATAAGGGCAACGCTATCGAGGTTACGGATATGAACCAAACATTCCAAAGACTTTAGTCAAAGTGATGAGAAGAAACATCCAAGTGGTTTTAGTCATTATAAAGACTCCGAGATAACTCTCCGCAAGCAGCCAGGCTAAGGGATATCTATAAAGGATTATTTGCAGAATAAAAAAATCTGAATACATTAATTCTTTACCAAAACTCTTTTAATAAGTACAAGTTGTTTTAAGTATATGAGTTAGATCCTAAATGTAGAGTGGGAGTCTACGATACAGATTAAGCTAGCGCGGATACACACAAGTCAGCGCGGACAAAGTTAAGTCTCATACATGGGAAATTAGTAGGTATATTCTAACAATATATTTATTATTAATGAAGTCAGGCTTTACTTTGCGGAAATCCATCACTATATGGACAGTCAAAAGTTCTCTCGTTGAAGACTCTACGGAAGACAACCAAAATGTGACCGTTTTCGGTTGTCTTCCGTAGAGTCTACTGTACCTGAAGATGCCTCGTATTGGGGCGAAACACGTGTCGTTTACAAGACGGAAAAGTGGTAATGTGTGTTTGGTGTTGTGTATAGTGGTTGGTGGGTGGAGAATTGACGGCCGATTTTCGGTAAGTGATTGGTTTAAGTTCCAAATAAATCCACTTAATCCAACAGAAAAACACACATTATTAATTATCTGTTATTGTTTTTGCTTGTCGCAAATCTTAACTAAGTAAAACTTTTGAATGTCCATATAATATATTTATTAAAAATTATATAACATGAACTGCCTGCGTGATAAGAAGAAGAATGAGAAACAATATGTTTGTTAAAAATTATATTACATGAACTGCCGACATGAAATGTCCTTATATCTGCTCCTTCCAATAGTTTTTCACACATCTTACCCGTCGATAGGTTTTGAATCTGCAGTGATACCTATGATATTGTAGATAGGTATGCAGTCGATAATTACAATCAGTTGACAAGTTTACTTATCTACCCGATTACAAGTTTACTTATCTCTCCCATAAAAAAAAAATTGTTAACTTGCTCTTTAAAGTCGCTCTATAAAGTCTCTCTGCAATTACTTGGATTTTTTATAACAGAATACAGAAATATTTAAAAGAGCGAACTCAGAACTAAAACATATCCAAACTACTTATGTTTTTTTACTAAATAAAATAAACTACATACATCTATAGCCAAAACCAAACTATGAAAGTTATACACATACATCGCCACAATCAAAGTATCAAAAGACTACACCCATATAACGTTTTAATTTTTCGCAACCGTAAACAGAGAACATCAATAAAGTAGTGCATCGAAATGAATTTCTCAATTTACTTTGAGCTTTGACAGCGTGGCGCATATGAAACCGGAATGTTATCATCGGATATATATGGTTTGACAATTGATTAATGCAATTTCTCCACGGGCTGACGGTAGAATATGGGATTAGTATCGGTGGCAACATGTATGTATTTCGATGCGTCAACAATCTAACTACCCACATATGTGTCTAAAAAGGGATAAGCGATTAAATATGTATGTAGATCGCGTACATTCATCTAATATATTATATTGTCAAAAACTAAATTTAATACGATAAAAATACTCCTCTCCCTTTTCTTAATTTCCTTTATCCCATTAAAAACCCCATTAATCACAGCCCTGCCCTAAGATGGACAATGCATCTATGTGTATAATGCATTCATCTAATGGAATATATTGTCAAAAACTAAATTTAATACGATACAAAATACTCGTCTCCCTTTTCTTTATTTCCTTTATCCCATTAAAAATTTCCCTTAATCACAGCCTTGCCCTATGATGGACAATGCATCTATAGTGTCCTTGGTATCGGAAATGTTTATTGTCATAATATTATCAAGGTTCCCGGCATAGAAAGGGCTAGCCGAATTCTTCCCGTGGGTGTCGTAGAAGGTGATTTTTGCAGTTTACAGCAGCAGTAACCTGAATAATAAAAAACCAACCTACAATCTCTAATGCACCTGCCAAACTTATGGATTGAAAAAGCCTACACATGTATTAATGACGATACGGATAAGCAAACGGTATGCTAATATCAGATTGGCATGATTGTGGGTAGACAGTTCAACAGACGCAGTGCGAGGTACCGCTCGCCACACGCTGTTTTCCTGTCACAAACCTTTGACAAATGTACCCTTCCTATAAGGACAAGTTTACCGTCAACAGCAGGTCGTCTGAATCTTAATACACAGATGTTCTGTGTGCAGGTGACAGTGACAGTTAAAGCGCCTGTGTGGTAGGACCCCATACATATTTAATCTAAATATATCTAATATATGTATGTAATCAAAATTAATTTCATTTCTATATAATATACTATACATAATCTCACGTTTGACCGCTGTGAGACGTAACTTTGGCTACACCTCTCTTCCAGCAGCGCTATAATTTTACTAGCTCTTATTACTTCTGTCGTTACAATAGACACAAAGATATCTGTTTAAGTCACAACAAACAACAAGGCAGGATGATGCGATAAACATAAATTATTGTACTAAAAATAACAAGAATTTAGTTTTAGTTGCCTGATAACCGCCTAACAACAAACCCGCGAAAAGGAAGTAAAAGTTACAAACTAAAAAAGAAATTATTTTTTTATTACAAAAGCGTCGACTTTAGAATTAACTTTTTTAATACCCAGACTCTTTACTAAGTGCCAGTAACATAGTTTGGCTGTTCACCTCTTTAGAACTAAATTATTACCAATAATGTAGAAAAATCAAAAATATAGAATAAATATATTCGATTTTTTTTTGAATGTTTGTCCTCCATCCGTATATAAAACTAAACAATTATTTTTTTACGTAGCTTTGCAAAGCATATTGAGTGCAGCTAATAACATTTATAAAAAACTAAATTCAAGATAACGTTTTTAGAAGTTTAGTATTTTCTACTGCGTACATATAGGTATACACAAAAACAAACACACTCTAGATGGGTTCGGGCGGCTGTCTGTAGACTTGGAATTTGGAACCGTAATAAAGTTTGAAAGGGCTGTAAAAGAGCAATAACTGTAACTCGGGAAGAGTCCTGATTTTAGTGGCGGGACGGAAGGGCCGCGCCTTACGTTACCTATTAATTGATCTATAATACTTCTGTCTATAATTCTTCCCACATGCGGCGAATGGCAATATTGTGAGTGAATAGGTGTCATAAAAGAAGGAGAATGGAAAGTGCGATAATGTACAGAAAGTAAGTAGTTAAATATTTGTTTTATATAAGCACCTAGCTAAGCCGCAAATACTACAGTTTCTTTTTACGCGATAGGAAGGCAAACAAGCAGACGTTACATCCATAATGCCATAGATATTGCCGAAGCGTTGTTGACTATATAAACAACAATGAAAAATATACATTCTTTATAAAGACAACAAAGAAACCCGAACTACTGATTTGATTCTACAGCAATTTTCTTAAAAATATTTTTTTAATCCTTAAAAACTACAGAAAACATTTTCCAGGAAATTTCTCTCATTATTTAATCCAAGCAAAGAAATAAGGTGATACAAGTTGTTAGTTACAAATTTCATTTGGTATGGTTTTACACATATACGCATAAGCAAATTATTACGTAAAAAGTACACATAAAACTTAAAATGACTTTACGTCATGTTCAATTGTTTCAAACCGCTTTTCAAAAAAATTTTCTAGCTATCTTTGCACTATCGCTAATCGCGAGAAGAGTAATTAAGATAATTTTTTAAACACGATAATGAAAAAACCTAAAAGAAATCAAAGTAAAAAAAATAGTAGACAACTAACACGGTACGTACACCCACTGTCTATAGACATCTGTAAGGACACTGTAAAGACAGTGCCCTTTCAGATGTCCATAGGATAAGGATGTAAATATTGAAAGAGAAGAAGAAAGTAATAGCAGGAGAAGAAAGAAGGGAAGGGGAATGGATTTAAACCTCTGCACTCACTGTACGAAACGCGAACATTATTTACACTATTTGAGAAGTATTATTTAAAGCAGGGATTTTGGATTATTATTTTGGACATGGGACCCCTTTTCCAAAAATTACTTAAAAAATCCTATCTCTAGTTTTTTTAATAATACATAATACTTTGCCGTTGGTGGTGAGTTTCGAGTATAAGGACTCGATATCGAACTCATTGGGAATACCTGATTTAAAGAATAGAATAAACATTTTATGTCTATGACAGGAAATGTAATCACATTATTTAGCCTTAAACGCTAGTCATAAATAGGCGCAAGCCAGTATCGGGTAACGGCAACTACACCAGGGCGAGAAGTCAGCCTATTTAGTCTGCGCCTACAAAGTCATAATTTTTTAATAATGATTATGATAAAGAATTGCATACGCCAATAAGTTTTTTTAAGATTAAAATTTTAGACATTTTGATTTTTTCATATAAGAGTAACATTTATTATGCACTCACCCTTGAAATTAAATTATACCTACTAAGTTACTTATAACGAAATTTATTTGATAATTAAAATACTTTCTGTGTACGTAATTTAAGTTATTCTCAACAAAATGAAACGTGCAACGAAAAATTTTTGAAAGCGCCATCTATTGCTCTAATAATGTACTAACAACAAAAGTTCTATCTTAGATTATCTGGCCATTACGAAAATGTTTCATTCTTCAACCATAAGATGGCACTATCACAGACCAATTGAAAAAAAAATTTTCACTTTTTTCGTGTAATATTGTTGGCAATATGTTAGCCGCTGTGCGAAGCCGGGGCGGGCAGCTAGTACACCTATTCACTATATTTACACCCATTCAATGAAAAGGAAAGTCAATTATCAATTAGTTTCGTAGCTTATTACTTACCTGCGTGAATGCAGGTATGTAATAAGTATTATATAATCTATAAATGCATTAAACCTATTTTAATTTTGCGCAATATGCGTGAGATAATTTTATTGTTTAGTAAATCATTCCTACCTAGGGGTACTGCTAAAAGCCTCGGTTATTGTCTGGATCCAACAAAGTTATTAGAAACGCAAAGGTCAATGCACATCAGGATTTTCTTATTGTGTAACATACCTGATATCTGAACCAGAAAAATAGTGTTGAATAACGGATAAAAACGAACATTCCGTACCGTTACAATATTCTGTAGAAACGCATACAGAAATCTCAAAAAAATATTTTGATTTCGCTCTAATATGAATCTGTATTGTAACACCTCAACAGAATACTACGCTAACTTAATAGTAGGTAGTTTCTGTTTTTAAGAGAACACCACTCATTGCGGTTTGAATATTCAGACCTCAATGAGTGGTTTTTATTAATTGAATTAACTTTTTTAAAATGTGGCTTTATATTATGAAATAAATCTAGAGCTTTAAAAAACGTATTGTAGTAATAATGTGTGCGAAAAATAACTGTGTTTTGGGAAAAGTTCGTTTTTGAACCAGTAACGTGAAAAAGGGTATTTAATTGCAAAAGTAAAGAAGCTATATATCACTGACGCTACCACTGCACCCGTTATATAAGAAATATATATCTAGGATAGTATGTCTACTTTGAAAAGTCATCAAATAGTGCAGTTCCCTTGGTACTGCAGATGACACGGTGCCTATGGCAAATGGGTGACGTTGGCCGCTTAACATCTTGAAAAGTAGCGAAACCGAAGCTTGTTTTTGTTTTTAGTTAAGACAAAAAGGTTACTCACAAATATAAGCATAATGAACAACGCCGCCAAGTAAGAAGTACGTGCTGTCAGCGTCGAAACGAAACGATAATGTTCCCCAGTGATGACATTCCTAAAACAAAATCAACATTGAAACAAGCCTACATATTTTGCCAAGGACGGACACGCTTCACAGCTATGTTATTTCAAATATATATGGGCGGCTCTGATTGCTTTCCATTAGACAACACGCTTGTTCCGTTATCTGTCTATCCCATAAAGAATATTACCCCTTTTCTAAATAATGAACGTGTTCGGTTTATTTAATAAAAACTTGATAGGTATATTAAAAAATATATTTGGTTTTACTAATTAGTTAATATGAAAATGACAATCTATTGGCTCAGTGGCGGGGCCCCCCGCCCACGGAGTTATAGTTGCGGGTTCGATCCACGCATCGGAATAAATTTATGTATAGCCTACAGATTATTCCGAGTCTGGTAACCCCGCCAAGACGCATTGGACAATCATAGTGGGTTAACGTCCATTCCTCCAGAAATGAAGAGGCCTGTGCTCAACAGAGGATCATATATCAGCTGTAAAAAAAAATTAGTAAATAGCACATTTAAAGGAAACTTGGTATAAAAAAGTAATGTTCATAAAATGTGATCAAGAAAATAAAAGCAAAATGTCTTGGAAACATAAAATTCATAGGTTTTTTTGGAACACCGTACTTGAACGCTCAAAAATAAAAACTTTCATTACTTTAGACATAATATTGTTATCCCAATGTATCAAACCTGCGACCTTCGATTCCGAAAGTAACTACGCCGCTAATCCAATTCATGACGTTGTCAAAGAGGAAGGTACTCTATGAATATTTTATATGAAAAGAAAACAATAAATGGGCATAAGAAAATAATAAATATGAACAAAAAATCGGCTAGAACACAAACAAAGATATTAACGTACGACCTTCACAAGTCAATGAACACATGCGTTAGTATTTTTTGGGAATTTAATTTATTGTTATTTACAACATTTGTTTTCTGATAAAAATTTAATATGGTAGCATCTGTGAATAAATAAGTTATTTGATCATTATAAAAATATTCATTATTACCCTTATGGGTAGAAAGATTCCTAACTATCAGGTGATATGACACTTGCTCATTTTTCACCTATTTCTTAAAAGAAATATGTGATAGATCGTTCAATATTATAGTTACGATAAAAAAGACATTGAACAAGTGTAATAAAATTAAGTATAATGTCAATACTTAATCTTATTGTTTTAATGTTGCTTCTATTTCATTCTCACCTTAAATACCCCTTATTGTCTTCCTGTTCAGCTAAAGACTTTATGGACGCCATTAGAAGATCATCATAGCCCAAAAACTCATCTAATACAAATCGCGAGAATGTATCTCCAAAGCATTCGTCCTTTTGAGGATCCAATGTCACTATCTTCACAGGTATTTTGAGATGCAGCCTTGCCGATGGTGAAAGTCGCAGAAAACCATATTCCAGTGAATACTCAAGTATATAATCTTCATCTGAAATATTAAAACAGACACTAAGATTATTTAGTTTAAGCTTGAGAATCCTCATTTTTGTTAGTTAATTTGAGTACAATTATGTTCTCTTGTCTAAATCCTGCTATTAAAATTTTGCAAATGAATTCAGGTGCAGTGTTATATATACAAATTGCCAAGCCTGTTTCCCAGAGGGATAGGCAGAGACCACAGATCTCCATTTGCTACTATCTCAATATCCTTTCCTTATTTCCTCCACACTGATCACGCTCTTCATGCAAGCCATCCGGTTAAGCATACTCCTGACCTGGCCTTTCCTTAAAACTGCAGCAATTTGTTCAAGGTATGTTCTCTTTGGTCTTCCCCGACCGACCCTTCCATTCAAATTCACAACAAAAATTTCTTTAATCAGTTGTCTTTCATCCATCCTCTCTATGTGCCATAACCATTTAAGCATCCCTTTCTCAACTTTTGACACGATACCTTCTTTTACTCCAAATTGCTCTCTCTGTTTTTAATGCAACACATTAAAAACAAATTACATCAAGAGATGTAAAACCCAATATTTTGTATTTAAAAAAATTCAGTTTCCCTTTCCTTAATTTAGACACTGTTTTTTGCAAATTCTTTAACTTCAATATTGATATTAGTGTTGCATAGGTAAGTTTATATACTAAACTGATATGTACTGTTGTCTAGTCCATTTGTTGGTAAAAATCTAGCAAAAAATTTGTGTTTGTGAATTTGTATATTCATGAGAAGCCAAAAATACAATTACGACCTACTTATATAAAAACGATCACTGTAAACCCTAATTCACATTTAATAGGTTCCTAATTATGGTCAACATGAACACTTTGGGAACCATTGACCTAGATGCTGTTTTAGGCTTATTTTAGGGTACATTTGGAAAAAAACAGGCACCATCACACTGACACAAATACTAATTAAATATTATGTAAGGCAGTATAAAAATACTAACCTTTTGAAGAATCATTGGATGCTGCTTCATCCCTGGAGTCCTGTAATCATAAAAATTACATTTTTAATAGGTTTTTAGCAATAATTATTTATTATTATTTTTTTGAAAATGTAAAAGAACTTTACTCATTAGAGAAGATAAGAAAAATATGGGAATCCTCATGAAAAACCCAAATGATATATGTACATTATTATGTACATATATCATTTGGTCAGTATTATTACACTGAGAACTATAATAGATGATCTATACACTGTTATAAAGTTCATACACAAATTATAAATATAAAAGATAGTGGAGGAATAAAATGGTAAGGCAAGGGATGAGATGATGAATGTGTCTCCTCCCCTTGTTTACCCTTATTCTTCCACTTCCATTAACTTTTATATTTATAATTCTACGCAATGCTAAACATCATATTTACAGTACGCCTGGTATTTCAAATGTTCGTAAGCGATGACGAGACACTCTTTGGGGACCCACTTGCTTTCGTGACAATCTCTTCTATAAAAGAAAAAGACCATGTAAGCTATAACATTAATATTCCTTTTCAAATTGCTTGTCCCATTTAAAATAATAGAATTTTGGTTATGAATTACACTTACAGTATAAGGTTTTACATTCAATGTTACCTACCATTTAACTATTTACAAATATCAAGTTTCCTAACACAACAATTGTTAGTTTAGTTTAAATGTTTAATATTAATTTTAATAATGTTAATAGTATTGCTATTCCTCTTTCAAAAAAAATAAAAGAACATTTATTCTGGAATCCTATCATTAAATTTTAATGCAGAACAAACAAACAAGCATACAGATCATCTGATAGTAAGTGTTCACTTTGTGATTTATATTTATGTTAATTGTTTTATAGGCACTTAAATTATTGTTAAATGGATGATTTATGATAATTTTAGTTATCAAATGTTTTAATACTTTATTCCTGCTAAGCTCAGTGTGTATTTAATATAGTTATATTTTTGCATACATATTTTTATATTTATATTCGGTTTTCTTTCACTCATTGATAAAAACCATAAAAAAAATAATGCTCTACTTGCTCTTTATACATCTATAGCCTAAATCATTACCTGATTGAATATTAAAGTATTACTTACATCAACTAATTTTGAATCCCTATCTATATCTTCAACAAGGCCCATTATTCCTTCCCAAATAGATGTAGAGGGCTCTACATCTTCACCAGGGTGTATTGTTGTGTTGAGATCAGATTCAACATTAGGTACCTCAGATTTACTTTCCTGATAATATGTAGTTTCAATTACTTGATCAGTTTTATCTTCTATATTCTCATCATGAATACGTGTAATATTGCCATAATCTGTACCATCTCTTATATATTCATTTTCATCAACATCATCACTAGATGATGACTCTATATTAATAAATCTGAAAATAAATAATAACAGGACAAAAATTATTTTTGAAAATTGAAAATCACATTTAATATGACCATATTGTAACCAGAAAGGTGTTTTATTCAGTTTGACTCCATATATTTATGGTTTTGTTTGTGTCAAATCATGCAATGACTTTTTCAACTACTTCTACAACACAAACTTTTTTTGTGGGATAAGAAGGCAAAAGAGCAGGTGTGTCACCTGATGGAAAGCAATCAACGCCACCCATAGACTTCCATAGTGCCATAGGTAGTGGGTAAAAGTTACCGACCTTTAAGGAAAGTATCATTATGAGAGCAGGAATGGGAGGGTGTTAGGCCTCCGGAATTCGGCCACTCACCTAAGAAGCATGGTAAGCTACCACTCAGACGCCAGTTATCTGCGTGATTGTGGTACTTCGCGGTGCGAGCGGGCCCATTCATGCTAGACAAATATTATGCCATTCTTGGCAAAGTATTTGTCTGCAGAGTGGCTCTACCAAATATTATGAAACTGCATAAACTATTATGAAACTGCAAACACATTGGGTTCCCTTGATATTACAATATTATGATAATTTAAACTTGGTAACAAGGGTCTGTTAGGAGGTGGTAGTAGAATTCTTCTACTATCATCCATAACCCCCTCATTATTAGGGCTTATTTTATTGACACTTTTTAAGAGCACAGCTTTCTAAATTTAAAATTAAAACCCTCCATTACAGAGACCTAAATACTACCAAATATTATATAAATTAATAAAGCATACCCTTCAGTAGTAGCTAGCATACCCAACATTGAATTAAATTCTTCTTTCTCTTTCTTTAATTTATGTTCTTTTGCATAGCTCTGTTCTATTGTATAGTCATGTGTAGGACTTCTTAGTATTTCAACACGTAATATACCATCTCTAGGCCAAGAGTCCTTCACATGATTAAGGCAAGTTGTGGGTGACCTTGAAAATGCTATGTGTATATATGCAAGAACAAAGAAAGCAACAAGTGCTTTCAACAGCACAAGAAATTCAAAAAATCTTCTCACAGGCCTTGGAAACGTTCTGGCATAAGCAACAGCAAACTTATAAAATAATGCATGAAATAATCTTTCTCTGACATTGAATAGTGGGTTTTGATTATTATTTCTATTTCTATTCATTGCTTGATTTAAAATAGGTCCTCCAGGTAACACATTATTTTCAGGATTAACTCCAGGTGGCAAATTGTTTACAGTATTAGATCCACTCTCATTACTCATGTTGTTGATTAATACAATACTCTCTAAGAGTTATTTAAAAGATATTCCAATATTTATTGTGTTATCACCAAATCCACATTTTACAAATGAAAGCTGAAAGAAAAAGTTTATCTCAGTGTTGATACTCAATAACATAAACAATTTTAATTAAGTAGTTATAACATCAAAGTAAGCTGGCAAATGCAATATTTATTTTATGGCAAATATTTAATATATTATTTACATTCAAACCCACAATTCACTAAACTTCAACATTCATTCCAATTTAGCGATACAAATACCGTCTTCAATGTCAAACAACGTTAAATTAGCTAGCAATTAAAATAAATGGCTACGTGCAGTGTATTATGAAGGGTCAAATAGAAGTGCTATGAAGTAGATAAATTCGAACAAAAGTAAAAGTAATCAACAACTGGAATACCTAAATTTTAAAAACACTTGTACACTAGATTTCTTGGCGGCCGATTTATTTATTTTTTAAATAATATACTTTTCCTATAATAAACACAAGATTATGTTTTCATTAACTTGTATTAAAGAAAATATCAGTAAATAAAAAAATGCCACTATTTAATCTGTAATCGTTTATTTCAGAAGAACCGTCACGTCCATAAAATGTCATCTTAGAATTTCGATTCGATCTCACCACAGATTAATAAAGTAGGAAAACAGAAGTACGAAGAAGTGAATTTAGCATTAAACTAAACTTGCCAAGAGGTTATTATTATTTCACAGAAAATTAATCGCCGTATTAAAGAAAGCATGGGTTTAAAGTTAAACAGGCAGATAAATATAAGTATATTAAATAACAGATAATATACTAAAAAATTAGTTTTTAAATTACTTGGACGCTGCTTCTTATTGACTTAGCTCAATTATATTAATACACATACGGGGACATCCACACCCACAGGGGTGTGGGATCGAGCCTCGGGGATGAACCCCACTGCTGCAATTGGTGACCCCCTGGTCCTAGATGCCGCTGTTCCCAGTGATTTTCGAGCGTCCTTTAACGACTTCGTTTCACGTCATCGAGGAAGGTCTTGTAGGTGTGAGTGTGATCCATTGTCGGCTTGGTCAAACACCTTTTGAGCCAACCGCTCAATTGATTGAAATTGTATTCAGTATGCAATTTAATACTTTGTTTATGGTAACTATCAATAAATTCTGTCAGTGTCAAGTCAGTTATGGGAGTAACACAAGTAAAACACAAAAAGAATTAAAGAAGCCCACACTGTAATTATTTTTATAAAACTATGTATATTTCTCTCATCTTGACATCTTTTTTTACATTTAAACCTAGAATTTTGTGTTTATCCAAAGAGAAACAAACGCTACAAGTAGAGTCAAAAATTATTTTGACAATGATGACATTGAAATTGCCATATTAAGAATTCAGAAAAAAGCTTGTGCCACAAATCACCAACAAGCCAAACAATTTATTACTGTGCAATAAAATTATAAATTTGATTGATTGATTCTTTACGTCATAAGTACGAACTATTTTTTTCATTGTTCATATTCATATTCTTATAATGGCAACAAGTTTTAATATCAATAGTTTTATAGTATTCCATTAAAACAAATACATAAGTCCACCCGTGCTATTTTAGCACTATTTTAACTAATTTTGTTGGCGCAGCAACCTAAAATGGATCTTGGCCTCTAAACAGATCTTATAGTCCTCCAGCATCTGAGGTTTTTGCGGAGGGCTAATACCCCTCCCATAGAAAACACAAATTGTTATTTTGGCTCTCATGATTCAGAAATTGTTACATGTTAGTGACAGGCTACATTTCTCATGAAAAGCTCTAAGATCAACAATATATTCTACATTTGGAGATCGTATAGTATAGAGTAAGTGTCGATGTCGAGTTTCATTTAATTTGTAATAATGTCTAACATGATAGTTAATATAAGTGCTATAGAAGTTGAATTTATGATCTAAATACCGTACAGTTCTAGAAATTTTAAAAGTATTTATTTTAATATGGAAGTCATACTCTTATCTGAATACTTTTTTAACCAAAAATGTGAATTTTGAAACGATTAAAGTGATATACTCGTAAGCCTTGGTGCATTAACTGCACGCATGCCACGCACCGAATGAAATAAAATAAATGGAAAAAAAATATCCCGTCCCGAATGTTTTATAGATTTATTATTCAATTGCATAATTTGCAAAATATAAATTGCAAAGTTCATAAATGTAGTTACATATAGAGCAAGAATAGGCAGGCGTTAAGGGATCTGGAGGTGAAATTCCTTAAACCTGCTTTTATTTCATACAAATTTATCTGCAGCTTATATACTGCTGCTCTATTTACTCGTTAGCTCATTTATTCTACAAAAAAATAGTTAACTTGCTCACTAAAATTTCTTTTATAAAGCAGTAGCTGTAATTACTCGGATCTTTTATAACATAATACTAAAATATTTCTATTTGAAAGAGCACGCTCAGCGCGTTTATAATAGCTCTGCAGGCTCACCTGCAACAAAGGCCATGGAAATTGGACAAAGCTACATCGCAGTAAGACTGATTGACGTCTAAATTGTGAACGTCTTTCTAAAGTTTTTTTTTTTTTTGGTGATAAAACTCACCTATTCATCGTATTATTAAGAAAAGACAGCGTGATAGATGAGTCAAAAAAACTTTACACTCAAAAAGTTACCTTTATTATACAAGGTAGGACGTAATTCCCATTTGGAAGATTATTCCTGAATAATATGTGAATGATATTGTAATAAAAAGTTTTTTATATAACAGATATGCGAGTGATGTGAACTTATGAATTGTCAGCAAAAGTATAAAATAAGTATGTAAGTGTGAGATAAATAACAAAAATAGTTTCTTATTCTCACGTCATACTAATTTGTCGTAAAGAAATTAAATTTTTACAACATATTTTAATAACGTTTCGAAAGGTACTTAAGGCTTTTTACATAAACTTTCATTTGATGATTATTGTATGAAACTGGATTTTAGTTTCTTCCTGAATTATGTAATAGAAGAGACTAGACATTCGCAGATGACATAAATTTGTGGTTGGTTAACGTTGGTTAATAATACTTTTAACGTATCATTTTTTCTATTCGCAATTAAATTATTTAGTTATTTTGCTTTTCAAAAATGGAAGGCGTAAATGTATGAGTTATTTATATCTTATAAGTACTTTATATTGAAGTATCTTAGTAACCAATGTATAGATCATGTTGCTAATGAGCCAGATAGAATTATGGTTAACAAAGTGGCTGTCCATTTCCATGCTAATAGAGATAGGCTTCACAACAACTACAAATCTACAAATGTGAAAACTGTTTCACGGCGAGCGTGAGTTGTTCCCGTTTTACAGGGTTTGTTTTTTCGTTGATCGATTGTAGAAACTTGAACTTATATTGCCCCATAGTTCCTCTTGGATCTATTGTTTTTATATCTGAATTGAATTTGACCACTTACTCCGCTTCAAAACCCAAGTTTGATGCGTATGATGCAAATATAAATATGACCTACAGACTTAATTTTATTCACTTCGGGGTATGTTTTTTTAATAAAAAAAAAATGTTTATTTTTCAAGTCCAATTTATTTTTAATAAACCAATTAAAATTTAGAATAATTTTATAACTATTTGATATAAATCTGTACGCTGTTATTACTCACCTAACTAAAAATTCATAACGCACAACATAACATACCTTGCATAGTAGTTCAAGGCGTATCTTACTTTTTATTTGTTAGTCCAAACTGGAATCCACATTAATCGTTACGATTCGAGAGAAACAGAGATAGATAATACCTTCGAGATAACGAGAAGTAAACTTAAATTACGGACCGCTCACGTTATAAATATTCAAAAACCTGGCTGAGGTAGTAGGATCACCACCATATACCGTTTCATCTGTATCATATTTATTTATAATTATTTTTTTTTCCAGGCGTACGTTTTATTTCTAATAAAAGCCTTCTATTTTCTGTTGGCATGGACTTTAACTGAACACTCTTGTCCATGGAAAATTGGCAGAATGTAATACTTGTAGTCCATAGACACATATGTATGTATATTTATCCTGATCAATATACATATGTGTGTGTCAAACTCATGTTCATTAAGTACAAAGCGGTAACTCGTTGCTAAACCAATAAGTTTGTCAAACACAAAAGTGTATCATAGATATTATTGTCGTTCATATTATTTATCTGTGTTAAAACCTTTGTCATCGGCGCCGATGAATTCAAATGCCTCTTAAATGTTTTTTTAAATTACAATAATATCATATTTTGCTATGTCAATAGATTCAACTGAATAAGTATATTTATTTTTTTGTAAATCTGATGTTATTCTTTACATAAATATGTTATTTATGGACAATAACCTAATCTTTCTTCCATAAACAACAAAAACGTTATCGTTTATAGGAATTTAGAAAACTATATTGTCATGATTTTCAGACAAATATTAGTAAGCTTCATATATTTGGGGAATAATTATTTATTTGCTATCTTGAGTAATCTTAAAATTTATTTTCAAAGAGACACAAATTAATATTTATTAAAAAATATATTTTAATTTAGTTGTCTCAAATAAAATTTGGTGACCCTATTTGACGCTCCGGTGGAAAAAATTGACGTCTCAATTATCGGCTGCAAGCGGGCCGACGTGTACGGGGGAAGGGGGAGGTGTTTAATTTATACCATTCTCACGTATCTTATTTCCTGTACGTTTCATCTCGATGAAATAAATTATTGTATTTAATAAAAAATACAAACCAATTACTTGCTTACGAAATGTAGGTATAATGAATGCTAATTGAAAGAAGAGAACTATTCATGAATAAAAAATATTTAAAGCTTTAAAATCCAATACTCGCTCCTCTTCAATAACTTTTTTATAAATTTATACTAAAAAGTAATTCCGTTATCTCCATTCAGTTATCTCATAATGATTATAATTTCAAATTACCTAAAGCGTAGATAGTTCTGTACACAGAATGGGTTAAAGCACTGACTATTAAAATCTAAAATAATAAGATATCAATAAAAAGTTACAGGGCACATTTCCAAGCGATTATATCTAAACTACTTTATGATTAATCACGCGATGAATTGAATGTTATGTTATTTTTTGTGCCTAAAATATATTAGATAACACAGCTCGACAACATATTTCTTGCCGCCATTACAAACAAAAGAAAAATAAGTTAAAGCTCTTTCTGATATCTTATTGGTATGCATACAAAATATTTGAATTAGAATGCGATTTATGTGCAAATGTTTATTTTTCCTGTTTTTTGTCACAATAATTGATTGTTTTACTTGTGTCTAAAACCAGATTTAGCTCAAAACATAAAAAAACAATGACCACTTATTGTGTATGCACATTTCTAGTCCATCAACTTGGGTAAGATAATGCGCGAAGATTGACTTGATTGCGACTGAGCGAAGATACAAGATTAGATAGATTACGTGACTGTTTGGCTGTAGTGTGCTTTTGTAAATATTTGTTCAGCGCTGCTTAAACTGAACTAACATTACGGTAACGATACGGTTGCACTAGTAAACACGACTTTCTTATTCCAATGTGGTACTTTTGAATCCATAATAAAGTTTGAATTCGCCTACACGTAGTGCAACTCATTCATTGTTTAAATATTTTTTTAATTCTCTTTACCTGTGCATCTGTTGACAGCTCCCGTTTTGGAAGTTTTCTCTTTGTTTTTCTCAAGTACTTAGTTAATTCATATATCTATATGTATATGTATATATATATATATATATATATATATATATATATATATATATATATATATATATATATATATATATATATATATATATATATATATATATATATATGCTTGATTTCTTGATTAATTTATATTCTTAAGGATATAAACATATTAATATAACTTTCACAATATGAGAAGATTGAAAATATCAGAATCGCTACCTACGATTTTTTCTCATCTGAATATGCAATATTTTTTTTAACATCTGCGTCATTTACAGCGTTTTCGCTTTTTTTGGCATCAATATACAAATGTACATTTCATATGAATATATCGCATCGTAAACAGAACACAACCGATCGTATAGAGTTATATTCAGACGAAGAACAAACGTGTTCGTTTTATTCACATCACAAAAACATTATACTGCTCTAGTACCTTACTATCCTTTGTACGAACTTATTTGTCGTGTGTAACAAATCAGCGGCACAGGTTTCTTTAGGACGATGTTAAATATTTTCATTATTATTAAAGAAAATTTATTAAACTTACCTCCATACTAGGGTTCTCTATAACTAAGGTGTCATTATATTACACGTATGGCAAATACGTGTCACAAAATCTACAAGAACTAAATACATTTTCTCAATTACAATGCAATGATTCGAAGATCTTAATGCTGTTAGCTTTTTGGCTTTTACAGCTTTATGGAATAAATACTGGGCCTGCCAGCCTCGAGTCTTGCCCGCAGGCAAACTTCAATTGCTAAAAGAAAGAATTAATTATTTTAGAATAAATTACGGTAGAATGTATAAATTACAAATTTTTAAAAATTATAATCTCGATTAAAGTTATATTAAATTTAACTTTAATCGAGATTATAATTTTTAAAAATTTGTAACTTATACATTCTACCGTAATTTCAATTAAATAAATTTTTTGAATGTTTTATTGCAGCAAAATAATTGTTGTAATGTTCTATTGTAATAAAATTAATTGTTTTCGGCGGTACCGATTTGATAGTGTCGAATGGCTTTTAGTGTTGTAACATTCTAAAACATTGAACAAAACGTTTGAAATTGCTGAAATTATTTTAAATGCAATATATTAAATAAATATAAATGCATATTAAAACAATCGTCGAGTGTTATGCGTCTTACATTTGTTAAATTCTTTAAAGGTTGAACACATCTGCCTAAAGAGCTCTCGCATCCAGCTGCGATATCTTCATTTGGCGGTCAGCAGGTGTCACGTGGCTCTACATTACCTCTCTCTTTAACTTAAGCTAAAAACTATATCTATCTCATGTCTTTTATGCTCAAGCTCCGAAGGAAAGCTTAGCGGGGTTTGTAAACCGAACTTTTATTTTTATTTCTTCGTCGAAGGTTTTATTTATTTCATTCGGGTTTCTGTCAGATACAAATAAATATATGTTTGTATAAGCATTAGAACGGTTTGAGTTTTCTGTTACGAGTAGTAAGTTATTTAGATTATATAATTTGTAAAATTATAAAATATAATTACGTATTATTTTTTTAATTCATATAATTTTTTGAGTAATACGAAAGAGAGAATAGAAGAAATAAATAAATCCACCCGATTTCCATTTCTCACAGACATATTTCTTAGTACTTCCCCGAACGAACTCGCTAGTTAATTTCAGCGATACCGTGATTGCCTACGGCGTAACTTAAGTACGTCCCAGATTTGCAAAATGGCGTTACCTTTGTGAACACAGAATGAACGTCAGCATAGCCAGAGATTGCATTCTAGAAAAACCTTAAGAAATTTTGCAATATCATAATATGATTAGCTTAGGAGTCTCCGATTTATAATTTCGATTCAATCTGAGTGCCATCATTGTTTTATCTGCAAATTTTACATACACGTATTATATTTTTGTATATAAGTATGTTGTGACGGTAGATGGAAGAAAGTAATGATTTCATTCTTTACAATCAATCTTCAACAGTCTTTATGTGTTCAGTGGTTCCCTGCTGAACAAGAGCATCTCCAAAAGAGGTGTCCTAGTCGCCACCCCATCGTAAAGGTAATGTTCTTCTGCGCATATTCAATTTGTGAGTTCTTGACTCAATTATCATAATGCAAGCTTATAATTGGTAGTACTTGTGACTTAATATAATTGCGCTTAAACATAATCAATATCAACAATATGGACATATGCCTACCCTAAGACATGCCACCTAACACGATCTTGAATTCGCGCTTCCAGTTTATTTTAGTTTCCCGCATCTTCACCGTTATTTAGGCACATATTAATAGTGGGATAAAGTATGTTTCATACAGCCGCTATATGATTCACACCTGGGACTATGCCCTGGAGGTCCCTTGACATCCCCATACGTAAAGGAATTTACAGTAACCCCCTATGCTTTTCCAAAGTTGATTGACGTGACACCCAGATCCGAATAAATACCTGTAGGCCATAAATATTTCTGTCCCCATGCGGAAATTGAATCTGGGACTATTGATTACAAAATCTTTAGACTTTATCAAGGAGCAAATTAGAGACAAAATGTTGCGTACCACAAATTTATGAACTGATTGATGAACTTGAGTTGTAGATTTTTCGTATTATTTTAGTACATATTAAATTATATTTTATTTAAACGCTAACCAATTTAAATTTGTAAGAGTAGACAGTTCATCTCATCGTTATAATTCTGTGTAACTGTGTGAAAAATGTAAAAATGTGGTAACTTTAAAATAAATATTCTTCATAAACATGACTGACATAGATATGCTAGTAATAAAATAATTCAACTAAAGAAAAATAAAATAAAAACTGAGAACATTATCAATCACAGCCCTACGGCCGATCAGTCATCGCGGTCGATAAAACAACGGTCTGCTATCTTCCGGGAACCGAACCGCGATGTCGCTATCACAGCTACCTGATTCTGACATGACAGCCGCTTTCATCCTTCGCCGAGCACTATATTCTTATTATTGTGCCTCGCACCTGCCCGTTGTTAACATGCGTTTTCATTTTATTGCTATAACTATTTGGTTTCAACGATATGTGGTACACCTATGTATATAAATTGTGTATCTTTTAAATATTATTATTTGATAAACTAAAAATATCATTATTTTTCAATAAGAAATATTTACGAATTGCTTTATCTGTATTTGTTTTAAAATCTTTGTCAGTACACACCGTGTGTGTACATAAGTATGAAAGACTTCAACGCGTTAAGCATCCATAGTACACTGAAATTAGTATTTGAACACTTAAGTTAAAATTGTCTTATTATTTATTCCGCTAAAAATATTTTTATATCTGTGTTGTAATGGGTGTCCGGTGTATATTCAGTGTTTATATCCAGTCTATAGACAATGTGATTTATATTTTCATAATTTTCAATAAATAGCAGATGTGAATTTACTACCGTATATAGTTTAAACATACAGTTCTCAAAAGTTATCAAAACACATGTTATTATGCGATATAAACGAATCATTTAAAATAATAATTTTTATCTTTATAACAATATTATAAGATTAGTTAATATCGCACCGTGATAGACGGCATGTTGATTATGTATGTACCAATTATAAAAGAAACATGTTAATATAATATATATTTATATAATTTATATTCGATAAATGAATGTAATAATAGTTATTTTTATCGTTGAGTGACATTATAATTAATGAAGATTGTTTTCGTTCTATCGATATTAATTTTGTAATTTTAATCGGTGAGGCAGTAAAGAGTTAGAACCTGTTCAGAATTAGATGCAATAAACGACCGGTTCTAAAACTTTTAAAATACCATTAATGAGCTGCCTTGTTCTCGCGCTTTTATTGCTAGTGGTGAAGCAATATGGAAGATTCAATGTTTCTTTATATATTATCTAAGATAGTATAACGGTAAATACTTTAATTAATATTACGGATTTAGTTGACATTAGTTTACAATAAATGTTACAATATTGATATGAACACACATATTGCTATTTCTTTTAAAGAATAGTGAATGATTTAAAATATAAGAATAGGAGCTTTATTAAACATTGAAATAAGTTGAAAATTTTATTTTAAAGCATTAGATGGATGTTATTATGGCAGTCACGTTCACTAATCCATTTATTAACTAAGATGTTAACAAAGTGTAATAAGTTTATCTTATATAAATGAAACTTCCTTGAGATATATTTTTAAACTAAGTAATATTACCAATTTTTCCTACATACTAGAAAAAAATTGTAAAAGCTGGTTCTATTTCTTTCTGAGAACGTACAATGAACTTCGTTCTGACGTAACTTTAAACAAAACTTTTTATGGCCTATAAATGATTACATATATAAAACAGATATAGAATTACATAGAAAGTTTTTATTATAGATCGTAATAAATACGGTATTTATTTGATCTTGCAATAAAAGCATTTTCAGTATGATTATATTTTTTACTACCACATCATTTAAACTTTATATATTACAGACTAGTAATAATCTACAACCTGGTGAAAAATTTTCAAATACATTATGTATAATTAATTGTATAATAAATAATAACACCATATCAAAATTTATTTATTCAAGTTAACTTATGTACGATATTTATTATATCTACCACGAGTTTGAAAGATCGATTTCGCCGAGAAGATCTGGTAAAAAAACTCAATGATTGGACTGAAAGTTTAAAATGAAAAATGATACTAATACTGTTTGATATTTTTATAAAATAAATTAGATCGTATAAATATATATTTTTTTAAAACAATTTTTTTCTACCTACCTCTTTGACTGTCATAGCACGCATGAGAAACATATATTTAAAATATAGACTTTCAAACACACACTGCTTCATGTAAGTTCATTCGTATAAATATATATTTTTTAAAACAATTTTTTTCTACCTACCTCTTTGACTGTCATAGCAAACCTATACTATGAGATACATGTATTTAAAATATAGACTTACACACACACTGCTTCATGTAAGTTCATGTAGCGCTTCATGTAAGTTTCGTTTAAATAAAATATTCTATTCACTCATAAAGCAACTATAGACGGTTAAAATCAAAGAAAAAAATGAAAAGAAAGTATAAAATAAAATCAAAAAATTAAAATTAAAGATATCTATTTCCATTGTTGGCAAAGATGTGAACCAGCATCTATGATATCTGAGTGCAAAACAATCTGCGTACGTCCATCACACATCTCAATTTTGAAGGAGACCAATGTTCGGCTGTGGACTGTTACAACTGTATCGATAATGTTGATATCGTGTTCTAACTGTTTCTAAAAATTATGAAAGACTCAAAGTTTCTATCAGATAAATATTTCAACAACAATATTAATTATTTATTTAAATAATATTTTGTAAGAATCTGTATGATGTCCTTGACACCTAAAGTAGATGAACCTCAATCTTAACAGTCAGCATCTTCTGCTAAAAATTAATAAGCTTAATTTTTTTAGAAGGCAAACGAACAAGCGTGTTACCTGATGGAAAGCAATGCATAGATATCTGCAACACCATACCTTTTTTTCAATTACTTTTTTTTAAGGTTATATAGTGGTTGTGCGTGGAAAGAAGCTTTTTGAAAAACGCACAAAATTTTTGATCGCAACTTTTCCAGATGGTGGGCATGAAACTTTTCTCTGAGATGAGTTGTACATATAAAAATAAAATAACAATTGTTTACGAAGCTAAGCTATAAACCTAAGATGTAAGTAACATACATATTTCCTTAAGAGGGGACATGTAATGTAGTAATTGTTCCAAGAAATTGAAAGGTATGTAATATTGCGTGGGTTTTAAAGCCCGTCGACGAGTGTCGCTGTTAATGGCACCGCGAGTCCCCGGAACTGGTTTG
Organism: Baronia brevicornis; assembly: GCA_031353405.1. NCBI lineage: Eukaryota > Metazoa > Arthropoda > Insecta > Lepidoptera > Papilionidae > Baronia > Baronia brevicornis. The sequence goes on along the minus strand of JASFAT010000745.1, from coordinate 126,850 downwards.
CCACGATCGCTCGTTAGCGCCGATGAAGTTGTTACACGCGACGGCTCTCGCCTGTTTTTGTTATTACGCTCCCTTTTTATCAACGCCGATCCGCCGACAAGCGACAACGGACCGCGACCGGTGAGAGATGCCTGATAAACTTGAAATAACTTACGTGTTTCCATTTCATAGTGTAGTAAAGCCTTATCGCATTTACATTTTATAATAGAGAACGATTCAGGCACTTTTGTTTAATTAAAATAGGGATATGGTAAAGATGGTTGGAAGATTTTAATAGCGGTAGAGCCACGCTGCAGACGAATACTTTATCAAGAATGGCATAATAATATATAATAGGCCCAACATCCTCCCCCCCTCTACTTCTCCCCCTCCCATTCCCACTCCCATAATGACACTTTCCTTAAAGGTCGGCAACGCTTCCGCACTGACTATGGCGCTGCGGAAGTCTATGGGCGGCGTTGATTGCTTTCCATTAGGTGACGCGTCTTCTCGTTTGCTTTCTTATCCCATAAAAGAAAAAAATCGATTCCTTTTTAGCCTAATAACTCTTTAACAGCTTACATATTATCTACGTAATCATATATTTACAACGGTTATCAACTGATGAGGTCAAAATGTAATCAATATCCATTGTTAGCTATTGAATTATGACGTCATGTATATATGGACAGTCAAAAGTTTTACTTAGCTAAAATCCGCGACAAGCAAAACAATAACAGAAAATTAACAATGTGTGTTTTTCTGTTGGATTAAGTGGATTTATTTGGAACTTAAACCAAAAACTTACCGAAAATCGGCCATCAATTCTCCACCCACCAACACAACAAATACACAACACCAAACACACATTATCACTTTTCCATCTTGTAAACGACACGTGTTTCGCCCCAACACGAGGCATCTTCAGGTATAGTAGACTTTACGGAAGGCAACCGAACTTTCGGTTGTCTTCCGTAGAATAAGTACCAAATAAATCCACTTAACTAAGTAAAACTTTTGACTGTCCATATAGTGATGGATTTCCGCAAAGTAACGCCTGACTCCATTAATAACGTCATGTATAATCAGAATTTTCATTCATCGTTTATTTAAGAATTAAACTGCAGTAGTTATTATATCTAAAAGTAGAAAAAAACAGAAAAGGAAAGGTACAACTAAAATAGATTTCAGAAGCGTAGATACTAAGACCCAAAAAAGACTAAAATACAAAGTTGAATGAAAAAAAATATACATAAATTGCAGTATATACAATATTCAGCAAAAATATTCATGAATGAATGGAAGGGTCGGTAGGAAAAGACCACGAAAAACATACCTTGACCAAATTGTTAAAGTTTTTACGAAAGGTCAGGTCAAGAGTACCCTTAACCGGCGGGCTTGCATGAGGAAGAATAATGAGTATTGAGGAGGCAAAGAAAGTATGCCGAGATCGTAACAGATGGAGATCTGTGGTCTCTGCCTACCCCTGCGCGAGACAGACGTGATAATATGTATGTATGTATGTATGTATATTCATAAATATAATTTTCTTGTATTTTGATGACATCTATTATTGTCTATGCATATGTATAGCTGATACGATTATGTTCTTCCTGAGAGCTTTTAATTGCTTTGCCTTAATCACCGAGAGCCCACGTGCTGTAATCCCCAGGCAAATATTCATAAATGATTTCGAGCTTTATACATACATGCATATATACTGTAACAAGCATGCAATAAAAATTTCTCAGTAGTAAGCGGATGTTGAAAAGGGATCGACGTAAAAAATATGCTGTTTCTTTGTCAAATAAGGGTTTTCAGTAACCCAACGGGCTATACTTTTAAATTGATCATACTAATTAATGTCACTTTTCATATAACAATTGGCATGACAACTCCTGCGGTGACTAGAATCATTGTGGTTAAGCGGTGGGTGTAAATGCTTTCTGTCCACACCCACTCATTTAAAAACTGGTTCTAGTACAAAGGTGCTATAAAACGTTCCTTGGGCATTGTATTTTAATTACTAAGGCAAGGAAATATATTTAAATTAATAACAAAATTATAATGTTTAAAAAACATAACTAATTTTGATTCTTTTAGTTACTAGGTAATATTTCATTGAAAATTTTTAAAAATTAAAATAAATTGATAAATAATTACACGGTTAAAATAACTAAACGGTTTCCCTGGACAGACGCGATAGATTTAAAATTCTAGACAGTTGCATTGAATGAATTTAAATTCGCCTTTTTTTTAAATTAAAACTACCACAAACTAACTCAAAAGGTTGAGAAATTAGAAACTGTTATTTATTATCATTTTTATAGAAATTCTAGTAATATCAAAAACATTGTTAGTCTTCTTTAGAGTGAAAGATTTTATATTAAAATATTTTAATGAAAAGTAAGAAATGCTTATTACCTTTTATATATTGTATATTAATAAAATATTTTAAGGCATTTCTTACTTTGCATGAAAATATTTTACAACAGAATATTAAATAATGTATTTTTGCTTAAACTCTAAATAAAATATTAAAAGAAAAAACACGTCCGTTAATATTTAATGGTGGACCGTTTATTTCTTAATCTACAATTTGGACGGAAATAGTTCTCTTTCGTGCTTGCTCGCCGCTTCCAAATAGCACGAACAACACGCGAGTAACCACAAAAAATCAGAAAAAGCAAGAAGAAAATGACATAAATTTAGTCCTATAAAGTATGCCCCGCAGCTCTCAAAGCTATCCATCCTCCGCTTCGGACCACTACTCGACGAGTTAATCAGACACCGAAACATTGTAATCTCAAACTTTTGTTTTCTAATTTTAGTCCGTAAAATCGTTAAAAAATAATAAAACGAAACGTTGAAACCCATTTTATTTATTTTAAAAAAGCAATAAACGTTATGTTAGAATATATTTATACATTTTTATTTGAATACCATTAACCTTAATTGTTTTTTAAAAATTTTCAAACTAGCAACATAACGTAAAAAAAATTATCTTTTTAATACATTTGAGCAACGAATATAACATGATACATTTTTAACCGTGGTTGAGCAACGGATAATTTCTATTTATATTCTGCTCAACTTGGTATATTTTTTTTCATTGTTCTACAAAAGTTTGAGAAAGTCTGTTGAATAATGGAGTATAATGACTTTATCGGCGGCGGCGAGGCGGCGAGGCGGCGGCGTGGCTTGATAGGAAGCTTACGTGTATACTAATGCAGCTGTGATTCTGCTAGCCTAAAGTTTTATTATACTAAGAACAATAGATATGTTATAGCAGAATTCTACTTAAAAAGGAAAAAATTTAAAATATGCCATTAACATTAAATTTAATTGTTTTGTGTTTAATATTTTTCTCACTACTCACTGCTGGGCACGTGGCCTTTGTATCTGGAATGGATCACGCTTATCCAAGATAAATATGTGGAACACCCATACTTGGAATAAATGCCTGTAGGTACATCCATTTTTTTTATCCCGAACCGGAAATCGAACGCGAGCCTCCGAAAGCGGTAGTTTTCGCATTGTTCCAAATAGTTCATCGTATTTAAATTTGAAATAAAAATATTTCGTCAAGCTCGGTTTGTGTGTTTAATTCAATAAATAAAATGAATATGACAAACTTCTTCTATAGTGATAAAGGCCATCATAAAAGTAACCTAACTAAATTAGTTATATATAATAAATTAACTTGATATTTATCGATCGTTCTATATTTAGGATTGTAAAAATTACTTTACTCATCATCATCATCATCAAGGCATTACAGCCGCGGGTGAGCCTCAGCCTGGTTCAGTAAATTGTTTCTTTCGGAGCCTAGTTTGGCTTTTTCTCTCCAGCCCTTCACACTGATTACCTTTAAATTGTCCTTGACTCCGCGGCTTCTACGACCATCTGGTTTGCCGTTGAGGACCCCAACGCTTACTCGACGGCAAACGGCAAATATTACTTTGCTGGTCCCTGAAAATCACTAACCCAAGTTGACCCACCTCGCCCAATCTTCGGCTACACGCAATTCTTGCCAGCCGCCCTGTGCAGGTTGTCGCTCGATCTCACCGGGAGCCAAGCTGCACCACAAATACAAAGACGCGGTCTATAATCAAGCATTCGTCTACGACAAGTCTCGTAAGAAATATCTTTTTTAGTATTTTAAATTAAATTATTATTAGTTTTTTAATTAAAATGAATTTGAATGTATTTGCTAGAAAATTAATTAATCTCGTTTACATTCTGATGTCTTAAGTTTGACCCTACCATTTGACTATTGAACAATATTATCCAAGTACAAGCACTGTTAGCTCAGCTGGAATGGTTAAGAATATTTCTTGGTATAACAAAATATTTTTTATGACGTCTCCTTTGTTTTAAAAGAAAGAAAAAAGATGATGATATTAAATAAAAAGTATAATTTAAATTACAGATAATCAAAAATGTGTTTAATGATCACAACCATAATCTTCTATAAATACTATAATAAATTAATGACAAATCAAAGCTCGAAATAATGAAGTCTTCATGGGCGCGCGCCGGGCGGCTACACCAAAGCGGGTATTTCTTTGATGCCGCCGACTGTTCGACGACAGCGCAGAGGCGACGATTTTTTAATAAAAACCAATGATTTATTCCATGTACATTTATTTGGCTTCGAAGTTTCTATCATAACCAGCAACTTGACATTATAACAACTAAATTAAATAACTATTATAATTATAAATTCATTCATTTTATTAGCAGGAAGAGACAGACAAATAAACTAAAATCGCATCGATGATTTGATAAGTATCTCTCATAACCACTCTACTCTATATTGTTTATTTCCCTGTGACTATGCAATCCTCTTGATGTTAGGACGCATAAGCAATGGTTCAGTATTATTAAATGGGTCACTTAATCATTAAAAATAATATTTTTATCAACACATTGGTTTTTTTTAAAAAAATACAAATACCGACATATCTTTAGCAATCTTACTCCAATCATCATACCACGAGGCATTGTCAATGTTTCTTAATGCCAGTGATTCATGGAACTTAAATTAAGAATTCAAAAATAAGCACTTAGGTCAAAGGATCTCAAAGTTCTAAAATAATAAACTAAATAATTAAACAGTCAAATTATACAATCTCCTTTTTTATATATAATATGCTCTGCAATATACTCCTGCTGCTATTATTATATTTTTATATTTGCTATTATTTTATAATTAGTTAGCAGCCACTACTTATTTTAAAATAAAACTACAAATAACATGGGTACCCTAAAATAATATATATATATATATATATATATATATATATATATATATATATATATATATATATATATATATATATTTTGATTATGTTTGTCTTATATTATTTTAGGGTACACATGTTATTTGTAGTTTTATTTTAAAATAAGTAAGTCTATGGATAATTATATTATAATTACGATAATATATATTACGATACGAAAATACTTTTTGTGAAGTCTTAAAGTAACATTCCCAATCCAGATTTATTAAAATTAGAGAGACTAGAGATTTTCTACGCAACATTAGTTTTGCGAGTAGCATATTTAATTTTAAGTAAGCAGGAAAGAGTACAATACTAATACTTCTTCATGACAATACACATATTGTCATGAAGAAGTATTAGTATTGTATTCTTTCCTGCTTACTTAACTACTGTGGTAACGCCGGTAGCCTTTAAGAGATAAGTTGTTTGTTAAAGAAAAAAAATAGTATATTGTTTACATTTAATATTAAATAAGTGGCGACGCCTTCAGCCGTAATGAAAAAAAATGGAAAGTAGGAGACATTTAAAGCTGTAACAATAAGGATTATCTTTGTTTTTTGTACTATCGTATTTGTTACAGATGATTATCTTTAGTTGCCAAAAGAAAAAAATACGTATTATCATAATCATAACCCTGCGGCACGCCAATATTGGATATGGCCCTCTGAGAAGGTGTGCCACATAACTCGATATTTGGCTATACTATCTATGTAGGATGACTGGCAGAAACATTCAGTTTCTGTCAGTCTTCCTACATAGATCGTCACCCCATTCAATGAGGGCAGTCCCATATTACGTTTGCTGAGACGCGGTCTCCACTCCAGCACTCGTCCACTCCAACGGCCGTCAGTACTTCGACAAGCATGACCAGCCAATTGCCTATTTAATATTAAATGCATATATTGTTTTCGTAAAATCTCAAAAATACGTGGATACACAATTATAATGTGAATTACAAATATGTCGACAATCAGCGTTGCGGACTCATTTTACTAATTACTAGTTATGACGGTGATTTTTATTCTACGCCAGATTTCTTCATTGCAATCGTATCCACAAGAAAAATTTCAATGAGTATAGTCTTCTGTAAATATAATTAGGTAATAATTAGGTTCGTATAAGTACTCAGTGACGGCCTAATCAGCATAAACAGTGGTAAAGCTACCGCTTTCTGAGTCTATTTATTCCGAATTTGAGATTGCCGCCAATCCACCTCGGACAAACGCGGAAATATCCATCCATCTAGAAATGAGGTGGCCCAAGGAAACATATATGGATTGTAAAAAAAATAATGTACTTATCTGGAAATAATTAAGTCTGGAAGTAATTTACACGCTGGAATTGTACTTGATTGGTTAATTCCGTGTGTGATGGTGACTTGAATGATTTATAAAGATAAATCATTCAAGTCACCAGCGCACACGGAATTGACCAATCAAGTACAATTCCAGCGTGATTGATATGTAGTCGCGTGTACGCATAGTTCAACAAATGCGCTTTCGGCGTGGCGACCACACGCCGCACGCAGTGCACCGAGCTATGGCGCAATGATGAGGAAATCATTCGGTTTAGAGGCATAATTACTGCGAGCGCACCTACAACGATCATTACAAAAGCAGGTAAAATGGGTGGTGACGGTAAAAGCGACCACCCACGGCTAACGCGTCTCAAAAGATTGTCTTTATAATTCTTATCTCTCTCTATATATATATATATATATATATATATATATATATATATATATATATATATATATATATATATATTTCCTTCTTTTTTCTCAAAACACTGACACCATCGAGAATGATGTTTTCTTTTTTAAATAGGAAGGCAAACGAGCAACAGTATCAGCTGATGGAAACTAGACTTTCAACAACAAAAACAAACAACAAGACAAACGAGCAAGCGTGTCGCCTGATGGAAAGCAATCAATGCCAAATAAAAAATAAAATCAATTGTATATCGTACTTTTCTAAATGTATCGTAAATAACATGATAAATAAATGGTTAAAACATGTTTTTTTCTTATAAAGGCTCCCTTTTATCTCTCAATATCAAATACTGAGTTTCATGTAACGGAAGCGCTCTCTCAGTCGCATCTTTTCATTCACATTTATTGCTTCCTGTACATTCAGCGTATACGGCAATATGTAAATTGGTATCTGGCCTTGCTTGTAACACTTCAATGTCATAAATCAAGAAGCTAACTAGCAGATACCACGTTTTATGCCAATTGGTTTCTATATTCAAACTTTAATCAATCAGAAACTTTTATCACTTCTTTATAGCAGAGCAGGCAAACAAACGAGCATACGTATCACCCGATAGCAAGTGAGTTTCGCTCCCCATGGACATCCACAAAGCTAACATTTTTTGCCGGCTTTCGATGACACAAACCTTGTAATTGTTAGGGAACACCGAAGGTTATTTTAGATTTATATCACACGTGGCAGGAATTTCAAGTCAATTTAGAAAAACGCGAAAGCTCAGTGGATACTATTTAATTTTCTAATTTGAAAATATAATTAATCCGCCATTTATTTACCAGCATAGAATAGGGGCAGCTTAAATTAATTTTTACATACAAAAAATACACGTGTAAGTACAAAAATACATTTCATTTATATTTAATTATTTACACCTTATGTATACTACCATGTACGAAATTTTTTTAAGCAAAAAAAGGCAATAGAGTAGGCATGTCATCTGATGAAACTGTAAAAGGCGGACTTAATGCCAAAGACATTTCAGTTTTGCCATATTAGTACAGTTTATCTTTTTCAAACCGATACGACATCGGAACCTTCAAAAAACAAGCTTCCTGTTTCCCTAAAGTCAGCAACGCTTCTTTGTTCAATGTTTTTGTTGTTGAAAGTCTAGTTTCCATCAGCTGATACTGTTGCTCGTTTGCCTTCCTATTTAAAAAATAAAACATCGTTCTCGATGGTGTCAGTGTTTTGAGAAAAAAGAAGGAAATATATATATATATATATATATATATATATATATATATATATATATATATATATATATATATATATATATATATATATATATATATTCCTTCTTTTAATTTTAAGTGTTTATTCCGTATCTGCCCCACCAAACTACCTGGGACGAGAGAAATGTAATAATGTCCATTCTTCAGATATGGGGAGGACGTGCTCAGCTGCTGCAGCAGGGTGTAAAAAATATAGAGAACAGTAAAAACTTATTTGCTTAGATCCGCTAAATACAAATCAGAAAATGGTTAAAAAAACAACTCAGAAAAGGCCTGTTTTCGGTAAGGCTTGCTGTCGTAAATACACAATTTTCATATTTGTTTTTCGCGATTAGCAAAGTAAGTCGGCCATCCGTGTAAATAATGGTTATCGGTAAAATTATCCCTTATTCTATTAATGATGTTTTTATTTGCGTATTTTATAATGGTATCTACCACGATATAGAGAATCTTATTGTAGCGCTACAAGTGTAAACTGTGAAGCGCTCTTTTCTCTCCCTTACAAAAAAAATTAAATCAAGAATTTTTGCCCTTTGTCCTTTAAAGCAAGTTGGTCACGCCAAATCGAAGCGTGTTAAAGGCGTGGATTGTCGTGCTCTAGCTGGAACACGGCCTCGAGGTCGGTGGTCCGCAAACGACTTCATCGTGGTACTTAGCCGCACCTTGATGAGGCTCCTATAAAGGTCGCTTTTTGTATCCTATTTTCGTTTGTTAACAATCTTCAAAATGTGGAATATAAAATGTAATTTATATATAAAAATTTATTATTAAAAATGTTTGCTCATCATACCAAATTCTTTGACCAATCTTTCACAGTACAGGCTGTTCAGTTATGGAATTTATTGCTGCTTGAGGTGAGACAAACAAAGTCCTCCCTAATTTTCAAAAAGCTATATAGACAAATACAAGTATATATAAAGATATATACTTGTATTTTTGCTTATGATGATTAATTTTGTTAATTAATAACAAATTATCTTTTGAACACTGTGTCCATCCTACGGTTGTCTGGAAGAAATCACTATAAGCGATAAGACCTTGATTAATATATATATATATATATATATATATATATATATATATATATATATATATATATATATATATATATATATTCAATGCTTATCTATAAGAATTATAGCAAATCTCACTCCTCCGTGTGTATGCATGTGTATGTGTATTATATATATGTGAGAGGAAGGCAAAATGAGCTCCGAAAAGTTCCATTAGGCGAAAGCGTTTCGCCTAATGGAACTTTTCAAGGAGCTCAAAAGCTGTAAACGTTGCCTATAGCTAAATCTGCACCTGCAACACCATAGGAATTGCAGAAAGGTTGCTGGCCTTTAAAAGATGTTGTTGAAAGTTCCAGCGTTGCATTGGTTCGAAAACAAGTTTCGTCAATGCCTTGAATTTTTAGGTTATAAGTTTTCGTGATGGATGACAGCACTTAACCTTTAAGTGAAAGTCCCACAAAATCTATTCTCCGTTGTTGCTAGTCGCTCAAATAAACATATATAGGCAGACTTTTATGATTTGTTGTTGTATTATTATGTATATGAGCAGTTGAGTTCAGTTTTATTTATATATCGACGCAAAAAAGCGAAAATGTAAACGAAAGCGCACAATGAAAACTTACCTCCTGAACCAAAAAGACTTAAGATTTCTGAAAAAGTCCTAATCACTCAAAAATAATCAGTTACAACACTTTATAAAAATTTTCCATTTGTCGTAGAGCTGAGGGACTCAGTATTTTTTCTCATCCGAATATGCAATAATTTTTTTGTCATCTGTGACATTTACAGCGTTTTCGCTTTTGCGTTGATATATTCATCATTGTATTATTGACTTAATCCCACTATTTTAGTTAAAAGAGACTCGAATTCGGCCAAAATTATACACTTCACATAGTATAAAGATATAGACGGAATTTGCATTTAAATGCCTTCTCGTTGCGACCGTACGTGATTGAAGAGGAATTTTTTGTTTGCTATACCACCATCGGAGTGTTACGTAAGTTCGCGCATCCTTTCCCACGGCCGAGTCCTAGCTTTGCCAAAATAATCACGTACGAGCGATCCAATACCGACTCTTAACTCGGGTCAGCAATTTTGTAGAGTCCTCTACGATAATGACTTCGAGTGGTGCTCAGCATTTGGCGAATGCGCTATTCAATGGAATAAGTGCTTCAATGGGGAATATCCTGATGGGCAGCTTCCGTTATTATAATGATCGTGTGAAATGTTTTCATGCTCACTCTAAGAAACGCTTCCATTTTGTTGCAGTAGTAATAATAAATAAAAGGGAGAATTGTAGTGTTGATATTTGTAATAAAAGTACTTGGTGTTGTTTGTGTTGTAAAATCTATTGGAGTACTCTAAGAATTATTCAGATTTTTTCTAGAACGAATTGTACTGTACACAATTCGTCACAAATTAAAATTTCATGTCCACCGCCTGGATGACTAATGATTATCATGATGATAATACATTTAGGTAAACATATTTTTTTACAATTTGGTATTTATACAAAAATAATTTAAATGATATAAATTAGTGTAATATACTGACAAAATTTAATATTATAAAAAACTTTAGCAATTTTCGATTATCTAAAATCTAGTCTGTAACAGATAACTATATGGCTGTGGTTGGTATTGTTTAAAATTAACTAAAAAAATGCAAGACCCAATATAAGAATGCCTTCCGTCGTGATTGCCATAACGACAAGCAACTCAAGTTGACAAATACCAATATTGAGAACACTATCGGCCATACTACGATTTGTTCTGATGTTAATCGAGTTAGACACTCAATATTCCGAAAACAGAACAATCTGGCTCCTGCTATAAATTCAGCAACATTTGTTTTTTTTTTCTATTGTTGGTAAGTCAATTATTGGCTGTATTAAAAAAATTAAGTTAAACTAAAATTATATAATAATTTTAATTATTGTAAAAATTATTTCATTTTTACTGCAATTTAAAATTAACAAGAAGTAATACAAAAAACTTAATAAATGGCTAATAATAAAACGACCAAAAGAAAATAAAGAATAAAAATATAAAAGTACGTTTTAAAATAAAACTAAACTACTATTAAAGAAAAATTTGTCTATGTATGAAAGTGATTGATATGACCACTTTGACGTGGTGCCTACAAGACCTTATTACTAATTACCCGCTAACAAGCATTCTGGTTATGTCCTCTTTCAGCAAGCTGCTAGCTGTAACTCAAAAGAATATATAATAAAGGGATACTATCAACTTAAGATTAATTTGTTTAAACTTCATAGCCTCTTGACTAGGCTATATTACTCAACAATTAAAGAAAATAGGTTGAAATAACGGAGAAAACTTTTTTTATTAAACCAATATGACAAGGTACAAATTGTTGCAACTGATCAGTATGGGAAAAGTCGTGGGCAAAAGACAAGTTGGTCGAAAAATTCTTGGCTACGTAATATCAGGGAGTGGATCAGGATATCGAGTGCTCCAGAACAGCTGCACTTCGCGAAGGAGGATGAGAGTTGTGCTGAATTGGCTGCCTTCGCTAGTCCTAGAGGTACTCTTAGAAGAAAAAAAATTAAACCAAGATCAGTTTTCAAATCTGGTCCAATTATACAAAGATCAGTTTTCGGTATATACATAATTAATCTGCTTCATTCATGTCTTAACATTCGAATTCTTCTCCAATTATATCGAAAAAAATTAAAATTGCAATTTTGATTTAAATATATCCTGCGTAAGCGATTTCCCCCCTCAGAGGTTTATATTTTTTATTTTTTGACTATCTGAATTTTGGCCTTCAACCTTTAATGCTTGTTACTCTACCTAATTATATAAAATATACTGTAGCTGATACAGTCACTCAATGTAATTTCTATAAAATGAAATGGACTAAGTTCGAAACCCGCCGCCTGTACTTCGTAAATATTCATTTATTTCTTATTTCATGTATTTACTCATGTACTAATTTCAAATTTACTTGAATGCATACTTTAAATTATTAACAACTTCGCTTTTTATTAATAATAATATATTGACTTAGTTTACTGCTAGACACATACTTTGTCATACTGGATATAAACCTCCCCAAAGGAGCACCACCTAGTCCAATTTTCGACTACGGGCATCCAGTTTCTCACAGCCACTCTATAAAGATCGTCGCTCCATATAACAGGGAGAATTAATCAAAAGTTAAAACGTATGGCAGGTAGGTTGCAGACTATAGAGCCTAGGCATCTCACACCGAAAATTCAATGATAATTTATAAACTAGGCTTGATTTTAGAGTTAGAAAGGCATTAGCAGGCTACTAGAACTTCATCTCTGTATAAGTTAAAGCACCTAAACATAGTACCTTACTTAATTTAGGTGCTTTATGTTATTTAATTTGAAATGACACGTAATAATTGGTGCGGGTTCAATTCACCCTTAAAAAGGCAAAGACTTGAGAGCTTGATGACGCTGACGAGAAACTTTAACAATATCAATACTAGCATTCAACAACCGGTGCCAATTTGCCTGGGGGGGTACTACATTCTCACAAAACACCGACGCTTGAGTAGTATCTATAATAAATTTGCTATTGTGTTTCAGGAGTTTGTATAAGGGAACGTAATAACCAAATAAATAAAAAAACTTATAGAAAACAGAAAGTTTATTTTAGAATTTCTTTCCAAATAAATACAATTAAAATACTTAAAATGATTTCACAAAAACGAAACAAATGCAACAATGATCTCTTATTAGTCTAAGCCGTATCTATTTTAATAAATTATTAATATTTATCCTAGAATACTTTGTACGATTTTTATTTCATATATAATAATTATTAATAAATTTATTATTAAATTTATTTACATAAGAAACTATTCTAATAATCTCACTTTGGTAAACTGTGGTTAATGAGTTACTCCTTACACAATAACTTTCTTAAATAAAACAGACCTTACAATAATAATTATACCAATAACAAACACACGCGAACACTTACTGAACTCTATTATAGCTTACACACATAAAAGCAAAAAAATAAGTTGGCAAATCCATAAAACTATTGGTCTGTTTAAACTTACTTAAATAACTATGTTAAAATACTGATTAATACAGTAGCAAATTTGCTACATTAAGTGAAACAATAACTTAAAATTGTAAAATGATTATCCATGTAATAAGATTTGTGAATAGATAATATTTATTTATTTTTCGTGTATAAGTAATGTAAGTTAATTTATAGAAAACAATTTATACGAAATATACCCCACAGCAAAAAATAACCACGTCTGTATATGCTAGCATATACCTACATAGAAAGTGTTATTTACGAAAATTCAAATATCAACTACATTTTAAAAGACATAAAAGTGAAAAAAATCTTTGTGTCTGTATAAAAATAAAAAACCTATCTTTAATTATTTTGATATTACAAAAAGTTATCCCAATCATAGAAGCGTCGTGTAATGATTTTGTTAAAATTAAATATTTTATGTTCTTATAAAAAACTATGTTTTATTTGTTGTCTAAATTGTAAAATAAATATACAAGTACGGTTTCAGATGATTAATAAAGTCAAGCGTTACTTTGCGTATTGCAAATTCATTAGCGGATAGCTAAAATCGACTAATGAATTTGTAATTCTGGCTGTCCACGGTCGGAATTGTATTTAGCTAAGATCCGCGAAAAGCTTTTCGCAAATCTTAGCTAAATAAAATTCTGACTTAACCGTATATTATTCTTGATCACAGAACCACAAAAAATGTTTTTCCGCGTAATTCATTTAGTTTAATTTTCCACAAATGCCTTATTCTTAATGTAATTAAAATAATTAGTGTCACTTCTCAATTCAAATATGATAAATAATAAACACAGAATATGTATAGATGAGAATAATTCGAGTATATTTTGAGATGTATTTTAATAGTTACTATACAAGAAGTCGAGGGGCAAGTTATTTGCGTGAGTGAGCACAACTAACGGTACGTAATATAGGTATGTATGTTGGTGACAATAAACTCCCTTTTCATTGCGAAAAAGTTACATTTTTAATTTAGATAACATAAATATTGTAGGCAATTTTAAATAAAGTGTTATTACTGTTGTCAGATTAGAAATGAACTAAAGAGGCAGCTCGCATAAAAATTTTAGTTGTCTCCGATTTTTTTCCTCTGTATCTACCTATATTCTTAAGAAAAAATAAGGTAAATGAACAATGTTCGGATGCTGATATAAATAATGAATTATCATATAAATTGTTTTCACCAAATTCACAATTAAATAAGCATATTTGATGTGTTTAAGAATTGATTTGAAATTCTGTTTTTATAACCAAGTGGGGAATTTACGCGTTACACGACTTTTTTACACTCCTAAGGATCTATATGTAACAATACCTAAGGACAATGAAATTCATTCGTCACGAAATATGACAAAGGAAATAAATCTTCGTGAAGGGCCCTTCATTCATATTCCTTCCATAATCGTGCCTTCTGCATAATGCATCGGACGATATGAACGGGCGACGAAACATTAGTAACCAATTGTTCACGAGGTGCATACCAAACAAAGTGGGTAATGAAACTGCAAACGCAAGATAAATTGTTCTAAAGCAAACATCTGATGTGATTGTACACCAATGTCGATTTATTATTGCTCACTAGAAACTTATTTTATTTTAAATAACGAAAAAGAACTAAATTTTTTAAGAATTTTAATTTAATGACGACAGTATGTTTTATGTCTCAAATATTAACCTTCGTTTGTGTGAAATAACGTTATTAATACTACAGGGTTTACAACTCCGTCGGAAAAACTCACAAACAGGAGGCCCGCAATTTGTGGACTTGAAAGTGCACGACAACGATACTCGGAGACGAAAACTGCTCTTCAAACTCGAAACCCCGCATAATTCTTTCCACTCACCACTACCCTGTACTAGCTAGTAGTGTAACTGGTTCAACAGAGTAGTGCCGCGTGAGAGAAAAAATCGTGGAAAAAAAGTAGCGTACTGGTTCACCATTCATGAATGGCGATCCAGCACGAAAGTATGAAACTAAAGTAAACATTTTACACAAATTTCATTCTCAAACTTTATGAAAATCCAATAACTTGTGTAAGTTATAACGCTTTTTTATAAATAAAACGTGTTACATTTAATTGTTTCTTTTTCGTTAAATTGTGCAACACCATCATCCAAACAACATGGTACGAGTACACTAAAAAAACAAAATAACATTCAAGCTGGTAGCCAATCTGCCTTTACACAAACATAAGCGCATTTCAAAAGAAGATAAAACAAACAAGTATTCAAATATTGACAATAATTAATTACCTGTTCCAAAACAGTTAGATAGTTTCGTGTTTCTTTTTGTATGTATCGTTTATACACGGTGCAATCCTACGGGAGTGCGGGAGATCTTGCTTTGAGCAAACCGGTTCCTCACCACTTTATTATTGAGCAGTGTAGCTAGCTATATGCGTGTAGGAGGAGCCGCGGTTCCCTGCTAACTCTGCGCTTGTATATCCGATGTTCTTCGAAACCATAACGTCTTCATTTTTTTCGCGCCCTGTTTTAATCCTACAATACCTTACCAGCACTGATATCACAAAACTAAATTGTCAGTGTTATAACAAATTTGATTTTCAGAGAGTTGCATTTCGTGGTACGGTTCTTTCCGCTATTATTCTCAAATTTAAATTTGCTTTATAAGAATCTATTATATTATAATTATGGTGGGAAATGATTTAACTCAATAGTACGATCTTGATCTGTTCATTATGCCCACAAGATTTTTTTAAGAAAAAGGTAGGTAACCAAGCAAACGGATCCTATCTCTTTCAAAAATCTTTGGGTAAGTAATCACCATTTTTCATAGGCATCTATAAAAGAAGACTACTACAGCTGTGTTCCCTTTCTTAAGGGATATCTAATAGGAGATGATGAAAGATTTTGATGGAGTGGAAGTAGAAAGTAATGGTAGAAGAAGCAATTATGTGGACAGTTAGAAGTTTTACTTGCCTAAGATCCGCGATAAGCAAACAAAAACAAAAAAATAATGATTTGTGTTTTTTTATTAAAGGAAGTGGATTAATAGAGATCTTAATCTAAATCTTAACGAAAAATGGCCGTCGGCAACTCTTCTCTGCCCAACCACTGTCACTAATAACAACAATATCAAACACACGCCACCACTTTTCCACAGTGTACACGACACATGTTTCGCGTCAACGGGAGGCATCATCAGGTATTGTAGACTCTACAGAAGACTACCGTTAAGTGGGTATCGGTGACAGTGGTTGGCGAAGTGAAGGGTTGTTGGCGGCAGTTTAAGATTTAGATTAAGTTGTGTCTCATTATTTTTCTGCTTTTGTTCGCTTACTGCGGATCTTAGCCAAGTAAAAATTCTGACTATACACATAACAATGGATTTCCGCAAAGTAACGCCTAACTCTATTAATCATAGAAGAAGCAAGTAATAGGAGTGGAAAAGAGTAATGCGAGGGGAACTTGGGAATGAAAGAAGGGGAAAGGAATTGGGCATAAGATTTTTTACTTGTACGCCAAGAATGAAGTAAAGCCACTACACGACTACATTCAAGCGTCATCAAGTCATCTCATATCTTTTTCTTAAAACATAACTTTTGATTTTAAAAGGGCCGGAAATTTATGCACGTATTTGATTGAAGACATCCAAAGTTATTATATACGAAATTAATAGGTCTATTCACAGCGTCGAAAACTCACAATATAAAAAAAATGTTTTTGAATACATTTTACTATTTGACCAAGATTGTCTAAAACTAATTACTACGTGTTAAATAGTTTGTTATATTATTTATAGATATTTATTCCGAATCTGGTTACTCTGCCAATCCGCATTGGATTAACCACGCTTTGGTTAATGTCCTCCAGCATTGAGCTGTTGCCCTCCCCATTTTATATAATAAGTGGCTTATATAGGGGTTGTGGAAAAAATCTAAAGTGCGAAAAAATGCTTAAGAATTTATATTTTATTTACTTTTAAATTAAAAAAATATGTAAATCAAAAATAGTTATGTTTAATATTTAAATTGAACTCCTTTTGCCAACTAACATTACTCATAACTCCCCTTAATTGACGTGAAATAGCTTGTCATATGAAGAATGCACTAATGAGTAAGCCGAAAAGAAAAAGAGCACGCTTTGAAGAGGATGTTGAAAATACAAATCGAAAAAATGTTGAAACGACAGTTTCTACTGTACATTTGTCCCGGAGTCCCGAGATGCATATTTGTCCCGGAGACGATTAGTGTCAGACTAACGGAATTAGTTACGTAGCGAGTTCCCCAACCCCGCAACAGTGTTAAACTAAATTTTAGTTTAAAATTTGTGTTCTTTTCACGCTTGAAGAAGAGAACTTGAAAGGGATAAACGCCGCTGTCAATTAATGGAGAGTCTCTTAAAGTAATAACTGTTAGATCAATCGCCGTGGCGTAGCGATGGCAAGCATCCAGCATTTGTCACTGGACCACCCGGCGCCGTTGTATTTATAACCAAGTCCGCGTATGCGCCCGTGGGCGGCAGCGCTCTAGCCTCTAGCCGTTTTATCTGGATATCTGTATTAAGCGTGTTCCTATTTGATTCGTGGTTGTACACGTGGGCGAATCCACGTGCTATGCGTAACGCCATGACAGTAAAAATTCTAATGTAAAACAACGGTTTTTTTTCACAATCCATATACGTCCCACTAATGGGCATAGATCCTTCCCATTTTTTGACATAAACCTCCTACGATTGTCTTAGACTGTTTTGTGGAATATCAGACTCGAAATGAATACCTATTGGGCATACATACATATATTATACTTATACGGAAATTGAGATAGTTACATCTCAAAAATACATCATACAAAATAACAGTAAGTTATTAACATATAAATAAACAACTTTAAACCGCCGCATTATTTTTGTATAAAACTGATAGATGAAATATTTTCACTGAATTTTGTACATTCAAATAAAAATATCCTGAAATAAAATAAATACAAGTTTACGCAATGTAAACAGAAATGCCTAGTACATACTAGGTGTCTTCACAATGGTACAATAATATCTTCTATGTAATAGTACTTGCAGAATATTCAAAAATTTACCAGAATTATTTTCACATACCTTTAACACAACACTTTCACACACCCTTGCGAAAAACCTCGCTTATAGAGTTACAAATAACTAACTTAAATGCACTATAGATACTTATGTACACAGCGTTGTACTTCGATGCATCATAACTTACTACGAAAATGAGGTAGACCTCATAAGTATAGATCACGTAATATACTGTAAACAATTAAACAAGAAAAGCACTAAAACAACAGGCGCAGAATAGTAATGTGCAGCGGCTGGAAGCGCTTCATGGTGTGATGGTTTCTTATGACTCTTTGTATGATTCTTTTGGTGTTTATGATAACAAAGCCTGGCTAAGTTATTTTGCATTCTTGGGCAATCGAAGTCCTCGTCACCATCACAACGGCATTCGGTAAGTGCTGCAGCTTTCTCCTGCTTCTTTAATATCTCTATTGAGTTAAGGCAGCGGTTAGAGCACTTCTTGCCGCGGTACATGGAACGGCACAAGTGGCGATAGTAGCTCAATGCGGTGGAGCACTGGGCGTCCGCCAGGCAAATGAGTTGGGAAAGACGACAGGAAGACGTCGCGTTGGCAGCTCCCGTTAGTACCTGAGACCGACACACCTCCATCCTCTGCTTGGCTTCGAAACAGTAGTCGTCTTCACACTCACACTGCAACAATAAAAGCGAATGTTACTAACAAATAGTCATAAGAATTTCACATAAGCAGCTATATGAGCTATAGCTGCTTATGTGAAATTGATTAAGATTGCGCTTACTATCTGAGGCTATGGGTTCGATTCTGCTATTGAATTATTAATGTGAACTATATTTTCCTAACAAACGCATTATTATCTTATTTGGAAATAGTTCATAACAATTCTAGCAATATTAAATCATTGCAATCATTCTTTAAAAAAATTAAAACTACACAGATACCACGTGTACCATAAATGGTACACGATGATACAATATATGGAAAAACTCTAAATAAGCTAATTACTTAAGGAATGTGATGTAATGAAATTTATCGTTGTTGGATTATAATCCCTTAATTACATACAACAAGTAAATATTTTAGAAATGCTTCGATGGCTCCAACAATGTAATTTACAAAATTCGATTTCTGAATACCACTGGCTTCGAAATATATTAGGGTCAATTTACAGAATATGTTGGACTCGATGGCAAATAAATAAAGCCCCCGTCTTACGCTCGATATTTTTTTTCACCGAAAGAGGGCAACACCTGCACACGAGCGAGCGCTGCGGTAGGTCCGATCAAGACATCAAATCTCAAGGCTGCACGCGGCCTCTCCTTTGCCTGGCTTTCGATACACATTGCCCAACCGTACCACAATAATCACACCGTTACGACGTAATTAGAGGTTTGACCGGTCCACGGCCGAGTTATCTACCTCAAACCATACTACAGCAATTCAGGCTATTATTAAGGTCGATAGTTATTAATGCTACCGTATCTTTTACGGTACGCCAGCGAGCTCAGCGTTATTATATCCGAACGTCAGACTATCGTTAATTATTCGTTACATTAAACATCTTCTAGGGTGAGGCGTGCATCGTGAGCTACGAAGTTATATAAGTGAACTAATTTGCGTCCAACGAACAGATGCACTACGAGCAGAGTCCACTGTCCCAATTTGAGCCAAATGCTTTTTGTCGATTTAACTGTACTCGTTATTTGGGATAAGTGCATTACTCTGTTCGTACTAAAAAGTTATTCGTTTTGTAATGATGTTATTTCATTTTAAACTATTTCCATTTGCTTAACTTTTTAACAGGAATGAAATTAATACAAAATTTCAAAAACGAACCGAATCATTCGAGGAATACAGTATTCTTTGTAATAAAAATTCTCTCGTAGCTCGTTGTGTGAGAATTATATACTTCGTGTGTATATTTTTCCATCAATACCTTCTCTCTAGTTCAATAACACATTGTAATAATCATTGCCTAATCTAGTTGTATTAAAAATCAAAGATTTGCGCTTAGCATAGGGGCTTACAACCAATTGGCTCAGTGGCTGGGCCCTCTGCTCGCGGAATCAACGGTCGCGGGTTCGATCCCCGCATCGGAATAAATATATGTAGGGATTACAAATATTATTAATTATTACAAATATTATTAGTCTGGTAACCCCGCCAATCCGCATTGGACAAGTGTGGTGGGTTAACGTCCGTTCCTCCAGAAATGGAGAGGCCAGTGCTCAGCAGTGGGACATATATGGGCTGTACATAAAAAAGGGGCCTACGCGTATAAAAAATAAACATATACTAAGCGTAAATCTTTTTTGATTTTGGCCGTACTTCAGTGTAGGCAGGCAGAGCTTGAATGTATATAAATTAGTCTTATTTTGCGTTTCTATTTTTATTTGTTGTTTTTGTTTAATATATATGGCATAATGAATAAATAAAATGTTTATTTAATGAACTAAAACAATAGGGTCACTTCAATTTAATAATAAATCTATGGAAAGCGTCACGGGGTCGACAACCTGGACCCTCGACTGATGGCGATGCATCGTGCCCGACAAATCTGACGTCTAAATTAGATTTTATTGCGGGCCGTCTGCACACTCGACAACACCAGCGTAATGAGACATCCCTATTTATATGATTCGTAACAAGAGAATCGCGCGACTTCACTTACTAACGTCAAATTCAATGGTCGTTTCGATTAGCGTTAAAACTTTGACGTCAAAATTTGGTTTACCAAATTTTATTGTCTTATATTATAGGGACAGTCGAAAGTTTTACTTAGCTAAGATCCGGGACAAGCAAAGCAATAACAGAAAATTAACAATGTGTGTTTTTCTGTTGGGTCAAGTGGATTTATTTGGAACTTAAACCAAAAACTTACCGTCGGCCATCAATTCTCCACCCACCAACCACTACACACAACACCAAACACACATTATCACTTTTCCATCTTGTAAACGACACGTGTTTCGCCTCAACACGAGGCATCTTCAGGTATAGTAGACTCTACGGAAGACAACCGAAAAGGCACTTTTCGGTTGACTTCCGTTCCAAATAAATCCACTTAACAGAAAAACACACATTGTTAATTTTCTGTTATTGTTTTGCTTGTCGCGGATTTTAACTAAGTAAAACTTTTGACTGTCCATATAGTGATGGATTTCCGTAAAGTAACGCCTGACTCCATTAACAATCTTGTCTTATATTGTGTGTCGTATTATTTACGATATCCATACCGATATCGTTCGAGATGACTCTGTGACCAATTACTAGTATTTGGGCTGATAAGATTTTGCAGGCGTCTATTTGAGAATATATACACATCTGCAATCCCTAAAATCAAGCGTGGGGATTAACATCCCTCAAATATATGGGGGGCCAATGTCCAGCAGTGACGTGTTACGGGTGTATAGATAATGATCATTATATTAAATGTATTCTGCGCGCAATGTTAACTCGAATCACTTGCGGAATCAATGTATATCTGCTATATTTGCCTGTTCATTTAAGGTTAAAGAAAAATGAAGTTTTGCCCATAAATATTTTCAATTTATCTAAATACAAAATTCAGTTCTTAAAAACTTTGTTATAGAACTTTTCAAAATGTGATACCTCAGACCCCCATAGGCAAATTACTTTTAAAAACCTATCTCTAAATTTTTATTGATATATAACATTTAGCAATTTAAAAAAAATTGCGGTCGGTGGTGAGTTTTAATCCCAAGGTGATTCCCTTTGGAAATCTCTGGTCTATACAGATCTATTCATAAACTAAGTTATAGCTTATGTATTAAAGGAAACTTTCATAAGACTTTGTACAAAATTAATAAGGTTATTAATTATACGAGAGAAAATTAGTTTCTTGTACAAATAACTGAAAATATTAAAAATCATGAATGCGGAGGAAGCTTCAAAAAACGCCTCTTAAGCAGTATTTTTTACTAAATTTATTATTCCCGATGAGCTCCTAAATATTCAGATTACTTTGATATGAAGTTTTTAATACTTTTTTTAATTAAAATTTTGCAATAGAAAAAAAAACAAGAACAATTCAACAAGAACAGAACTTTTGATCTTTATTTTTCTTAAAGATTGAAATATAAGTCAGATATTTTGAGTTTTATATTTGAACATTATTTATCTAAATTACAAGAATTAAACCGATTACATTTTCCAAGAATAAGAAACGAATATTTAAATACTACTACAAAACAAATTACGTATTTTGTATACCTATACATATTGTTCAACAAAGCTCTCGATAAACTGGGCGTTCGTCCCAATTGAGAAAGACGTGTCTATAAACAACTGTGGTCATGAAAACTTATTGTGACAAGTCTGACCTTTGACTCACACTAGTTACTCCGTTGTAGACTTTAGCAAAACGCGAATATTTTATTTCCACAATACTCTTGAAACATTTTGATCGACTATTCTAGTCATAGCTAAAAAACTTGATAATAAAGTAATAATGACTTCTAATATTTTCAAAAATTATACTTCTAAAGTTAACCTTTATATGAACGATCTAATAATACTAAAACATCAAATTTCTTTACACGGCCTTCATACAAAGGTTTGCACTCAATACGAAAAAACTACCTAGTAAAAGCTCTAACAAAAAATCTATCTACATTAATATATTAACAATTCAAAAAAGTATATACTATAATAAGAAGTTAATATAAATTGTTTTCACTGTTAAGTGATAAAGTAGTAAGTGATTTATTATCTGCTTATCAACTTTGTTATTGCAGATAATTCATACAATAAATAAGGAAAACAAAAATTAAGGCGTGTTCAAGATAAAAATACACAACGAGCAAATGAACTTAATGACTTTACTACTGGACAATGTTTTTTTTTATGAAAGGTAAACGAGTCACCTGATACTAAATAACAACCGCCGCCCATAAACATCTGCAGCACTACGGATACAAAAGACACATCGCCTATCTTAGGGTAAAGATTAAAACTATAGTCAGAAATCTGGAGTGAGAGGAGTAAAAACTTATCCTACATTTGTGAGCTCCTTCCCTTCTTCAGTGGAGGTGAGCGCGATGAGCGCGTGTTCACACGGCTTGGGGCATACACTGGTGGGCTCGGAGAGGACATCGCTGCACAAGTACATGTAGGTGTTGAGCGCGTAGCCGCAACCGGTGCGGTAGGCGCAGCGGGTTCGAGCCTCGGTACAAGGCGTCGCCGCTGCCCGCGCCACAGCCATTGACATCAGGGCTGCTAGCACCAACATCACCTGAAACAAAAATAACAATTTATTAAAAGAACGTGTTAGAACGATACCAGTCCCATCTTGACTTTCTTTCAGATCCATTATTGTCTGCGGAAGCGGTAACTTCGCCACTGAGCCAATAGATAGGACAACTAATTTACAAACAACAATTTTCATAAGTTAACTACTTGATTTACATCTCCCCCAAGACGAATCCAGTTTTTTCTAGTCAATTAATTTGTATAATTAGATCACTTAAAAATAATAGTTTAAATATAATTAATATATAAAAAAGGAAGTATTTAAAGTACAAAATTCATATCACATATATCTGTAATCATAAATGACAACATCCTGAACAGAGATTTTCAAAAGACGCTATCTCACACAAGCCGTAGTAAACATGAAGCGATACATAATGTCACGCTCGGTTGGAACGATAAGTAGGTAATCCTTCCCAGAGGCCGTCACCCGACAGTTCGTCCGGGTCCCGTTCTCGGAAGTGCCCCGTCGAGGCCTGCCGCGCTCCGTAAACAAACACACACATCTCACGTCCACTCGCTACCAGCTACCAACTTACACGTTTACCGTAACAGGGCCACTGCTACTAATTAATTTTATCTAGTAAGTAAATATAAAAAAAGTAAATATTACAACTAGTAAAACCACGTTCATCACTGTAACGAATGAGATGTCTGAGTAAGAATTGAACGACTATAATATTGATTACGATAACTAAAAGAAATATTACAAGCAATACGATATAAAAATAATTTGATCCTATGTTATATTATAAAGATAGCTGGGTTTTTCTCAAAAGCTTATTTTGTATCATGAATATATGTTTACATATATGTAAGTATGTACATAACGCATATGATTGTAATTTCTAACTTAAATTACAAATAATTCTCTTAATTATTAGGCAATATAAAAATTAATAAAACATCCTTTTTAATAATTAAATATTATATTAACTTATTACTTATGTGTTCAGTTTTAGCATTGAACTATGAACAATATTTTCTTAGTATAAGAATTATTAGCTCAGTTAGTGTAGTTAACAAGTATTCTAGTAATATCAAAACATAGCTAGACTTTTTTAAATTATTTATTGCATGGTGGTTTATGTCATAAATTAGAGATACTCCATTTTTAGTTATGAGTGTTATATGAAGCGTTTAAGGAAGTAGATAGCGTCTAGCTTAGTAAATAAAACATATCTACAAAAGGACTGTTATTTTTAATACTTTATTGTACACAAAACAGGAAATACAAGAATTAAAAGAAAAGAAGATGTACAAGGGCGAGCTTAACTCAAAATTGAGTTTTCTTCCAGCAAATCCAGGATTATTGCTATATTGATTTTGAATTTAACATAAACTCCGTTATATAAATTTGTCCGACAAACAAAACTGGCCTTCTTCGCATGTAGAACTAAATTTCATACGTATCCTAGATACAAAATTTATTCATAATTCTTGCAAAAAGTGTATAAGTTCTAGCTTGGTACACTTCATATAATTATGAAACAAAAAGCAAATACCGTTTTCATCGCGGCATTTGTATCTTTGCCTCTAGTATCTGCTACAACGGTACTTTAATTCGTGAATAAAAGACAGTATCGGAGCTATGGATAGCGCAATGCGATTTTAGTTATCTTGTTTTTTATTAATTTAAATTGTACGCCAATATTTTTGTAATCTTTATTCCTATTTTATTATCTACATGTATGGTGCAGAAAATACTGTAGTCAGTGATCGAGGGTTCGATTGCCACATTGAGAAATATATATATATATATATAAATATGTATATATAATAAGGTAATTTTTCCGAGTCTAAATTTCCCGCCAATCCACTTTAGACGCAAATGGAGAAGCTTATGCCTAGCAGTGGGACATATATGTAGGTTAACTGGGAGAGAATGGCATTAAATCCGCATGTTGTGCTCACTTTCACAAAGCTTAAATAATAGGGACTGTGAATAATACGCTCATAATAAAATACAAATCGATCATGAACATAAGTACTAAATAAACGCATTTTTCACCAAAAACACGTATTCATTGAGTAAGTTTGAATGCATACGAGATGGCACCGATGTTGTCTTTGCTTTTACATTTTTAGCAACAAGAGTTTTAATTTCAAAAGCGTAGCTACCAATTGTTATTGTAACACTTGAAGTGCTGCGGGGGAGAGAGTTGAACATCTTACCTACTAGTTGTCACTTTGTTGTCTTTTACCAACCGTGAAACTTCAACGGACGTCGACCCTCTTCACAAATTCATCTGTTAGGGCTGTCACCTCACCTCAAGATACTTTTTAAAACCAACTAATTCTTTAAATACTAATTAGGTCGTCAACTACTCGTCGCTACTCAGTAATTACCTTATATGAAGATATTTTCGTAGATTTTTATATAATATATAGAAAAATAATGTTTCTTTTTTGTCCTCTATGCGTTCCTAATCTATTCATTCGATTATGATAAAATTTTGGTGAGTCTTTCTGCGTACAGCAATGACCTTTCCTTGTCCCAAAAGAATATATTTTTCTACGTATATTTATCTTTTTTTCTTTACGTAGCATTGCAGTGCACACCGCATACAGCTAGCTGGGTAAATTAATTATTAATGGTTAAGAAATTATTATTTCTTTGTTTTCCCAACATAGCGAACTACGAAATAATGAAGCACCGCAAATGTGTTGCCTCACTTTGGGCATTCACACTCATGACAGATTCGTTTACATCATTCTAAATTTAACAGTAAATAAATATACATTTGGATCATGTTGATTGTTGAATTGTGAAGTGAATGGCGCATGAATGATTTGTGACAATTTATTTTCGCTCAGAGAGTTGTTGAAAGAGCTCTGACCATTGCTTTTCTATTAGATATGATGCGAAACATATAATATAAATCCAGCAAAGAACTATAATAAATTTATCACGACAGCTTTTTGAGTTATCAAATTAAGTAGCAAAGATCTGTTTCCGCTCAATATATGGCGAAAAACTGTCAGCCATTACGGTGGGATTGCTACTTTGTATAATAAGTTACGCAAACATATAGTAGGCCATCCCGCTACTATCACCAGTTCAGGGTAATTGGCGGAAAATACTGGCACGCACAGACGCATTGAAAAGAAGTAAATAGATAATAACGATGCTGATGAAGTTGCAAAGAACGAGATCAGCAAAATATTTCGGTAGGTTGACCCTGTTCTGAATTTATACAAGTATACCACACACTCTACGCTTCTAATATTTATAGTCCTCACACCTATAGAATAGAAAATCTATTAGTGAGCTAACTGTACCCCAAGTTTCTCGTACTAAAGAAATAATTGTAGCCAAGCAGAGGTACTTAAATAAGTTATAACGAGTAGTATAAGTAGCCAAAATTTAACCAACGTTCTAAGAAGTCTTAAAGCAATCTTCCACTAAATCAAGGCTTGCTTTTCAAATATCACAATCCGAAACAGCGAGTCTTTTAGATCAAATCATGGCTGCAGGTACAATAAAATCCGTAGATAAATAACTGTCGTCTGTCACGGTTTAGAGATTGAATCTTAAAAAAATGTCTTTGGTCTCGAAACAGGTACCGACGGAATAGTTACACAACTTTCAAATAGACATCCGAGGAGAGCATTACTGCGACAATTTTACAGCCGCGTGGCGAGCGGTTAGCGGGCAGGTGTGAAAAGCGTTTGGAATTGCTCGCGTAGAGTCAACAACTGATCACGACCGAAAACGAGCGCGCGAACACACTTTTCGTAAACCTACACATGCGCATGTTTATTTATTTAGTACAAAAATATAGACACAAAACAGAAATATTTTTTAATGTTGTTGTTAACAATTCTTATTACACATTCCAATTAAGCTATTAATATATTACCACCAAAGACACGAACTTGCGACGCCAGATCGTAAACCTGATCTTTACAAACTGAGCTAGTGCTACAATAAATTAATTAAATTAGGTGTAAACGAAATAAAAAAAGGATTAATAAAATTCTCCTATTGGATGTGACAAGACTCATGTTTAGCCGCTGTTTTACTAGATCTTATTGCTTTCCTGCCATTACAATAGACACAAAAATATCTGTTTTAAGTCACATAAGGTAAGATGATGTAACAAACATAAATTATTGTACTAAAAATAACAAGAAGTTAGTTTTAGGTTCCTGATAACCTTTAAACAAAAATCCGCGAAAAGTAAGTAAAAAGTCACAAATTAAAAAAGGAATTATTAAAAAATAAAAGCGTCGAATTAACTTTTTTTCATACCTACACTTTATTAAGTGTCAGTAACATAGTTTAGCTATTAAAACCTTAAGAACTAAATTATTACCAATAATGTAGAAAAATCAAAACCGCCCATTTTTTGCAAAAGGAGTTTATGTATCAACATAGATGTGTATAATAATTAATGCATTTTAAATTATAAATAAAAATATATGAAGAACCAAATTAGACCTACTAAAAAATTTCTGGCATGTTGAAAGTAGACAAAAAAGAAATAAAACTTCAAATACTTTCAGCGTGACAGCGCTTACGAGAAACGTAGTTTTGTGCGGCGCTAACCGCTAGAATAAACAAGGCATACTCTCGTGCACCTTTATTATTGCGTGTCGTTAAGCGACAATTGCTTAAACATACAACTACCGGGGACTTCAAGTTGTTTAAGAAGTAAAAAAATAGATCATTTTTACCTGACCTTTCAAGTATAGCCTACTTCTTACAACGTTTTATATTAACACATGTATTGATTTAAGATAATATATAAAAAAATACAAACCTTACTAATGAATTAAGGGTAATAAGTCCCCAGTATACCTCTAGCATTCTACAGACCTTACCTCAATGTAGATGATTTTTTGATAATGCGTAACATGTCGTTTATTTTTATGTATCTCTATAGGTTTTCAATTATATTTGTAAATATTACTTTTTAAGAACGTTGTAATTTATCATTATAATTATAAAGAGAAAAATGTAAAATATTATAATTAAATATTTAACTATCTTTCAATGGGCAAAGATTGCGCTTACGATATAAAGTCGTGTTCGTATCTTTCACTGGACTATTGATGTGAACCATTGATGGAACTTGTTTTTATGTCATGGTTGAAGTGTGCAAATAGTAAAAGGTTGAATAATAAAAATAAATACAAAAATCTAATTTTAAGTACGCAAACAGGAACTTGTTCTTTTGTTTGGGGAGATTTTATACACGATTAAGTTGTTTTTAATTTTATTGTATTGTACGTGTGTTTATGTGTATATAAGTATGAGTAGTAGTATATACATGGATGTACGCGATCTGACCACGTTGGTTGTTGCTGAAAACTAGCGCCAGGTGCTCCAATAGAACGCCTGGCATATGCTGAGCAAAAACCATTTTATGATACTTGTAGATTAAAATTATTTTCTTTTTGTTTTGTTTATTTATAAATATATTATAATATTATTAATGTTTTAATTTTAGCTTTTGCAAAACAATGTGTCATAAAGTTTTTTCTATTTCTATTTTTAATAATCATAAATATAAATAAAACAATATTAACTTCGCAATTACACGAATCGCTTCCACCGCTTCAATTTGGCGGACTCCTTTACAGCCGTGATACCGTGACCCAAATGAATTATACCGAAACGTCTGACAGATAAGAAGCACCGACACGGTTACGGAAATATACCTACGGTTAGATCACCGCCGGCTCTAGCTGCGCAAGTGTAATTTATTAGTACTACACCGTAGCATTATTTAATCTTCATAAGTATACCCCTAGATAGGAGAATCTACTAGTATTTGTTGCTGTAGCCGTCTCATATCACACTTACGCGACGAAATACTATGGCCGTATGATGTAGTTCTCGGTACTTTCTGTACCGAGAACTACATCAAGGTTACTAGAATTACACTAGATAGATACGCAGATGTAGGAATCTTATACCAGTAAAGATTCTGATCGTTTTAGTCATTTTCAGAAGATTACATACATATCGCAATTAGTTGAAATGACAGTTAAGGTATGTTGTGATAGTAATTACGAATAAATGTCAATTGTATGAGATAGGAAAACAATATTTAAAATTACCCTCGAAATAGCAAAATTTTGCAACAAAATGTATGAGGTATTTAATTTAATTTGCATAATGTTGGGTTGAGTTTTATTTGGCATTTCAAGTATGTATACGTTCAATTTATACATTAGATTAAGTGTTATTATTGCAACAAATTTTAATAGAATATTAGCTAGTTTATTCGAAAACATGTTTAAGTGTTTTTATGCTAGTGTACATTAATTATATATATTTATTTATTATTATTGTACTGTTTTAGGTACAAAGGCGAACTTACAACCTAAAATTTGACTGGCAGGGAATGCCATCCAGCATTAAAATTTATAAACATTCACAATAAACATATACCTAATATATGTTATATATATATATATATATATATATATATATATATATATATATATATATATATATATATATATATATATATATACATAGTGGCCTAATCTACAAATTTACAGAAACAGTGTTAAGTAGATTTTGTATACTAGACTATTAATCTTTAAAACTATACTAAAAACTTAGTTTCGGTAGTGTTTGGTAGATGGCGTTGATGAATGTTTGTATTCCATTTCAAATTTATGATTACTTTCGTAGGAAAAGCCGCCTATTATTTGATAGGCCCTTTAACTTCAGCATTTGGCTTGGGCCACTCTTCCGCTGAGCGACTCATATGTCATATTTACAAAATTATGACGGAGGAAAATTGATTAGGGAGGCAGAGATTTAAATAAAAGTCCTTAACTCTACCCTTAAACTCTAAAACTCTAAAAGCGAGCATCATACATATATTTGTATCTGTAGATAAAATCTCTATAAAATATGTATAAAATATACATGATATCAACAACTAGTGTTCCTGAAGTATATCTAACGCGTGTGACAATTAATTTAGGGCACGCGAAGCCATTTATCGAGATAGCACCATTCATACAAACAAGGCATCGCTTGCGTAACTCCGCTGCGTTGTAATTACCCTAATACAAATGATACACCACTATCGCGGCACTGATAGTGTGAGCGTGTTAACAAAACTCATGATAGGTTCATCCTACTAATATTATAAATGCGAAATTTTGTGAGTATGGATGTATGTTTGTTGGTCTTTCACGAAAAAACTACTAAACG
Organism: Baronia brevicornis; assembly: GCA_031353405.1. Classification (NCBI taxonomy): domain Eukaryota; kingdom Metazoa; phylum Arthropoda; class Insecta; order Lepidoptera; family Papilionidae; genus Baronia; species Baronia brevicornis. Next base: position 96,028 of record JASFAT010000745.1, on the reverse strand, counting down.
GATTTGGATGAAACTTTTCAGTAATATAGGTTATACATCGGAATAACATATTATGGGCTACAATTTGTAATGATATAATTTTGGTCGTAATATGTCAATACAATACATGTCAATTAAGTTGGAAAAAATTTTGGCCTCTGAGCTATCTTGGCGTACTCTGCCTAAACCATTGGAGTTACACAAGGATGATGTACCGTAGGATTGTTTGTCTTGAATAGTTCTCAATAAAAGTTCGCGACAGCATATATACCTTATATGTACTAAGACCAAAATTGTGAAGCATAAATTAAGTTAAAAAATATATATATTTATTTAAAATGATGTCACGAAACTTAATGTGGTAGTCCAAATTCCACGCGAGCGAAGCCGCGGGCAAAAGTTAGTGTCCATATAAACGTAATTTGCCGAGATTGCTGACATGTTGGAATGTTAAGGGCGCATTTAACTTCATGACATCAACTTTCAAACATTCCTGGACAAACTTAAGCAGCAACAGCTCAGTTGGTAAGGGACTCATACGAGAGGGACAGGGCATCGTCAGGTGTAACAAAACGTGGCAAGGAGGAAGACGAAGTGGTCTTACGAATCGTGACGTTCACAGTTTATTACACAATTATACTGTAATTATTTTTGGGATTTTAAATTATTTATTTTTCTTTTTTTTAAATGTTTATTGATTTATTTTAATTTTACGACTGAAAAAATAAATACTTTAAAATATTGTGTGCTCACAAATGAATGAATCGTGTAGAAGAGAAGAGAGGGGTTTTGATCTTTCGTGACGAGGTATTTATATGGACACACCTATAAATACCACGTCACACGCAGAAAGTGTGACACAGCGTTACGAAGGAAAGGTTCCAAAAATACAAAATTTAGCATGGATATTCATTCAATCCAAATAGTTTATCATATAATTTACTAATTGCAATGAGTTATCCCCTCCATCTGAATGAATAGCAATTCAATACCATGCGTTTTTTTCGAAACTTTATTCCTTGCACCACCACGGCATGGAAACAACTGCCTTTGGCGGTATTCTCCGACCAATACATTTAAACCTTCAAAAAATAACAAGCTCTCATTTTAAAAGCCGGCATAGCATTCGTGGTCCCTATGGTGTTGCAGATGTCTAGGGGCGACGTTGATTGCTTTTCATTCAGTGATAAGCTTGCTCGTTTGCCTGCCTGTCCGATAAAAATAATGATGTACCACATATGCATGTAGTATTTTTCATTGTGTTGTTGTGATGTGCTGCTTACCTTAGGATAAGAACGTGAACAAAAAAGGGAAGAATATTGTGATGGGGAAGAAGTAATAGACTCGCGGAATTGATAGAGTTTGTTTCGTGTTCTTAAATTATGTATATATTAAATAAGTCTGTCAATCCTATAAACATAATAAGGTTACTTACTATAATCCCACTCTGTTTTAATTATTCAGCACTTGTATGTCATCACGCCACAGTGTTTTGATTTTATATCACGTCCATCTGTTTATTTAAGGATGCTATTGACGTGGTCTTTATTCTTACTGATGTGCAAGCACCTCTATTAGTTCTAAATCACCCTCTACTTGTTCAGTATAAATGTTAATTACATTAAATTAAAATACGGGACTAATTTCATGTTAAAGATGATCTTAAATCAAAATATACTACTTAAATTAATAGATTTTAACTTCCTATATATTTTCCTCCAACAATGTAATAATATATATAGGAAATTTATAGATAGGGCCTGAATTTAAAAATAATTTTATGGTGTAAAAATCTATTTTTTACTAGGAGTATGATAAAATAGATGGCATAATACATAAAAGTTAGAAAAATTAATTTGAAGTATTCCATGCATTAGTTACGCTCATAAACCTGAGCACACATCAAATATTTAAGGTTACAAACAAGTTTGTTATAACCAATACAATGCTAACTACATTTGCACCATGCAAAGAGTACATTGTTTCAACTCTTAGATTACATTCGTAATCAGCACTCGCCTAATTTTAAGATAACGTTAATTTCTCAGTTTTAAGGCATGATTATAATAATTGTTATAATATTTAGTGTTAAAGGTGGGACAGTAAACAGTGAATAAAAATATTTTATTTCATATTTCAAGAATGTAAATTTAATTTTTATAATTTCAAGACAAGTTGAATAAATTGTACTCTAATTTATTTTTTTGTTATTCATTCATTAATAATAATAGTTCATACTCACAATTATTTATTAGTGTAAAATTGTAACATTAAGAATTTTACTATAATTTATGGTGTATTGTATTCTAGTCAGATGAGAAGTAAATATCTTTATCGATGTTAAACTTATCGATGTAAAACAAATTCGAAAAATAATATTGTGTGCATACGTACCAGTATACACACAAAACTAATTTCCACCAATGTACACGACACGTGTTTCGCCTCAACAAGATTAATCTTCCGGTGTAGTAGACTCTACGGAAGACAACCGTTAAGTGAATCTGAATAATGGATTTCCGTAAAATAACGCCTGACTTCATTAATCATTGTTTTAATTGTATCATATGTTACTCTACATTTTTTAATTCTTTATAATCTATGTTAATTCTGTCAATCAATGAAGCACTCCCTCACAATTCCCCCGTTGGCGTAACTCCCAAACTTAGCAGGCGAATAACAAAAGCCTATATTGGTTTTAATTATATATATAAAGAACCCAGGAACTACGGCATGTTTTCTACTCTGTGTATACCAGTATATTTATACTGTAAAAATAATAATATTTATACTTTATATACTATGCTAAATAAAAAACTAAATCAAAAACTAATATACTTTTTCTTTCTCAAATATCGTTGTATATATAAAATAAATAAGTTTTGACCATGTCTTGCCCGTGGTAAAAATTATTTATGATTGGAATACGCCTTTACACGTACCCACACATTTGCACATTTTCGCTGTATTTAAATCTGTATACGATAACGTCAAGAAATGAGAATGGCTTCACAAGAATAGCTTCATAGTAATATATATGTATATGTATATATAATTGTCACATGAGAAACTCTACCGGTGCAGCTTCATTTCTGAGTAATGATAGATCGTCATAAATACGTGTGCACTTGGAATGCCGCTAGCTTTGCTTCAGAGAACTGATTGCATAACAACAGGATACCAACCAACGACAAACTGCATAAGTTGATAACAACTCTCTCGAACTTTCCAATTTTCTCTACAGCGTATATAACTATAGTCAGTAGTAATAAATAGCAATTAAATGTAATTCGGTAACAATCAAGTATATTAGAATTTTAATATTTTTGTTATCGAGCGAAAAATTAACATTATTTTTAAAAAAAATTATAAAATGAGAATTTAGCTAATATGCAAAAATCTTTGAAACAATAATTGTAAGTTAATAAAAAAATAATTAAGAGAACAATGAATATAGTTTCATTTTAGAACTATTATACATTTCATTTTAAGGTAAAGGAATTAAATATAATAAAAATATACATAGTTACCGAAATATTAACTGATAAGCTTACATTTAATGGTTGCCATTCACTGTCACAAATAATATTTAAGGATTCACATTCATATAATTAAACTTGATGAAATACTCGTTTAACGGTAATTTATTTAAACGTATTATATATTTTATAATACATTTTACAATTTTAATAGAATATTGGTTTGTTATCGAAGAGGCAGGCAACCGAGCAAGGGAACACCTGATGGTAAATAATCACCCCCGCCCATTGGCTTGTAGTACACCAGAAGCGTTGCGTACTCTAGAGCAAGAATGTAAATAATGGGAGAAGAGGGATTTAATGGGCGGGGAAGAAAGTAATAATGGGAGCGGAAAAAGAGAAGAAAGAGAAAATGACTTGGCCTCCGGAATACTCCGGATCACGACACTCTCCGCGCGAAACGCGTTTAAACAATAAACTTCCACCATTTAATGTCAATATCCTATGATTGTGTGGTAATTTCACGACCTAATCGAGCTGTCATGACTCTACCGATCTTAAAAAAAGTTTAAATTATTTGTTAAATGTAATTATAAATCCTTTTAAACAAAATCTATGCACATGACGTCTAAATTTTATTAGTACGTTTATTATGAAGCGCGTATTCATATGTCCTTGTGCACTCTTTCAATAAAAAATCATGCGGGCTAGTGAAGACAATTGAAAATTTCCCATGTGTCTCACATTCCGACTGGTAACCACCAATTTCTTTCATATACTTTAAGGAAAATAAAATTATTTAAATCAACTTCAATACCAACACCACATTTTGAACGCTGCCAGTTGTTAATGTTGTTGGCATCGAATAGAAAGAGTATCTTGGAAAGGAAAAAGGAAAAGCAATAAAATATTGGATAACTATTGAGAATATAACGAAAAGTGAAAGGTCATGAAACTTGTATTTTATAATTCTATCGAGTTACTTTTAAACGTTATAAAAGCTCTGCAATGGTGTTCTTTTCTTGGTGTATTCTAAGTTCTATCTTAATTTAAAATATCAAAAAACAGGATGTCAACTGACAAAACATAATTATAGTGAAATTATAATTCATTAAAAAATATATACTTCCTTGTTTCCAAGTTACAATGCGGCTTAATATTACGACCTCCATTAAATTTAATATCTATTAATATTAAAATCAATAATTATACCGTCTCTAATCGTATCGCAATGTATCCATTTATCACAAAAAAAGACGTAAATACCTCATGACCGGAATACATTCAAAAAACTATTATAACATAAATCACAAAAAGGTTTCGAGAGACAAATTTTAACACATATGGCATGCAGCTGCCAAGTATTCAAAAGTTTCGGTGTTTCTGTTTCTTCTCATAAATCTTCCTATAAATTCCAAGAGAAATATTGTAAGGAAAAATAAATGTCTCATCTCTGCATCTGCTTTTGGTCATTAGAGGCGATAATCTAATTAGCGAAATTATCAAAAACTTTAATAAACAGGAAACCATTCGCTGTAACACGTGACTGAAATGAAAACATTGACCAATACACCGCGATCATTTTTGGTAACACCCTCTGTAAACGGATCGTAAAACTAAACAATGGAATTGCATTATTATGTCACCCCATAAACTCTGTTGATTGCTTCGTAAAGTAAATAAGTATTGTTGCTTGAAAACGAAATTTCTTTATTTGTTGTTTATTTATATAATTTTACGAACTTTAATAAGATCAAAGATTATGATGAAATAAATTTATGTTATAGTGGTAGAGCCATGATACCATGAATGGGCCGACCTAACCGGGAAAGTACCACACCTACACAGTATATCGACGTTAAGTGGTAGCATTTTATGTTACCGCGTTTCGTAGAATGAGTATAGGGATTTAGAGACCCAATTCCTTTACTCTACCTTTGTTTCCTTCTTCCCCATCCGTTACTTTCTTCTTCCTTCCCATTACTTACATTCTTGACCTAAAGTAGGCAATGCAACGAGAGTGCCTTTAGTATTAATGATATATTAAGCGCTGGTAGCTGCTTACATATACGCCTAGTACAACACCAACAGGAAGAAATACTATTCAATGCCGGAAACCGCACAGCATCCTTATTATAAAATACAAATTATGAAGATACTCCATATAATTAGTCGATTTATTTAAAAGAAAAATATTGGTGTGCCTTGTTAACATTTTCGCGGTTGTATTGAAGAAGAAATTTAAGATCAAGATTTCAAGGTCCAAATATTTAGAGAGAGATGGACATGGAGTCTCATATTGCAAGGAAAACTTATGAACACCCCAACAACACATACAGTGATAAAAAGTTTAATATAAAGTACGTTATCTTGTCTTCAAGATAATGCACAAGGCAGAATGTCGGGAAATTTAATATCCTTGAAAACCCTGAACTACAATTAATAAGATGAGTAAACAGCGCTTAGAGATATCGGATGCTGTTGACGTTATCAGATTTCTACAAAGGCAATAAACTATCTATCTATATTAGGAGCTAAATGTAAAAACTCAGGACAGCATTCTTGTACGACAGATATTTTAAAATAGAACCACTCCTAACTGTCGGTCATTCTCCGCCTATTCTACGAATTGAAACCAAAATTAACATAATTTTCCGCTCTGTAGACGTAATGCGAAACTTTAGTTGTTACAAAAAATCTTTAGAGTAGTGATTGTTTTAATTGTCCGTAGTCTTCGTGCAGTCAGTATAATTAACTCGTTCGTACAGTCTTCAAAAATATGTACTTATCTGTCTGTACACAATTTTTACTTACTCCCCGTCATATTTTGTTCAAAATTTCTATTATTTTAACTTTTTGTTATTATTTATTTCATGGTGAATGCGTATTTGAGTTTCAGAATTTTTAATATGTTTTTGACCTTTTCCGTTTTTTACTTTGTTTTGTGAGAGCCATCTTTTAATTTTTGTATTGTTCTATGGGTAGGTACACTATAAAATTATATAGCGTCTACTATGACTTAACTAGGATGACAAGTAATACAGTTGCACGAATTTGTTTTTATTGCACCATTTCTTATAGTTCATCATTAAAATATTTCTTACTTATGTAGAGTAGTATAACGACAAAAACATTTTTTACTCTTTCGAAAGCAAATATTTTTACTTTTTAATTAAACTACTTTCCACGCATCACCACTCTGTGGAACCAGATATCTTCAGCAGTATTTTCAAGTGGATACGACATTGCAACTTTTAAAAAACATGCCTACTCATATCTCTAAGGTCGGCAACACATCTACACCAATGTCTACAGTGTTTCAGTTATATGGGTTGGATTGCTTGAAGCGACACACTTGCTTGTTTGCCTTCCAATCCCATAAAAATATCTCTTCATTTTTTGAAGAAATGGACATGAACCCACAAAGCTTATCCTTATTTTTTTAAAAACCAGGCTTATTTTAACTTCTTATTGAATAATGATTATATAAAAAATGTTTAATAGTATTAATAATAATAATAAAACTTTATTTAAAACTTAATATGGTATTGTTAAAACAACCTAAGTTGCTAAGGAACACGACCGCTGAGCTAAGCGCGTAACGATCAAGAAGAAGAAATTATAATTTGTTTAGAGACACAAAGTTATATTATAATACATATGTCGGTTTATTGTATAAATTATATATGTAGAATGAAAACTAAGCTAATTGAAATCATATAATATACGATATATTAACTATTCAACATCTATTCATAAGTGTCGTGCTTGTGATATCAAGTGTGCGAAGAGCGAATAACAACATTATTATGGACAAGTTGACGTAATAAATCATTGGGCGACAACGAGCGTAGTTAAACAAATGAAAAAAAAATCCGCAATATATTTTTACGTGGTTTGAGTCACGTCGCAAAGGAATTTCTGTCAATTTTTTTCAAAATTTTGAAGTTTTTTCTGTATCATAAATATCAGGTCTTCTGAGATATTATGTACCACATTTTTGTAGAAAAACGACTTCTGAGTAGTAAGACTGCGGCTCAACTCCTCTGCCATTATTATATTTTATATTACATACTCTTCCTTTACCATAACGCATGCAACACAACATCAGTGTCCTTTGGTGTTACGTATTTGTATATTCGGTAGTCATAAGGAACTACAATCAGTTGCCTTGCTTGCTCACTTCCTTTAAAAAAACCTAATAATTTAGCTTACATACTAAAATACTAAATAATTCTGATCGCAAGGCTATTTCAATTTCATTTGTTATTTAGGAGTTACTAAAGACAGTAATGACGTTGAAAATGAATTGGCCATTGCGATACGTTGCTAGTTTCTCACTTCAATGGTGTGCAATATATTTACGTCAATCCGATAATAGGCCGTCTCATTATTTCAGACCACGTCCGCAATACAGCTAAGGACACGGGAAAAGCGAAGACAATACCATGCTATAAACATAATTGATAGAGCAATCTCTATGCGTTAGCACGCGTTCAGTGATGTATGTATGTATGTATTTATTATACAGTGTATCCGACGCAAATTTGTACAAGGTGCTTGAGCTTTAAATAATTCGCTATTGAATCTGTTTCACCGCTTATTACCTAACGTTGATTTCGCACACATTTTTTTTATTTTAATACACAATTATTTTAAAAAATAATGTTCTTTTCTTTTGTGTTTTAAATAATTTTATGCCACATCTTTTACGATATTTATAATACTATATTTACTTTAAATACTGTGAGGTATTAATGCCTACAGCATATTTGATTTCTTCCGCGGTGGAACGATAAAGAGGACATTATTTATTTTTTTACGTTGGAACATTTCATAGTTTTAAATTATTATACGTGTGTTTTATCTATTTAAATTATAATTGTTTAACTGTATTTCATACTAAAAGTAGCTATTAAAAGTTAATTACTAATATATAATTTATGTATGTCTCAAACTTTATTTAAAGTTAGTTTTAATTTAGGACATTTTGATTAAATATTAATTTTTGTGATTTAATATTGTCGGTAAGACGATCTATCAAGACAGCAGAAGAGGGACTTGTAGTTATTTAAGAAATTTTCAGATCTAGGTTTTGACTATTCGAGAGAAAGGATAAGTATGTAATAGTAATATTATATGTTTCCTTGATGGGCACGGAGGAAAATTTCTGTTGAAACAGACATAAACCCACCACGCTTGTCCAATGCGGCTCGGAGGGATAACCAGATTCAGGATAAATAACTGTAGGTCATACATAATTTTTTTTCCTGATGCGAGGATCGACCCCGCGACCAATCCGTTACAAATACCCCCTCAGGGACAGCCGGGTTATGCCAGGCTCCGCCATTTCCACGTCTACCAACTAAAGCCCCACGATGGCTGCCATCAGTGCAAGGGAGGATCCCGAGTTCTCAGATCGAACTGCTGCTGCCGGGGCTTATCCTTCGAACACCTAGCCTAAAAAGACGGATGTTCAGTACATCGCACTTAGTCCGCTTGGCAGATTATATTAAAATTTGAGTGACACGTTTTCCTGAGTTATCCACCTACGTACATACCTCTTCATGTGCGAAACACATATGGTTAAGAGCGGAAACATTTCTGCTCTTTTAGAATAAATTCATTGCTATAAAAAGCTACCATATTTCAGAATAAGACAATTTTTTTTAACTTCTGTTTTCTATTATAATATTTACTCATACCAAAATAATTGCGTCTACAAAAAAGGAACAGTCCTTAACATTTTAAATATATAATTAAATGACATAAAATTACAAATAAGAAATACTAAACCAAAACAATAACAATATAACATTCATAACTAACAATTTTATTTTATATCATTCCTGCAATATTAAAATAATAATTCAGTGTCAAAAATAAATAAAATTATGTAATAACTAAGTATCTAATAATAATATAAATAGTTAGACTAAAGTGTGTACCTATATATAAAATAATTAAAAAATATAAATACGCTAACAATAGTTTATTGGTATTATGTATAAACCAATTAAGCAACAAGGAAATAAATCTGTCTATAAAATACAATACAATACCCCTTCTTCTATTATTAGGAACATTACAATAAAGTTAAAATAAGATAAATGCACGTACTTTTACTTCGCTGCTCTCGTCGTAGTCACATGGCTTGTTCGTCAGAAAGTTTTAAAATTTTACGATCTCACTCCAAAATAACATTGAAACAAGGTCACGAACTAAACATCACTATCCAATATCGTTTTCAGTCAAATTTTGTCAGAACTTTTCACTTGTTGCTTCTTTCAGGTTGTGTCCAAACTCGTTTTGTTTGTAATCGATGTAGCGAGGATCGGAACGCACCACAAACACGTTTCATGCAGCCGCGCGCGCGCCTTCGATTAAGTTGTGTCGCGGACGCTTTCGCTCCACCGCTTGCGGAGATGACAGATTCAATGTCTTCTTCCCGCCCCAACCCGACTCCCACCATTCGTGCCACTTCGGGATAATCGGAGCCGTATACGGAATAGACTTGTCGAGATTTTTTTTCCTTTTGCATACGACCGGTCTCTTACTCAACGTAGATTGTCTTCAACGAACGATAGATATTCAAATTAAGATAAATCACCAAGGTAATGCTGTATGATGAAAAGGATTAGCAACTTCAAATTCGAGATAACAATATGAATAAATTCAGTTTACATTATATGAAATAGTTTGAAGATTTTTCATTTTCATTATTTTTATCTTTTATTTAAACTCTTTTATTTTGTAGATCAGTGTACTGGAGGCTTAATTTTTTTATCACCATATGTTATAAGAATTATCGCTGATGTAATTCAAACATTAACTTATTATGTCATAAGGTATAAATTTACTTGAACAACTTACATTTTACGTGTATATTTCAATAGGCACACATAGGTAACATGTTCTCTAGAAAGTCATTATTAAGACCTTCGTTGGGTGTATTTTTTGTTCGACTCTGCTATAGTTGAAGTACCGTACAAAAAGTTTATGTTAAAACTGCGTTGATTGAGTTGTTACGACGGCGGCGCGGATGTTCGTCGGAGTAATTTCATGCTCTCGGCTATACAATCATTTATAAAAATGTTTTATGATACTTCGATGTTAATGATAATAATTACTTATGCGTTACACATCTTACAACCTGTTTTTAAATTAACTATTGTTTACATTTGAATGACGGATGACCATATATATACATATATGTATATATATATATATATATATATATATATATATATATATATATATATATATATATATATATATATATATATATGCGCGAATAAATAATCTAAAAATAGGTTATGGGCTTTTAAGTATAAAATCTAAAATTGTCTAAAATATAAATACGTCAAGAAAGATAGAGCTCCTGTATATGATCATTGCGATTAATAGAACACAAATATTGAAATATTTTTGTTTTCATTAGTAATCGATTTATATCTATATTTACATAAAAGAAATACCTGTAGGCAATACAAATATTATGTGCAGGAATTAAATTCACGTTTGGATGAGAACGGTATCTAAGTATTCTAAACGTCCATATTTTACTTATTGAAAACGGTCACCATCGAATTGTGTCTTCCCTGTAAAAATTTATTGTTTAGTATACGAGAAGTTCAAGACATTTCAATAGTGTCATATTGCATATCATGCTTCAAGGTTACTCTATAGCTATATGTATTAACTGAATTGTTATTGATATCCATTGGTTTGAAGTCTAATTGACTCAATGACGAATTTACCGCAATGGTCGCGAGTGACGACCGATTGGCTTAGTGGCGGGGCCCTCCGTCCACGGAGTCAATGGTCGCGGGTTCGATTCCCGCATCGGAATAAACATTTATAAATCCAGTCCGCTTTTCCTTTCCTGCCCCTTCCTTTCTTCTCTATCCTTTCCCTTCCTCTCCGCCAATCCACGGTCTGCCATGCCAATGGATGCGTGGCTAGGGCCGAGCCTCGTCGCAAGCGTGCCGATCGTCCCGGTATCGGGCTCTCCCGGGTATTATGGTGCCTTACCTCAGCATCCAGGGCTCTGCTGGGGCTGACCTCCATCCTCCCTTGCGGCTCGTGGGATTCAGTAAGACGAATTTAATATACCTAATTTGTTGAAAATGACGGCGACGTGGTTCACCACCCGTCACGTCCTGATTCTCACGAGGGCGAAAAGCGACCAATGAAGAGCCGTTTCACTGCGATGAATGGCAGCGGATGAAGCTCTGTTGTCTCTGCCAACCCCTGCGGGGGATAGACGTGAATATATGAATATATGATGGTCGCGAGTTTTATTCTCGTATCAGGATAAATATATGTATGGCCTACTGCTATTATTCAGTCAAGTTGTCATGTACAAGAGTGGTGGATAAGCATCCATTCCTCCAGACATGGGGTGGCCCCGTGCAATATATAGGACATATATAGACCGTGAAAAATAATGAATTAATTGTAGTGTAATGTATATTCACAGCCATAATAAAAATGCTTGACTTGTATATTTTTGCTTTTAAAGTTAATAATCTCTAAGCTAAACTGATACAAATATTCCATATAAACGTAATGTTTGATACCGTATATCAAACATTACGATTAGAAGTTTGCCGATAACGTAATGTTTAAATCTTTATAAGATACTATAATAACATAATTAATATTCTTAATTTTTCGATTTGCACCAATAAAAGTTTACAATTGGCATATTTCATTTTCATATCCATATATGAGGGCTGTAATTTCAAAACCCTTTAAAACGACTTTGGACACATTTACATATTTTTGCACCAAAATAAAGGTTTAAATTTTTATTTTCAATATGTCTATAAGTTAACTTACATAACCCACTTAAATTACAAATTACACAGTAAAATCCATCTAACAAGTAATGTTAGTTGCAAATGCCGCTAAAACGTAATATGTTACAAACACAATATATTCAAAATAATCTTCTTATATAAAATTTCTTCAGGATTATATAGAGGGTTTTGAAATTATACCCCTCATATGTCCTACTGCTGGACATAAGCCCCTAAATTTTTGAGGACTGGACATTAACCCACCACGCTCGTCCAAGGCTGATTGATGAGACACTTAGATTAGGGATAAATACCTAGGCCTTACATATTGTATTTTATATTTTTTTCCCTATATAAGAATTCAACCCATGACAATTGACTTAAAAGCGGTAGCTGCAACATTGAGTCAGTTAGGTTGTCATTATTATCGTATCCCAAATATTTCAATAATGTTCAATAAACTAATAAAATTGTACATATCGCCATTAATATATATGAGTATACTTATTTTGGCTCACACTTAGCTAATGTCAAAACATATTCTTCTTATACATCTTGGGAAGAACGTAACAGCTATTTGAATATTTTTTTTGTATGATATACTCATGGTGAACTCTGTGGGAGAGGATATATTGGACTTGACCAACTAAAACCCCACGATGTTTCACTTTGTGCCATTTTTCTAAACTGCAGGAAACGTTGTCACGTATTACCGCAGTTCCGGTAGCGCTGTACTTAACTAAAACTCAATCACGATAATGGAGTGGAACTGGATTCCTCCAGTCACTCATTTCTTTGGGGCATATGGAAACACACAGTACCTAATCACAAAACTTACATTATAAGCGATGAGACTAGTCCTTCTCTGACACTTAAACCTCGGTTATAGGGTATCTAGGAGAGTATGATAGGTTATCCTCTGCCGTTCTGCTCTCCGCTTGGGTATTGAGAGAGTAGATGTGCTTTCTCTCTCCCTCTCTGCAACCTCTTTCCTTGCCATGACATGCTCGCAGAAGGCAGCCCCCACCGTCCAAGTTTATTGAGCCATCATAAACCACGAGAAAACATTCCCCACTACTTTAATTCCTAAGGCAAGGCTTAGGACTTTGTCTATTACATATCTAGATAGTATCACATTAAAGATACAAAAAAAATTTTTCGCAAAATTATTTTCAAGAAATATACAATCGAAATACAATATTTAATCCCCGATCCATTGATGTACAGATCTTTTGCCTATTTATAGCTTTTGAGGGAATAGATAAAAAATATAGTACAATATAAATCCATACAAACCTGATATTATTGAATCTAAAACATCGACCTTGATCACTATCGATTTAATTAACATCCATGTTTCTTACACTAAAGAAATTTGATTAAAATATAAAACTATTCCCGGCAATTTACATCAAGCATATGGTGTTATTATTTGATTTTTAATATCGCATGTCAATATTAATTATATATTTTTTATTGTTTTTGTGTCTACTAAAATATATTTCGATTGAGGTATATAAGTGGAGTAAAATGAAATATGTTTGACGGCCGATTGGCTCAGTGGCGGGGCCCTCCGCCCGCGGAGTCAATGGTCGCGGGTTCGATTCCCGCATCGGAATAAATATTTATATGGATTTTTAAATGTTTATTCCGAGTCTGGTAACCCCCCCAACCCACATTTCCTTTCCTGCCTCTTCCTTTCTTCTCCTTTCCCTTCCTCTCCGCCAATCCACGGTCTGCCGTGCCAATGGATGCGTGGCTAGGGGCGAGCCTAGTCGTAAGCGTGCCGATCGTCCCGGAGTCGGGCTCCCCCGGGGACTATGGTGCCTTACCTCAGCATGCAGGGCTCTACTGGGGCTGACCTCCACCCTCTCTTGCGGCTCGTGGGATTCACTAAAGACGAATTTAATATACCTAATTTGTTGAAAATGACGGCGACGTGGTTCGCCACCCGTCACGTCCTGATTCTCACGAGGGCGAAAAGCGACCAATGACGAGCCGTTTCGCTGCGATGAATGGCAGCGGATGGAGCTCTGTGGTCTCTGCCAACCCCTGCGGGGGATAGGCGTGAATATATAAAAAAAATGAAATAAGTGGGTGTATCAGTTTTAATAAAATAGTAACCATTTTATCAAGACGTAACGGGGCAATCTGTGTAATAGACCGTTCATAATAATTTGTCCCTTTCCGCTAGGTTGGCCATTCTGGACCATTGAACTGTCATTTATAGATGTCATAATTCTCGTGTCAAACGTCACGAGTATGCAAAATTTAGTATTTTCTTCGCCTAATCATGCCCAAAATATTAAAAAGTAGTGCAAGAAATATTGTTTTATAGGTATATGCTTTTTGAAAGCGTGTGACAATGCAAAATTCTACCAACATAACAACGAAGAAATTTATGACGAACAGTTTTTACATATAAAGATATTATTCATTCATTTATTTTAATTAATAGCTTTTTATGGGATAGGAAGGTAAACTAGCAGGCGTATCACACGATGGAAAACAATCAACGGGGCACATAGACAACAATTTTTTACGTCTTAACTTTAATAGTCGATATCATGAAATTTGTTTAGATTCTTTAAATTAAATAGATAAATAAAGAATAGACAGCAAGAATAGAAAGTATATAAATAAAGAATAGATTTAGCAGCAGCAAATTGCAATTCTTCAAATTATTTCAATTTGGTTTTATTTTTATTATATTAATGTCCTTAGTAGCAAGCAAATATTGTAATAATAGCAAATACATTAATAATCTATGTTAAGAGTTACTAAAGTTATTGTTGCTTCTGGCACTCGCTAGACTGGGTAACATTTTTGTTTGACATATACCCTCTATAATACAATATAACCTGTGGTCGGTGTAGAAAATTAGTGTCTTGTCAAAAAATATGAATAGACGTATGATTGGTTGTTATTTTATTAAAATCTGGATTGAATCTTGATTTACTAAGAATTTCTTATAATGCTTAACTATTTGTCATAAATAAAGTTAATTATTTGCTATCGAAAGTATGGCGTTGAATCCTATTAAATATTTAAGTAAAAATCTACTTAACCAACCTACACCATTTGACGTGTGGTTACAAGGAACCATTGAACAAACTGTTGGAAACGATATTTTAATTATCTCTGATAACTTTGGACGCGTCAAAATAACTAAGTGCGGGAGTGCTGATGGTATTATAGATAAAAATTCTTTGCGGAAAGGTAATTTACAAATCAAGTACGAAAAATAAAAACATGGGAATGTTAAATTAACATTTCCCTTTTTACAGTAATCTTAGGTATTCGTTATAGAACATTATATAGAGTCTGAATGTCATTTTGCCTCGGATGGTATAAGCACGGTATGCACATATCCATTCTTCTAGAAAAAGGGAATCCTTGCGCCCAGAACGTAATGGTCAAAAAAATTTAACTTTATTTTCATAAGATTTATAACATGAAGGCACTTATGTCACTTAACCTTGTCAACAAACTTCAATGTGGATCTTGTTTAATGTTTACATATTTTTTTTGCATTAAAGTCAAAGATTCTGTCTAGGACAAAGGTATTATTAACATTTAATTTTTTACTGGTAGAAAAGTTAAGGGGTAATCAAAATAATAAATTACTTTTAAATAAAATTTCCACTTCCTCCTTACAATTTCTAAACCTCATTATTTTCAGGGACATATTGTTGCATAATTGGAATTGCAGTAAAAACCAAAGGTCTCCCAGAAGTTGAAGCCACCAAGTTTATAGATTTAAGTGCACAACTCCATATGAAAACTACTTGGGAGTATGAAGTGAAAGAAACCCAGTTATTATTACAGGGGAAAATATTACCAAAAATAGAATAAAACTAGAATTTAAAAAAATATTGTTTATTTTCCTCTATCTTCATAAAACAGTTGGAATGAATAAAATTATTTTACATAAAATTTTAAAGAACATAATATGTTGATATAAATTATCTATTACATCTTAAAAATGAAAAAAACAAAATATTTATTTATATAAAACAGAATTTATTTTATAAAATAGAGCTTACCATAACAAATTTTTGATAGTTAAAAGAAATGCTCATAAATCCATTCACAATATTTGTAGTCTGAAATTCTAAAGAAAACCAACTACATATTTTCACAGCCTTTATGAAATATGTTGTATATAAATCAATATATTTAAATAAGTATAAAATGCCCATTTATACAATTACAAGATTTGTGATAGTTATTATGTGATATATAACCCTAAAAAACCATAAAAATCCCTTACACAATTAAAGCAAATATAAATGTTATCTTCATCTTATCCCATGTAACCTTCAAAAGTATATAATGTGTGAGAACCCTAAGTGAACATGAAGAAGAAATTATAATTTAGCTCCAGATTTCAGTAATGGGCCTAGTTTTTGGGCTAGCATTAGATTACCTGAAATCTTAATTTTGCCTTTTAGATATGCAGTTTGAGGATTAAGGGATCCTGAAGCAATATCAATTAGATCACCATCTGAAAGCGTCATTGTTGTGTCTGCTTTGCCACTCTTGGGTTGACCTTCGTAAACAACTCCAGATTTCAAATCTAAAGCTGCAAAAATAGATAAGTAGAATCGATTAAACTTTTTAAACTAAATATTAATACATCATTGGGGTTGGGTTCATTATAAAAAGGATTATGTATATTTTCTGTTTTCTTTTAATGACAAAGTGAGGTCATTAAGCAAATAAACCAAGCCAGTGTTGTATTAATTCACAAATACTGCTGAAAGAAGAGAGTTCCTCAGATTGGTGGTGCATAAAAAAGTTTCGAGAAAAAAGCACTGTACGGGTCCAGTGGATCTAGATGGTAGGGATGAAATTAAAACAATAACATTATATAAATACTCACTCCAATGTTTAACAGTCTTTCCATTCTCGGTTATGTTGTAAAGGTACACTGCATTGATTGATTTTGCTTGAGCTTGATTAGCTTTTACTTGTTCATTGATCTTGGCAAACAGACCGTCACTCTTCAAAGTGCTAGTTGGCTGTGATTGCTGTGCTGGGGTTGTTACTGCAGTACCGCTACTAACCTTTTTCAAGTCCACATATGCACCTGAGAATTTTTATGCTTTTTTATATTTTTATTTAAAAATATTATTTTATTATTGATGTCTTAAATTACTCTCTGGCTAACTCTCCTTCAGAGTCAATGGAAAAGGTTTTGATTCCCACATTGGATGTATAGATAAGATATGTATAGCCTAGTTATTCTGAATCATGTCCCACCAATCTGTCTTGGATAAGCATAGCGGGGCTATGTCTAACTCCCTAAGAAATCAGGTTGTTCCATGTCCAACAGTGAGGTATATATGGACTGTTAAAAATATATTTGAAATATAAAGGAAACTTTATAATTTTATATTAATGTATTAGAAATTACTAATTCATTCTAATACATTGATATGTATTTTTAGGTTCAGTTATCCTAAATTCAGTGAATTTGATGTTCTCCATATTTATGGATAATAAAAAAATATTCCCTTTAGAAGTAGAAAGTTAGCAGTAATTTTAAAACAGTTTTATCTGCTAGATTTAATCAGTTACAGACATGAACAAAAACTACAAATTACCAGAAATCACAACATTGTCAGTTTCTTTGAGCTTGGTCTGGAAATGCACACGGTTTCCTTCAAGCCACATTTCTGTGATCAATGTCTGACCAGGCAGAACAGGTTTTGCAAAACGTGCCTTCACAGCCTTTACTGCTGACGGGTCATTGCCGCCATACCTGTAATAGTATGAAAATAGAACATTTACTTGATATAGGCGATATTTGTTTGTGTGAGTACCTATTACTAAGAATACATCATCAGATATAGGTCAGCATTGACGTTTAGATTATTATTGCAAATGAAAATGGGTTGTATTAAATAATAAAATGAGTTGTAATAAATATAAATAAATGGTCAAATGTCAGACCATATTTCAGACTTACGGCCTGGCTACGGGAAAGTGTGGGCCGGTTATATATGTCAAATGCGTGAAGTTCAAAGCGAACTGTCAAAAGACTCCGAACGGTCAAATGTGCAAAGTTTCAACTGTCATATTTTGTGAAATTTTTCAAGTTTCTAGTCAATTTTCTAAAATATATTTTGTATAAAGTACTGTAATAGTAAATTAAAATCTGTTAAGTCCTTCTTAAATTATTGTAATGATATATTGTACAAATCTATGTGTAAATAGAACACTAACAGACAATGTTACGATAGCTATAGTGCATGCTCAGAATGTTTTTGTTTACTACTCTATCTCTCGTTCTCTCTCTACGTCATCTCTCGTTGTGCTTGGACATGGAAAGTTATGGTCTATAACCGAAAAAGCTATTAAGGTGCGACACAATGATCAATCGAATTTTTATCAACAATTTATATATATTACAATTTGATATATTATGACCAATTGATGCAATGGGTCACAGAGTCAGTGGTCGTGGGTTCGATTTCCGGCATCGGAATAAATATACGTATGGCTTACAGCTGTTTATTTCGAGTCCGGTAACCCCACCAATCCGCACTGGACAAGCGTGGCGGTTTAATGTCCATTCCACCAGAAATGATGAGGCCCGTGCTCAACAGTGGTCATGTATGAGCTGTGATTTTTTTAAAGGGATCAGTCTGTAATATCTGTCTTTACGTCCTGGTACAAATTGTGTATAGGTAGTATTTCCATTAGGGTTGAAATACTTGTTTATTTAGCGCTATTTTACAAAATACATCGTATGATTCGTGATGCATAACCTCAATATATGATGTCGAAATTGTAAACTAAAACTCAACATGTAAACCGTAAATGTATGCCTTACCTTGGAACACATTTGAAACAAACAAAATGGTGGAAAACATGATGGCCGCCATATAAAACTAAAATCGTAATTTCGCTAAAATTTGGCAAAGTAAGAAACGCTCACCTAGCCTTGAGCCTACTAAACCGAAAAGCTAGTATGTATATATAAAACTTATACCAAACAAATACTTACTTAAGCAAAACATGTCTCACGGAGAATCCCAAGGAAGACAATCCATGCAAAATTGGCTTCGAATGACCTGCGGCGGTTGCCACGTTAGGATCAATGTGTAGCGGATTCAAGTCACCAGACAACCTGTAATTACGTACATAATGAAAGAAGAAAACTACTAATAATTAATCATGTTTGAGAGGACTTTATTTACAATTATATTTTTAAATTTAGCAGGAATCGTAGAAAATATGTCAATGATGTTAAAATTTTTATTTCTTTATGCAAGCACTACTACTATTTTATTATGCCATTACCTATAAAGGGCTGCTTGGTCCTCTGCAGTTTGTTGTTCTACTGTGGCGTCGGGAGCCCTTTTTGGTGCCGGTTGAACGTTCATAGACTTCGGGCTGTTACGGGGTCCCCCAAACCCGCCTTGTCCGAGAACGAATATGTGCTGTTGCGTACGGAAAACTAATGACTTGTTTTGGAATATTTCACCTGAAAATTGAATGTACTTATTTATTTAAAATAAAATCCACAATATATGTTATTGCTAAAACTATACACATATACATTTTACTATCTTAACTTACAGTAAAAATATATACAAATTCGTTAGTCACGGTGGTTAATCTATAAAATATATGTTTGTTAATATACATATGTGTGTGTGTAGTGTGTGAGCTTAGGCATGTGTGAGAGGCAAGAGTGTATTTTTATTTAATAATAATTATTGTCAGCGAATTTTTTTTTAAAATGTGACTATATGGTATGGTGGAGTATGTATAGTATGGTATAGTGCTGGAGTGGAGACCGGGACTCGGCAAACTTAGTGTGGGACGCCCCCCTGCTAGATGGAGCGACGATCTGCGCAAGGCGGCTGGCAGGAACTGGATGCATGTAGCCGAAGATCGGGCTAGGTGGCGCGCCTTGAGTGAGGCCTATGTCCAGCAGTGGACTGCCGCGGGCTGATATTGATTGATATGGTATGGTATAATGATGTGAAATAAATCTAGGGCGGTAAATAACTCATTTTAGGAATAATGTGTGCGAGAAATAACTGACTAATGCGATGAATAACTTTATAAACTCAACGTGTTTGTCACAGGGATCACTGGTGACCGGCACTCAACTTGGCAGTGACGTCATGGGGGCCATGGGTGACCGGCTTGCCCGGAATGATTTGATTTGTTTGACATGTTAATTGTGTGACGGGGGTCATCGGTGACAATTATCATGCCAACCTTGGTTATACACTGTAATTTATCTATTGAAGATAATATTTTCATCCTTACATAAATCGCATAATAAAAAAAGCATCTTGGCGCGGATAATCCCTGTAAAATTGTGCATGGTATCCCAGGTATTAACCATAACACATCCCTAAATAATACTCCATTAATATACAGAGTAAATTCTAGTGCTTAAAATTTTGTTTAAAAGCGATATCTTAATATTTCATTTTTGTACATATTAATTGAATCATTCAACGTGAATTTTTTGAACAATTATTTACTCAGTTTTACTATTGCTCAAATCTATTAAAACTACATTTAATATTTGTACAGTGACATTGTTATCTAGATATGAGTTTGGATTTACATATCGTCACGCGTTTCTCGCAGGGGTAGGCAGAGACCACGGATCTTCATCTGCTATGATCTCAACATACCACTCCTTGCTTCCTCCACACTCATCACTCTTTTCATGCAAGCCCGCTGATTAAACGTACTCTTGACCTGACCTTTCCTAAAAATTTCGGCAATTTGGTCAAGGTAAGTTTTCCTTGGTCTTCCCTTATCGACCCTTCCATCCACATCCGCAACGTAAATTTCGTAAATTCTTATTATTATTATTATGGTAGTGAAAGTTGGGTTTGGCATAAGTCATAAAAGCGATGAATGTGGTCGAAATGATAGCATTAAGAATTATGTGTGGGGTAACTTTAAATGAGAGAATAAGGGATGAAAATATAAGAGAGTGATGTGGAGTAAAAGAAGGTGTGACAAAAGTTGACAAAGGAATGCTTAGATGGTGTAGGCACATAGACAGGATGGATGTAAGACTTCTGGTAAAAGACATTCCTTACGTATTAATAAGTAATTAGCTTTTTATTAGTAAACGTAACATACTCACTATTTACAATGGCAACTGCACTGGATCCCTTGTCTAGGATATCAACCACGTAGTTACGTATGGTGAATTTGCCCTCAGTGCCCGGGAAACCACCAATGAACTCAATATATTGCTCTCCATGAAGGATCTATAACAAAATGATGGTAATTATGTCTCCATGTCATTTATGAAAATCTGCACAAAAGATCATTAAACAAACTTCAAAGCGCATACACTAGAACCTGTGAAACTGATGTTACAATATGACTACTAAGATGGTTTCAAAAATAATTTCTATTTGAATCAGGTCAAAAGCATATCTTAGCAAACATTGTTTCCACCACCTGTCTAAAAGAACAACATTCTTTTAGACAGGTGGCGTAATATAAGGAATAAGAATTGCTACCGTAATCTCATCCATCTGTGAATGCCGCTTTTTATTTAATGATTCCTGTTTTTTTTAGAAATTGTTTAAAATATACAATAATATATTATTTGACCACAGTAAAAAATATTCAATAGTTTCTATATTAAAATACACCAATTAAAGCAATCGCTCCGGGATATCTTTGGCGGCCGATAGATTATTGTTATATGTATTTATTTTTATTTTATGTGTTTAATTTTGTTATATTTCATTGTAATATAATTATAAATAAGTAACTATAGTTATAATGTAGCCACGCTGTACGCAAATCTAAAGAGGCATTATTATGTTTATATTATATATTAATTTTTCAAGACTGTTACTGGTATTTGTGCCAAATAAATAAAAAAAGAACATATAAACGCTCTTAACAACCTCCTATTTATTCAATTTTGCTTCAATTCATTTTAATTTATAATAATTTGTAAATTGCGAGTGTTTAGATAATTAAAAGGCTAAGAGTAAACATGTAGGCTGACGATATCTACAACTATATCGGCAATTGCAGAAGCGTTCCCAGCCTTGAAGAAAGTGTAGGGTTCTCTAAAATTCTATTGTCATATCGGTTCGGAAATATCGCTGAAGGTTGTTGGTTCCACAATGGTGCATGGAAAATGTTTGGTAAGAAATAAACTGCACTGTATCGCCATTCATTTAGAACATAGGTTCCAAAACTTTTAAGAACTTCTGCCCCTTGTAATTAGATAAACATTTTAGACGTCTAGATTAAATGTTTTTTTTTTTCATGAAAATAGAGGTATTTCTATTAATTAATGACCCACTAGGTGGCGGTACCTCTTTAGAAACGTAAGATCTAGAAGGTAGAGGTGAAATTACATCACTTTCTAGCATAACTTTACAAGGCTAAGGGAATAATTGCGGGATTAAATTTCATTTAATACCAAGATAGAGCTTACGTTGGTAAAGTCTGCGTGTTTGCCAGGCGGCATGGATTTGCCCAAAATGGGTGACTCCATGACCATACCCGGCAGAATGAAGTATGTCGGTAATGCGGTGAAATCCTCATGGCTCTCATACAAAAACTTCAGATCAGATGGATTCTTGACTGATGCTCCCACTGAAATAATAATATGAATGCAAATAAAAACTTTCAGGTCATATGTATGTCCTATACAGCTAATTACTATTTTTATTTGTACTTTAATGCTATAATCAACCTGCGGCCTGCCGGGCTTGCCCCGCTGCCCTCTGGCGGAGGGGCTGGAGGGACAAAACAAAACGAAGATCCGATTGGAAAAATTTACTAGACCAGGCTAAGACCCACCCGCGGCTGTAATGCCTTGATGGCTGCCGGGGTTCGTGGTTGGCATATCTGGTGTTACTGTATATTAAACCATTTTGAATTTCGCGCCCATAAGAAATTGATACGGTAGTTTGCGATTATTAATGGAGTCAGGCGTTACCTTGCGGAAATCCAGTGGACAGAGATCCGCGACAAGCAAACAATAACAGAAAATTAATAATGTGTGTTTTCCTGCTGGATGAAGTGGATTTATTTGGAACTTGTGTGTGTTTGATGTTGTGTATAGTAGTTGGTGGGTGATGGCCGGAGAGTTGATGGCCGATTTTCGGTAAGTTTTTGGTTTAAGTTGTTTGCTTGTCGCTGATCTTAGCTAAGTAAAACTTTTGACTGTCCACACGGTAGTTTGCTGTAATATACCACAATTTATTCATTATTTTTTAATTTACAGCAGACGTCTGACTGTATCCCAGCAACACGTCATTTTAGTATTTCCGTAAATACGACAAATCAAGTATTTGGAGTAGCGATGTTCTGCATTGGGCGTTTTTAGTTCCATATCTAGCGAGACCGCAGGAATTCCCTTTCCTTGGCTTCCATATTTCCACGTGTCGCTTTATTTGCTGGTCATAACTTGTTTTGAGTTTCCGAGAGTTATTTACATGATACAACTGTGTCAAAATCTATATTTTTTTTTGCGGCCCGCGACATCGCGACTAACACGTATTTGTGGCCCGTATGCAAAAAAGGTTGAGTAGCACTGATTTAATGGATTTTCAAATAAAGTATTTACTTTTTCTTTTTATCATTTTAGCTCTACTAATTTAGTTTGCGAACGGGAATTGCACCCATAACTTTTGGCTCAGAAGTTAAATACTTTAACAACTGACCCTAGTGGTTTTTATAGTTTCAACAATAATGGATTAGTAAAGTATACCAAATGCACGCTACCTATCCTGTGGTTTAAAACAGTAAATTATGATTTAATAGCCCTACCTTCTTGTTAGGGTACTAAGTTATGCAAATCATCAAAATATTTTTTATACTGCTATCTAATATAATTTTGCGTATTCATTATCGTGATAACGAATCATGTACGATAAAATAATAAAAGTATTACCACTATAACGTCGTTTAGATATTATGTCTTTATTGTTGTTCTAGTAGGGTCTTCTTTGTGAATTTTATTTTATAAGCGTTTTATATTTTTTTAAGAACTTGAGATAAATATAATTAACATAACCCCTTTCGTTACGACAGTTCACGCCACAAAGTATGCACATTGTTGGGATTTTCTCAATTAAATGTTACATAAAAGTATAAATTCAATTTTTTTATATCGACATAAGAATTACATTTCAGTTGTCAAACATCATTATTTCTCAAAAAAAAACCTTTTTTCATTGAAAAGACGGGCAAACGAGTGTAAAATGGTAAACAACTACCGCCTCCTATTTACACGCAAATTATGAAATTAAAACTTACCACCAAGTGCGTACAAAGCCAGATCCTTGGCATTATACTTGAATGTAGACCAGTAGGCTTCTTTTTCACTGTCCAGTTTACTACGCTCTTCAAAGTCCTGTATATAAAGTTTAATTACTGTATAAATAATAATTTGTGATACAAAGGCAAACGAGCGAGCGTGTTGCCTGATGGAAAGCAATCAGCGCCACCCATAGGCATCTACAACAACATAGGCAATGCAAAAATGTTGCCGGCCTTTGTTTCAGATTTGAAAGTTTAATCAGTGTACACATTATAATTTGAGATAGAAAGGCAAACGAGCAAGTGTGTCGCCTGAAGGAAAGCAATTAGCGCCACCCGTAGACATCTGTAACAACATAGGCATTGCAGAAACTTTGCCAGCATTCGTATGTAAACTTGTTTTTTTTAAGGTTGTCAATGTCATATCAGTTCAGTATTACCGGTGAATGTAGCTGGTTTCACATAGTGGCGGTGTGTGGAAAGATGTTTCTGAATATAGCCTCCGTACTAGATCTCAATTCAGCCGCAGATAACTATTATACGTTCTTATTAATTAAAATTTTAAAAGTATTAATTAGAATTTTAAAAGTATATTAGCCGGATAACTTGGTCTCCAAAGAAGAGCTGTAGAGAATCAGCAAAGGGGACCCAATAGATGTCCAGATACGTCGACAAAAATTAAGATGGATAGGGCATACTCTCCAGCGCTACACTATTCATATCCCCAAACAAGCCCTCGAATGGAATCCACAGGGGAAAAGAAAATGTGGGCCCCCAAAACAAACTTGGCGTACTGTGACGGCCCAAGTGCAGAAGATGGGCCTATCCTGAAGCGAAGTGAAGCGTACGGCCTCTGACAGGTCGAGATGGAGAAACGTGTCTGCCCTATGCCCCAACAGGGGGACTTAGGACAGAGAGAGAGAGAGAAAAATATGTTCTTAATCCTGTATACAATGTAGTATGAATAGCATCAACACAATTACTTCTACTTTCATCTACCGGATTGGGAAATATGATGGTTTTATGAACTTTGGACATTGCAGCTCGAAACGGCGACCGAACACTTTTTTTAAATTACTGGCATAAGTTTAAACAACGATATTCTTCTTCTGCCAGGCATCTTCCTGCCCTCGATCTTGCATTGTATGGTTTATTGTAAGTTCATATTTGATGTTACTCAGGGTTCCTTTAGTGGATATGAACCGAAAGTAAGGAATCCGCTAAAGAATTAAAGTCACTGACTTTGATTGAAGTTAGCAAACGAAAGTGGCAATGAGATAAAGAAGAGACCTTTTATAGGCAAACATAGTGTGGAACGCCACCAGGTCAAATTAAGTGACAATCTTCGCAAGGTGGCTGACAGAAACTGGATACGTAAAGCCGAAGATCGGACTAGGTTTCGTGTATGTCCAATAGTGAACTACAAGTTGGTGATCGAAGTATGGGAGTTTTAGTGAGTTCGTATTTAGACTGTTATTTTTCAAGTATCTGTCATTGCCTAAAATTTTGAGCTGCATTTACTTTGCTGTACCCAGAGTACATTGCACAGGTACAAAATTTTAGTTTCATTTACAATGAAATGAAAAGGAGCATTGTTGGGTCCAATACCCCACTTCAATCGTTGTATAAATTGTACCACAAATACATGAAAAGTAACAATGACTTAGCATTCTCTACGATAGTGTGGAATTCACGCACTGCATTAAATCTAACATTTAAGTTTATGTATTATATATAATATCTGACATGTCTGCTTTCGTTTTTTGATAATTTAGTATCCGTCTGTATAATTAGGATTACATTTTAATATATATTCAGAACTATTAAGAATAATATATTGTATAATGTAACTCCTGTTGATGGTCCATTAATAAATTAAAAAAATACATTTATTTAAAAACTACTAATAAATGTCTTGTAACATTTACCTGTAACTTTTCCATCAGATCAAGAGTGACCTCGGCGATTTTTTCCAGCCGAACGCTATTGGACATGTTTACGACTTGCGTCCACGCATCCTGTACTGACTCGATTGTCACGGGGTCTACTGGTCTCTTTCTGTGAAGTTTTAAGTTATGCCCGTGTTAATACTTTATGTGGGAGAGATTCCATTGTTTTTAGACTTGGCTCATAGTCGAACTTGCTCGTAGGTTTACTGCATAGAAATTACGAAATTGGGACTTCAAAAGTTTTGTCCCCTTACTTTCACATCTAGTCTCTCTATGCTTTTGATTCAAACTTTTTACATTAACTATAAAACATTTGGTAATAATTTCGGTTACGTTAACAAAAATATCATATATGCAATTATAAATCATAATATATAATTGTAGCAAACCTGAGATGTCCTCCATTGGATCGGACTAAATGGGTTTTTGTTGCATAACCCAATGTGGAATCAATAATTATGCCGGTATCCGGGAATGATTCGTGCACCATGTAAGCCTAGAAGTATAGAATACTTATACTACACGATAATATTCTTTTAAATGGTTCTATTTATGTACAGATATTCTAGTTATAAATATATTTATGAAAATTGTTATTTTAATGTTTGTTGGAAATTCACCACGATTTACAATATAAAAGCAATATTTTTTTAGCTTTCGGATGCCTCACATGCTATTTTGATAACTATATAGAAGCTGGCAACACTGTTAGTTCAAAACTTATGGTGTATCTTAAATAACTAGAAGAAATATTCATGCAGTAAGGTTAAAAGTATTTAAAAAAATAAAAATAATTGAAAGTACTTACAACAACTGGTGCAATGAGGTTTGGTTTCATAGCTTGAAACATTTCTGGGGGCAAGATGTCCTCTGTAAGACGAGACGCAGCCGTCGGTACGATCGTATTCACCTTGATGTTATACTTTGCACCTTCGATAGCCAAGGTATTCGATAGACCAACTAAACCCATTTTCGCTGCACTAAAATAGAAATGAGATAATTAAATGTGTCCAGATTGTATACCTTGAATTGTACGAGAGTTGTTATATGTAGAATATAAAATGAATAGAAATATGGCGCGAAGGAATTTATGGATTCAATCAGTTTATCAAAATAATAATTTTTCATAGCCACGCTGCAGACAAATACTTTGTCAAGAATGGCATAATATTTGTCTGTAGCATGAATGGGCCCGCTCGCCCGGAGAAGTACCACACTTCCGCAGAAAACCGGCGTGTGAGTGGTAGCTTTGCTACCGCGCTTCGTACGGTGAGCGGCCGCGTTCCGGAGGCACAAGACCCTCCCCCCTCCCATTCCCACTCTTATATTAACACTTTCCTTAAAGATCGGCAATGCTTCCACACTGGCTATGGCGCTGCGGATGTCTATGGGCGACTTTGATTGCTTTCTATCAGGTGATACGCCTGCTCGTTTGCCTTCGTATGCCATAATAAATGATTTATTCCAGTACATTATCATTTATCTGATAGATTGATTGAATGTATGAAGAAAGTAATATGTATGGATGAAGCAAAATATGTGCCGGGATCGTAAAAGATGGAGGTCTTACTACCACTAAGGGAAACAGACGTGATCATATGTACATACATCCTACTAATCCTACTATCCTATCCTACTAATATTATAAATTCGAAAGTTTGTGAGTATGTATGTTTGTTACTCTTTCACGAAAAAACTACTGGACGGATTTGGATGAAACTTTACAGTAATATAGGTTTTACATCGGATTAACATATAGGCTACAATTTGTAATGATTTTATGAAATTTTTTTGGTCGTAATATAACAATACATGTCAATTAAGTCGGAAAAAAATCTCTGAAAGCTATCTTGGCGTACGCTGCCTAAACAATTCGAGTTACACAACGATGATGTACCGTAGGATTGTTGGTCTTGAATAGTTCTAAATAAAAGCCCGCGACAGCTTATATCTACCTTTTATGTGGAAGCCACTATGACCAAAATTGTGAACCATAAATTAAGTAAAAAAATATATATTTATTTAAAACGATCTGTCACGAAACTTTATGTGGCAAACCAAATTCCACGCGAGCGAAGCCTCGGGCAAAGACTAGTATTATATATATTATATTAGAATTACACATTTAGCATAAGAAGTGCAACATAATTACGTCTACACATACGGTGTAAAACTCATAAAAAGTAGATTGTTAAGTGGCCCAAGCAGGATTTTATGTTTAAATACAAATAATAAAATACACACGTATGAACGTGTGTATTTTAATATTTGTAATTTTTAAAATTAATGACTAAGTTTAGTTATCACTAAAAAAATAACAATCATCGCTAGATCATTAAATATTAATTTGTAGTTTATTTCATAGTAACTGAAATGTTTATATTTATTTATTATAATACTTCCTTACCTATAGTTGGCTTGGCCGAAGTTGCCAAACAAGCCGGCATTGCTTGATGTCATGATAACGCGGCCATATTTCTGTTTCCTGAATATCTCCCATGCCGCTTGAGTAGTTTTAAACGCTCCTTTCAAATGCACAGCATGAACAAGATCCCAGTCCTAAACATAATAAAACATAAACAGTACTAAACCTAAACTTCTAAGAATGGGCCTCCGCATTTCTGGAGGAATGTACATACATTAACCCACAATGCTTGTCCAAGGTGGATTGGCGGGGCGCAGAAATTCAAAATAAATATCTATAGGCCGTACATATTATTATCCAGATGCAGGAATCGAACCCGCAACTATTAACTTATATATTAATAATATAATTTAACCTATATCGTATAGGAAATACCACTGAAGGATCAAATACGATATTGAAACCTTCAGAAAACAAACGCAAGCAACGTGTTTGCAATTAATGTAGTGTTGCGGATATCTATGGACGGCGTTGATTGCTTTCCACCAGGCTACACGCTTGTTCGTTTGTCTTCCTATATTATATAAAAAAATTAACTACTAAAGCGGTCGCTTCTCTACTGAGCCATTTAGTTGGTCAGTTTAGACTAAACAAATGCATAAGTCACACTAGACAGACCTTTCTTAAATTTCAGGGAGTTGGTAGTAGTTTAGTACAGAACAGTATACTAACACATACAACAAAATAACAAACAATAATCTGTTCTAAACATCCAAAGAAAAAATTTATAAATATGCCTGTGTCTGTTGTGCTCATGAATTTTATTTTGTTTTGGTTTCAGTAGTTAGCTTATTTTTTTAATATACTTGAATTGTTTACTGAATTAGTCATTGTTTAAAATTTTCGTTGTTCACCTTTTTGTACGTACTAGTGTTCTCAGTTGATGATAAAATAAGTAAAAAATAATCTATCACCTACCAAGAACATGTAGTAGATTTTAATTTAAAAAGAACATGTAGTAGATTTTAAAAACAAGAATATTAATTATATATAGAAAAATCAGAAGACAAAAGTCTTCAACCAGTGCGTCCTGCCCGTACTCTCTTACGGTGCCGAGACGTGGACACTGACAGTCCGTCTCCTCACCAAGCTCAAAGTCGCTCAGAGGGCTTTGGAGGTAGCTATGCTCGGGGTTTCTCTGGTTGACAGAATTCGAAATGAAGAAATTCGCCGGAGAACCAGAGTCACCGACATTGCTCTTCAAGTTAGCAGACTGAAGTGGCAATGGGCTGGACACGTTTGTCGGAGAACCGACAATCGTTGGAGTAGACGAGTGCTGGAGTGGAGACCGCGACTCGGCAAAAGTAGTGTGGGACGCCCTCCTGCTAGATGGAGCAACGATCTGCGCAAGGCGGCTGGCAGTGTCTGGATGCGTGTAGCCGAAGATCAGGCTAGGTGGCGCGCCTTGGGTGAGGCCTATGTCCAGTAGTGGACTGCCGCGGGCTGATACTGATTGATTGATTGATAGAAAAAAACAATTAGTTTCGGTATAAGTATCTGGAAGCTTGAAGTATTTGTTTAAATCTACATAGCCCATCTAACTCTAGGATTGTTTGAGTTATAGGTATCACTTTAACATTCAAATGCTAAAAACAAACGACCAGAGTCAGACCATAAATACCACGCCACATAAATATTTAGTCTGATATTCTTACAATCGAACCCACGACCCTTTAATAAGAAAGCGAGGACTTTGCCACTGCGCTATATAAGTCGTTATTTACGAATACATCACACATTTATCTCTAATTCACATTGCAAAGTATACCTGTTCGGCCATTTTAGCGAAACTCTTATCGCGAAGGATACCGGCATTGTTGATAAGGATGTCAACACGCCCAAAGTTATCAATGGCTGTTTTAATAATCTTCTCCCCTTCGACAACGGAGTTGTAATCAGCTACTGCGATGCCACCTAAGTATATATTTTTTTATTATAAGCAATTAACATTACGATTGAAAGTGTATGTTCATCTTCTTAAACTCTAACTCATAGTAAACTCTAATTTATCAATCTTAAACTCTAATTCATAATCACTATCTCACAGAATTAAAATATGTAAAAGTTTGTAACTTTCAATATGAAAGAGTTAGAAAGATGATGCTTACTTGAAACTTGGTGAAAATTATTCCCATTGATCTAACACAACCCTTAGGATCTCAAAAAAAAAATTGTCCCTTTTGCAATTATAAAAAACTTCAAATGAAAAGTTACTGTTGTACTGAATTTATAAAATCAATGTGTATATATTACATAAATTTATCATTAGTTGATTGCTCAGAATAATCTACCGCATCATAGGAGAGTTTACTGTATATATTGTAGATTCTATCATCTTCTAATAACTGTTTTTAAAAGTAACAATGTTACACTAATAATTGTAATTGAAAATTACAGTACATTAGTATAAAATCAGCACAAAATGTAAAAGGGAGTCATTGACATGACTAGTAACAGATAACTTTCCAACAGTAAGTATGAGAAACATGCATTACAATAAGATAACTTACAATTAAATATACATTGTTTTTATTAGTGTTGTTTAAAGTCTAAGAGTTTTTCTTTGGAAATTTTTTTATTCTTTTTCTATTGTTGACCCCCCTTCTCTTAGTGTTTGATGTAATTTACGGATACAAGTTGTACCTAAGTAATAACGTTATTTTTTCAGAAGTCCATATGATTTGGTACTGTTTTAGACAAGAAATGATTGGTTTTAAAAATGCTGCTATCATTAAATAAAAAAGTGTATTATACTATTTTAAAATCTGATTTAAACATGTTTTTTTTTCTAAAAAAATTAAGTTGAACTTTTTAACTTAAATGAGTGCAACAATAATAATAATTCTTAAAAAAATATTACTTAGGTACTATTTTGATAGATGTTTTGTATTTTATATTTAGCGTTCAATAGAGACTATGAGGTGTTCCAGGATTACTCATTATTCCCTGGACTCCTGTATACACTATATCTTTTGCAATATATAGGTACTTACTAATTACATCTACTGGCATTTTTTTACATATAGTACAAAAAGGACTTGAGATTCAAATTACAATCTTTGTGTTTCCTTTTATCAATTCTGTTAATTTTAAAATGAAGCTATAATGTCATCCAATTTCTTTCTATAGAGATGAACTTTGCTTAGTTTTATGAATATGCTTAAGTTTAGCTCCCTCTGAGTTGAGTGTACGAATTGCAGTTATGATCTGAAGTTGTGATTTCATATTTTTCATTGGACTATTGATGTGAATAATTTCCTAGCACAAACATAATTACCTGATTTAGAATGGTTATCAATATTGCAAGCAATATTAAAACCAATACAAGTCTTCTTTTTTCACAAAAAAATATCTATAATTATTATTATATACACATAATAATTATTGAGGATATTTATGTTTTAAACTTACACACTAAGCATCCTATAAACGCTTCAAATGTAACTGTTTATGTTATTGCTGAAGAAAAAGTTCAATAACATTTAATTGCATAAAAATAATACAGAAACAATATAAGTAACATATATAATTTAATGTAGGAGGATAATGTTAAGGATAAATTTCCAGAAAACAATAATTCCATAATTTTACAATAATAATTCACCTCATTTACCTTGTTGGAAGATAGGAAATAGGATACTATAGTGCAGTTGTTTTAATTTCAAACAGTGCATATGAGCTTTATATAAACGACAAGCCTACTTATATCTTAAAGGCCTGCAACACATTTGTAATGCCTATGAAATTGCAGATGTCTATTGGGTGCTGAAAACATTTTGCTTATTTGCCTTTCTATCTCATAAAAATACTTCGAACAAGTTTATCAAGTTTTATTACCTTTGCTCTTTATTTCCTGAACGACAGCATCAGCAAATGTTGATTTTCCACTACCATCTCTGCCGCCACCAAGATCATTAACAACTACTTTCGCGCCTCTTGAAGCCAAAAGCAGAGCATATTCTTTACCAAGACCACCACCAGCGCCTGTCACTACTGCTACACGACCGTCAAATCGAAGTTCTGCCATTCTGTATAACAGCTAAAGTCAATAAATTAATGAAAGGATAACTTTTATGAGATTTAACAATAATAATATCCACTCATTTGAAAGAAAAATATCTTTGTAATCATCAGTGTCAAAGTCCATCGTCGGTATAAGTTAAATGTATAGAAATTCGTAATTTTGTTTTTACTTCAAATTATTACTTAATATTAAAACAAAAAGAATAATAAGATAGAAATTGTGAAAATAGCATAATACCTAAGTAAAATAGGGGGGCACAATTTTTATCACTAATTAAACAACAAAACACAAACAACAATTATTGAAACTTAGCCACCCGACTACGTTAAATTGTATCGTTTTGTAATTAAATTAGTAAGTAAAGTCAAAACAACTATGTTATAATAGCGCGCTTTTAGTTTAATTTTTATAGCACGCTATTTTATACGATAATATTATAAAACGCGTTATCTGCTACTTTATATATTCACGTAAAAACGCATTCATTTTTAGCTGCTAGCGTCGATTACCGCCTGTTGCTATCATACTATTTACGGAATTCATACAATCACAGCGTAATAAACAGCAAAAAAATGAAAAGTGAAAAATATGGCATCATTTTGTAAATAATGACTTCCCCTGGGTGTCGTACCAATAGGAAAAATTAGTATACCGGTAGTAAAGTCTACGTGAGTAATAAAAATAACTGTAAACGCCAAGTGAAGAAATTTCGGTAACACTTAACTTTTCTAAGAAGGTGTGATAATGAATAATTACAAGACAGTCAACATAGCGTTCCCTATACGTTGTACAATACATTGTAAAACTTAGGATGATAATTTTGACAAGTCACACTAAGGATGAGGCCAATGTATAATCGTTAATGAACGTATTCAATTTTCGATTACTATTTTTATATAACTTGATATCGATAGTTGCATAATTATTTTGTATGTTGTTTTCTTTTTGTTGCTTTTATTAATATGACAAAGGCCTCTCACCACGACGATTTCGACTCGTGCCTATATTATTCAATCAGTCAGGCTATTCAGCGATCATAACGCCAGAGTCGAAATTATTGTTGTCATAGGACCATTATGGTGAAATGAAACAAAGAATAAGAATTCAGTTATTTATTAATAAATATTAATGTCGTGGTGCACAACCTAAATCGTATTCATCATTTTCACCATCACTAGATTCACCAGAACTATCTCTTAGATATATTATAATTTCCTGTTCACAAACGCTATCAAAGTGGACATCTCGCTCCCAGTCTTCTTGAATAATTTTTTTGTGTGTTCCACAACTTTTCTTCAATTATCTGCAGTAACATATTCACATGCATTTTGCTATGACTTTAACTATATTTGTTTCATCATGCAGTACATATCTACGTATTATAGTTTTGTTATTTACATAATTAAATAGAAAATTGATATTACTGAATCTTTTCCATTTATGAATTTTTAAAACTCTACACCACGTGCAATTATCATTGGTTAACAATTTAAAAAGTGAACAGAAATTAATTATAGATTTTTTTTACAAATAAATGTGATAGATAATTGCAAATAACTCATATATTTACAATAAATAATATAATTGAACCTAAATGTCGATCGATTTATTTTATTTGAAATCGTCTGAAATTTCCAAGTCTGTAGTTGTTCGTTATGAATAGCACTTCGCTAAGTGGGTGGTACCCATCCATAAAGTATGATATTATAAGAAGTACATTTTACCGGCAAAAAATACGAAACTTAATGTGCGTGAGCTGTCAAAATTATCATCCTAAATTTAACAAAGCATAGGCAACTTATCACGTTACGTCTTGATAAAATGATGGCTATTCTACCAAAACCTGCTATGGACTTTTTTAGTGTTTAAAAGACGCGTTACACGCATTTATTCATATCAATTCACTTATGCCTTAATCAAACTAAATTGTATAATAGACCACCACAGATAAGAAATATAACTAGTAATAATATAAGACTATGAAAATGACATAAAAACAAAACACAAAAAAATGTCAGTTGATGAGAAAAGCCCATCCAAATATCTTGAAATATAAATTCAGCTTTTGACTTTTATTGATAAGGAACTTATTGCTGTTCTACCAAAACGTGCATGGACTTTTGCGGTTAAATACAAAAGATATGATACATGGATTTATTTCATATCACTTTTCTTCTACGCCTTAATCAAACAAAACTTAATAATATAACGTAATAATAACATAAGAGTAAAAAAAATCAAATAAACAAATAATTCTGTCAAAATTTAATTAGTGTTGCCAGGCACGAAAATATTGGGGATACGAATATATATATATATATATAT
Organism: Baronia brevicornis; assembly: GCA_031353405.1. Classification (NCBI taxonomy): domain Eukaryota; kingdom Metazoa; phylum Arthropoda; class Insecta; order Lepidoptera; family Papilionidae; genus Baronia; species Baronia brevicornis. The sequence continues at coordinate 60,755 of JASFAT010000745.1, read as the reverse complement.
ATATATATATATATATATATATATATATATATATATATATATATATATATATATATATATATTCGTATATATAATTTAGAGATTTTAACCACGTTTTTAAATAATATATATACATAATACGTAGTTAATATGATTATTTAATCTAATAACTATACTACAATTAGTAATTGTATTAGATTAAATAGTCATTCTGCGTCTTTCTGAACGATAGCAAGAATCTTATAAAATAGTTCAGACTGAGGCACAGAACTGGCTGGAAGGTTTTCAATTTCATTAATGTAACGTTCGTATCTCTGCTTCTGATCATGGTGATAGAGTTCCGGTAGTGCTAAATCTTTATAGAGGTTTCGAATTTTGTCAACATGAACTGGATCCCAACTTCCATAGCAAGTGGTAAATACATCTCTCTGCTCAACACTGCAACGCTGCAGTGCATTCGTAGCCAGCCAAGTGCACTTGCCCTGCTGGATATCTGTGCCTGATTTTCTCGTAGCCGTTTCTTTTGCAAAACAGTCCATGAAGTCATTCTTAAATATAAATGGTTTTTAGTGTAAAAAAAGTATTTAACATATAGGTTTATACATAACTTTAAAATATATATTTTTTTTAAAACCATTTAGGCTTTATTATCAAAATTCGTAACAACAAAATTATTTTTTTTCTCACTTCTAACTTTTGATTTTAATGCTATTTAACTGACAATATTAAAGCGTATCCGATGCAATAACTTTCACAATTTCCTGCTAATTGTAATAATACAGGTCGCAAGTCCCATTGCCATTGGTTTTATAGAAAAAAAATCGATACTTTCTTATCTGTTTTTCAGTCTTAATGCTATTACACGAATGGAGGCTTACTCTTATTTGAAATATTGCTCCTATTCCCGCGCACAAATCATGAACACGTTTAAACGTTTCTTTGTTTGCTTTATTGCTCAATATCAAAGCCAACATTAACGGCAATTCCAATGAATAATAGGTGCATTTGTATTTAACAATCTTGTCATAAGTAGCCGGCGTGAAGTTAGAAAAGTTTCTTTTTTTTGACAGCATCACATCCATGTGTTGTCCAATCGCTATCTGAATATAAGCCTGAAAATAAAAAAAATATATTATGATTAATTTTTATTATGAATAGTCTATAAACAATCGCAGCACAGTGTTATTCAAACGCACACTGGTATTGAAATGCGCACCCTTATTCGAATGCTCAGTTTTATTCGAAAACTCAGCCTAATTCAAATGTTCAGTATTATAAGAATACTCAGTGTTAACTCGAATGCTGTTTTTCTTGGACAGAGGGCAACAGTATTACTAGTGCGAGGTGGCTGGCTCTTTCGATGTCAATCCACTTGCCCTGCGCGATGACTACGAGTAGATCTTCCCAGTTTGGGAGAGGCCTACATCCAGCAGTGGACCTATTTGGGCTATTATTCATGATTGTTTCAATCAACTCATTAATTGACTAAAAAAGTAATTGCTCTTAAATTAATTCCAATTTCATTAATCACAATTAAACTTTTAATTACATGTTGCAATTAAATTATTTGGATTTATCAATTGTTAATCTGTACTTGTCTTTATAATTAAAAATTGCCCAACATTGATTGTAATTTAATATTTATTAAATGTTTTTATTAATTTTTACCTCATTAAAAATATTTAAAATTTGGGAATATAACGGCTCCTTGATGTGCTTTTGCAATAGTAAATGTATCAAGCTTCGAAACATGCTAGTGTCATTCATAGCCAAAGTTCCCACTTCCGGTAGTAAGTGCCAACAAGGTTTATCGCATCTGGTAAAGGTACCATCTTCCACGTCGTCCATTATCAAAAAATACGACTGTATCTGCAAAAAAAAAACGAGTAAATAACTAACAATATGAAGAGATTTGATTTGTCGCATATCTTCATTTTGTCTGTATATGCACACACACAAAATATATTAAATCAAATTCAGCGGTTCAAAATGATCACATGATTAATTTAATAAGGTTGTAATTGAATCTGCGACAGTTAGCTTCGGAACCGGTGACTCCGCCACTTAGTTCCTCAATTAGCCTTTATCTCCGTAATAACTATTTATTTATAAAGGGTATTCGATGGCAGAATTCAAAGAAGAGTTCAAAGCTTAAGACTTTTACTGTTGTACGAGATGTGGTATATATAACGTATATAAGTTATAGTTAACTATAACTTATAAACGTTATATATATATATATATATATATATATATATATATATATATATATATATATATATATATATATATATATATATATATATATATAAATCACGTGTATGTTATTCCCTGTTTGAAAGTAGTAGCTAAGGTTGAAATCGTAATTCTCCCACCCGAACATTTATTATTATTATTTTTTTTTACAACCAAATTATTGATAACAATTTAATAAAAAATTACCAGTTCAACAGCACAACCTATCACCATTGCTTGATGGAGCGATTCCTTGCTGATATTCTCGGGTTTTTCCAACATTTCGTATGCGACTAAAGTCAGTTGACCTTGAACTGGGTCTCGCTCGAGAGTAAAGTATTCTGATGCCTGCGGGTCCAATATAAGTGTTGGTCATTTATGAGATAGTAGCGAAGTAAATACCGGTCGGAAAAATTATTTTCCTTTTTTATCGTACCGTGTATTCTTCTTTGAATTGTGCAACTTACATATATACAAATAAAAAAAATACATCATCAATATCATAATATAATGGACCACGCCTGGCAGCAGTGAAATAGTCAGACTTTGAACGGTCTGCAGCGATTTAAAGTTTAGACCAGTCTAAATGGTGAAGCGTTGGGTTTATGATCTAACTTGGACTACTCATTGAAGACTACTATTTTTCTAAATCACGCGCAATGTCCCTTCATCGGAGTACTCAACAAGAATGTTAGTAATTTAGCTACGTACTACTAGCAATATCAGTCTTTTTAAAGAGTAGTGGAGTGAAAGATTCTAATATGTTAGATTTTACAATCTATCAAATGTAACTGAAGTTATTTAAGAAATATGAAATAAGGCAAAGAAAATACTCCTATAATATATTGCTTAATTTAATAATTCTAAAGGTTTGATTCATATAGTAGGACGTATGAGAATTAATATCATTATTTAATTTTTTTATACAATAGACAAAGCTTAATTTTATATGGCATATGGCGCCCTCTGTTGACAGATGATGTAAAAATAATGTTGTATTTTGTTTAAAAGAAATTATTTAGAGTAATGTAAAATTCATGTAAATATATATTTTGAATATTAAGCTGTATTTTAAGAATTTTTTTGCAGTAATTTAATTTGTTTGTTAAAATACATGTTATCTCTATGTTAAAGCCAATCTATTTTAAAATTTATTGCCAGTCTTTGCTCGTTGTTTACTGTTTTTATTCGATTTTGTGTACGGTCGGGATGACATTCATTCCAATTCTAACGATTGCGCTGATATATACATACATTAAACGCGTATTAGGCGAGTCCTATGTTCATCCAACACCAAACTAAAAACTAAACACCAAACTAAAGAACTAAAAACCATTAAGTATCATTATAAAGATAAAAATATACTTAAAGAATTTAAAAAAATCAAGAGATGGCTTGGTCTCTACCGTATGCTTACGGCCACGTGTAAGTATAGCCACGTATAAGGCCACTGTGAGGAGTTGAGTGGAGGGAAGCGTAGCCTAAATCAAGACGACGTCTCGGTCTACAATTTCACCCCATACCCCGCGATAAGATGCTTCTCATCAAAAACTCATTTTTGAGGCCTGTTCGAAGTTTGGAAAGATATAGTTCAAAATGTTTTTATACACCATTAAGTAATGATACTTTTTTTTTGACATTTTACACATCAAACATCTGTCCGCCAACAGTGAAACTTTTACCACCATTTTATAACGATATTTCTCTGGACGGAGAATAACGACGAACGAAACTCCGCAGGTATCCTCTTTTTGTATTTTTTCTTCTTTACACAATGCAGCAATGTCTATAAATCAAGTTTTATAGATAATCTCATAGATAATCAATGAAACGTCCGGTTATATATAAAGAAATTATAAACGAGTCACTACGAGAAAAAATAATAATACAAAATGCGAAACAGGTCCATGAAGACCGGTTTCAGCACGTGTTCACTAGCTGACGCATGTGGCAGCCATTGCCCTCATCAACCATTTGAAAAGGAAGTGGATGACCCGTCAACACCGTAAGCAAAGACCTTTAAGCGAGCACGATATACCCAAGCCTATTTTACTTTACGACAGCTCAATTTTTATACGAATGTCCACCGCAGCTACCGGCGTTACCATATACCTAAAACTAATGTATCTACTAAAAAAAAAACTAAAAAAACTAAATTAAACTAATGTATAAACTATCATAAATAGAAAAGTAGAAAAAAAGACATCTTATCTCAAAGAAGGATCTCCTCCAGTAAAAACTGTAATGTAAAATAATATAAAGAAATGCATTTTTTAAATGTATTTATTATAATTTAAACATACCAATTTGTATAATTTTAATTGAATGGAGCAAATGGATATTAAGTAAAAAAAATTTTATCTCGGGAGATGAAGATAGCACCTAGAACCATGTCGCGTATGGTTATAAAATATGACTTAGATAAATATGAATAAAAGATGACTTAGGACTTGCAGCCTATAAGAGACGCACTGGTCACTTCTTAACTGATAATTTAAAAAAGAATAGGGTGGTAAAATCGAAACAACTACTGAAGCAGTACGCAAAGGGAGGTCACACAAAAATTTTGTTTACGGATGAAAATGTTTTTTAAAATTGAGCAACATTTTAACAAATATAAAATGACCGAATTTATGTTCAAAGCTCTAAGGAAGCTTCCCAATTAGTCGACAGAGTGCAACGTGGGCATTATCCGACTTCAGTGATGGTTTGGTGGGGTGTTAGCTATGAAGGAGTGACTGAGCCATATTTTTGTGAAAAAGGTATCAAAACATCGGCACAAGTGTATCAAAATACCATTCTTGAGAAGGTAGTTAAGCCCCTTAACAACACCATGTTCAGTAACCAAGTATGGTCCTTCCAGCAAGACTCGGCACCGGGTCATAAAGCTCGGTCCACGCAGTCTTGGTTGGAAGCGAACGTTTCGGACTTCATCAGAGCTGAAGACTGGCCGTCGTCTAGTCCCGATCTTAATCCGCTGGATTATGATTTATGGTCAGTTTTAGAGAGTACGGCTTGCTCTAAACGCCATGATAATTTGGAATCCCTAAAACAATCCATACGATTGGCAGTGAAGAATTTTCCCATGGAAAGAGTGCGTGTTTCTATTGATAACTGGCCTCAACGTTTAAAGGACTGTATTGCAGCCAATGGAGACCACTTCGAATAAGCTTTTTATATTTTTGTAACGTTTTATATATTTATGTATTAAACTAACACACTGTAAAAGTAATAAATGTTATTTGCAATTAAAAAAATATTTTTTTCTTTGTTACAATATTTATGGCAAGACTAGGTATATATATATATATATATATATATATATATATATATATATATATATATATACTATATATATATATATATATATATATATATATATATATATATATATATATATATATATATATTGAGATATAAAATGTAAAGTGAAGAGTGTTAATAAAGTATAAGATATTATATATATGTATAATGAAACGCAAGAATAAATTAATATCAATTTGAAGAATTTTATTTGAAGAAGCCCCCTAAAGATCCCGGGTGTCGCCGTAACAGTACGGCAGGCACATTACAGTACTAACATACCAGGAGAAAATAAATACAGGGGAACATAAATTGTAGGTGAAAGGAAGTTCACCGGGCTATCTAGTTATGTTATAAAAGAAATGATCAAATTATTTTGTCTTACCTTTTTCAGACGATTTGTCAGTGACGGCAACTCTGCAAACTCACTATTCACTAAGCTTTCATCTATGATCCAAGACATTGACTTCTGAAAATCCATTGTTGATACTTGGAATAGGTTTTGAGATGTAGCAGCTTTCCTGCAAACAGCAAAAGTACCAATGAATTTTGGAATATAATTTTATGACAATATTAATTTATTATACGAACCAGTTAACATAATTTCTCGAGAGTCTTATTAACCACTTACTAATCATTTTTTTTATTTTAATTTTAATATTTATTATTAAATATACGACTGCCTTCTCAAGTGCAGTCTCCAGCAATAATCATATCGTATTCAACACTCATTGTAATAAGCTTTCTCATTCAACATTTAATTGCAGACTGGAGTTTTCCTGTCCTCAAAAGAAAACCTTTATTATTAATATACGAGTCATTTCGTTCCTAGAATAATGAATGATTCGACTTAATTAAACCGCAATGTTGGATTTACAGTATAGCAATAATTAGGCACTTTAATACTGGATTTACGGTTTTCTTTAAAAAAATTTAGGATTTTGGAATAACGACAAATCAATACATAAAAAATAAAATTTGATGACCGATTGCTAATTTCAAAAATGCTTATTTATTTAAGGTGAGCTTTTACAAAATAACGTAAACACACGTACGATAAATTTCGAAAAATAAAAAAGCACGATCGGTTATAATCAGAATGGTTCCAGTTAGCACATTGCTCTAGACGTGTTGGTGTCATGCCTTGGGATATTAAATGTGAATATCAGCTTGTATATGTGTCACTTTAGGCATATCCTATTCTCGGTATGAGACGTTATTGATTATAATTTTCAACGGTGCTTCATTCTACATTAGCATACTTCACATCACTATAAATTTATTTATGGCCTACAGATATTTATTCCGAGCCTGGTGCCCCACCAATTCACTTTGCACAAACGTGATGGGTTAATATCTATTCCTCCAGAAATGAGGAGGCCCCTTGCTAAGAAGTGGGATATATATATTTAGACGCTTACAAAAATACTTCACACGTATGTATTATATTATTAAAAGCATTCCTTTATTTATGAAATGCTCTCAATGATATAATACACACACCTTAATCATATGGTCAACTATTTATCAGTAGTCAGTATAGTCGTATCACTCCACTGCTACACAGTCGCATCCCTCAAAATTGAGGGGTGTTGCGGTAATCTCCACGTATGGCTGGTAGATTGGAGATTTCAAATTGGTTTTTGTTATACAAGAATACGTTGCTGCTTGTCTACTGGTATTTTCTCTCAAAAGAGTCTCCCACAGAAAAACAGACTGCTCTAGTTTATGCTGGGAACCACACGGCAAGGTTAACCCTTTTTTCACGGCCCATATACGCTACGTACCCCCATTTCTGATGGAACGGATATTACCCTACCACGCTCGTCTAAGGCGGATTGGTGGGGTCACCACACTCGAAATAAATATCTTTAAGCCGTGCGTATATTTATCTCGATACGGGATTCGAGCCCGCCACCACCAACTCCCTAGGCGGCAGCCTCGCCACTAAGCCAGTTGGTTGAAGGTTAATCCTTAAAATAAAATAGCTTTTAATTGTTCTACTACAATGAAACTTATATATAGTATTCACTTATAAATTTAAAAAAAATTGTAGCTACGTGTTAGTGTAGTCGCCTCTGCGGCGGAGGCCTCTCCTCAATCTTTCCCTATATCTCTATCGCGTGCCTTTCGCATCCAATCAGATCCACATTTGTGAATGAAGTCTATCCATCTCTTACTTGGCCTCCCCTTTCTTCTCTTGGTAACCATTGTGTTAGTTGTTTTGTCTATATATTAATCTTCATCCTACAAATATTCAGGGTGTCCCAGAACTCAACGTCAAGACGAAACGGGGTGACAGGATTGATTGTAACCATCATGAGAAAAATCAGAAAAAAAAATCTATCTGAAGATCTTAAAATTAGAAACCTACTAAGAGCTTGTGCGAATAAAAAACATTTTAACTGAGTAAAATAGATTAGCAAAAATCGGGTTACTTGAGGTTTTTATTTTTTTACTCGTTTTTTTTAGTATTTTACAATCCTGATTAAATGCGCCAACTTTAAATAGCACTTGCCAAGGCACTCTAGTACTTTTTTTTAAAGGAGGGCCTTTCAAAGTCGACAAAAATTTAAATTCATAGTTTAACAAATAGTCTTAATTCTAGGAAACTTGGGGAAATTGTGTCATTATTTTTTACTGTGATTCTAGAAATATTATTTAGGGTTACTGTTCCAAAGTTTAAATGAACAAACATAATAAAAATTAACCACAATAACCGAAAAATGGTTACAGTTTGACCAAATTTCTAAGTTTTTTTTAAATGCCCATAATTTTCAAACTGTATGCGATAGATTTTTTTCTGATTTTTTTCATCATGGTTACAATCAATCCTGTCACCCCGTTTCGGCTTGACGTTGTGTTCTGGGACACCCTGCCTTCTGCCTAATGCCACTTCAATAGTCTAACTATTCTCTGAATATCTATTATTTTTGTATTATTTCTTATGTGTTTGTTACAAACTTTATCTAATAGCTTTAATCTAATTGAAAGGAGCAATTTTGTGTTGACGTATAGCAATTTTTTCCTCGTCCTCTTTCTTTAATGCCCACGACTGACAACCGTATGTTAAGCACAGTAATAGTGTTATTTCATAAAATTTTTTCTTAATATTTAAATCTATCGTATTTTTTTCATTATTTTTTTTGATCCTTATAATATTTTTTCAAGATAGAGTTATCCTTCGTTTTTTTTTCTGTTCTATTTTCAAATGATACTAGCTGTCCTTAATAAACCTATTCGTTTACATATTCAATTTGTTCTTTTGTTACTATAATTTCCTTTTGTTCTCCATTTGTTAGTATCTTTGTATTCTTTGAATTCATCGACAACTCCACTTTTAGTCTTTCTAGAGCCAGTTCTTTGACCATGTTTTCTAATTCTGCTTCACTATCCGCAAATACTACGATATCATCCTCGAAACGTAGGTGGTTCAGTAATTTACCGTCTATATTTACACCCTTTGATTCCCAATCTACTGAAAACAGATTCGAGCACTACTGAAAATATTTTTGGAGAGAGTGGATCTTCTTGTCTTACTCCTTTTTTATAAAAGGACAAACGAAGAAATAGAGTAAGACAATAAATATCATAAGGAATATTTACCCAAAATGTCAGGCCAAAGTGAGATTAGAGTGAGGAGCAGAATACACTATAAGGTTAACCATTATTGAGTTATAAATATGAAACTATATTTCAAAAGAACAAACCTTTAGTTTACTATAAAAACCTGTTGAATTACTAAATAAATAAATAAAAAATCTTAGAGTATTGAAACAAAGCCGTTTCCTTATACTGTCAATTTTTTTATTTATCATCTTATTTGATTGACCTTGCGATGCGAGCGATCATAATTACGCTTAAGAATAATAAAAGTCATATAAACGGGCTTATGTATATTGGAAAAACTCGTGTCGGCTCCGTCATATATAATAAAGCTTAAACTTCATAAAGCATACATTGCGTGCGCGCATTTGTGTATGTGTGTTTTTAGTAATATATGACGACTGTTTTCCTTGACTTCATTCCCATCTTTGTATATTTTCTAATGAATAAGAAGACAAACGAGAAAAGAATCAACGCTGCCCAAAGACATCTACGACACAGGCATTGCAGAAGCGTTGCCGGATTTATAATGCAGACTTGTTTTTTCAAGATTGTTTCACAGACTGGTGGGGCATGGAAAAGAGTTTCGGCAAAAACGCACCATACTGAATCGCTATCTAGATGGTAAGGATGAAACTATAATATTTATTATGAATATAAGTAATATAATAACTAAAACTTTTTATTTAAATTTTAGCAAGGAAAAGTTTTTCGGCGTGAAAGTTGGTAGTCATCATCATTATTTCATTCTCGAAAGTTCCGTTAAATACTTAGGTTCAACCATTTTTAAGATCCGGACACAGTAATATAAAAATCTTAAGAAAATTAAGTATGCACATACAGTGTTTTGGGTTTTTTAACAGGAGATAGGAAAGCAAACGAGCAAGCCTGTCGCCTGATGGAAAGCAATCAATGCCGCCCATGTACATCAGCAACACCATAAGCACTACAGAAGCCTCGCCGGCCTTTCAGTAGTGTGTACGCTTTTTTGAAAGTGAGAATGTAACGCATAACTACTGTGTTAGTTGGCACTTCTAACAAGTTTTCAAACATACGAAAACAATAGGTATGTATTGTTAAAATGAGATAAGCAATACTTTTTTTAGCATTATAAAAATGATTGTCAATCATTCCAAATAAATTTAAATGCTTGTCTTAGAAAAAATATCGTTCAGGTTAATCGTTAGTTTAGTCTTAGTATACAATTTTAAAATTAAGCTTATGACCACAAAATAAAATAGTTTATACAAGTATGCCTTGTACACTAGTATGTCATAATGCTCCCGCATATGTAGTACATGGTGAGCTGATGACCACAAAATAAAATAGTTTACACTAGTATGCCTTGTACACTAGTATGTCATAATGCTCCCGGATATGTAGTACACGGCGAGCTCATGACCACAAAATAAAATAGTTTATACTAGTATGCCTTGTACACTAGTATGTCATAATGCTCCGGGATATGTAGTACACGGCGAGCTCATGACCACAAAATAAAATAGTTTACACTAGTATGCCTTGTACACTAATATGCCTTGTACACTAGTATGCCTTGTACACTAGTATGCCTTGTACACTAGTATGCCTTGTACACTAGTATGCCTTGTACACTAGTATGCCTTGTACACTAGTATGCCTTGTACACTAGTATGCCTTGTACACTAGTATGCCTTGTACACTAGTATGCCTTGTACACTAGTATGCCTTGTACACTAGTATGCCTTGTACACTAGTATGCCTTGTACACTAGTATGCCTTGTACACTAGTATGCCTTGTACACTAGTATGCCTTGTACACTAGTATGTTATAATACTCCCGGATATGTAGTACACGGCGAGCTCATGACCACAAAATAAAATAGTTTACACTAATAGACCTTATACACTAGTATGTCAATGCTCCCGCATATGTAGTACGCGGCGAGCTCATAACCACAAAATAAAATAGTTTACACTAGTATGCCTTGTACAATAGTATGTCATAATGCTCCAGCAAATGTAGTACACGGTGAGAAATCTGCTACCACCTCTGATGGTCCTCATCCTGACCTACCGCGTTAAGAAATTTAATTACAATCGCGTGGGTTTTATTATAAAACACAAATAATGAGCACAAACTCTGAGTACATACATATATGTTGAGATAAACGTTATTTATCTCAAGGTGGAAATCGAAACTAACTACCTTTGGTTTAGAAAGCGCATATTTCGCCACTGAGCCATTTGGGTCATCAATCTTCTCATTTAAAGACAATGATATGACAACGTTGATGATATGACGTAACAGAACATTTATTATACATTCAAGCGATTTGATCGCTCACCGTCGAGATTTTATTGTGAATAATAATATAATAGCGCGTTTGCGTCAATAAGCAGGCGGGCGTTAAAATGACGTCACTGACTTTGTGCAAATTTATCTATACCGAAATATACTAATACCGAACAACTATTAAATTTACTGAGCGGCTTATCAAAGTCTAGTCTAAATAAATAAATATTGCGCTTTACTGATGGCACAATTTATATTCTCATGTAAATCGTGACGAAGTGATTATGATCGTCCAGACATAGGTAGTACTTTGCCCCTTTCACTTGTTAATTGACTTCATTAAGAAATTCTCTAACCAATTTAGGGACGTCACAGTAGATCTCACATTCTTTTTGGGAGAGATAATTTTAAATGTGTAAGCGGGTTATCGGGTTAATATCTGACGGATATGGGCAATATTAAGTCACTGGAGATGTGTTATCCACCTTAGCGTAAGGATTTGAATAATGGGAGGGAAAGGGGAAGTTATGATAGGGGAAAGTGGTTGAGGCTTTAGATGCCTGCTCTTATCGTGTGAAGCACGGTGACGCTGAAAAGTGTAGTGTGGCAATTCCCCGGCCGAGCAGGCCTATCCATACATGGCTCTTCTTTTCTTGGAACCCGGAGTTTCCTACGAATATTTAAACAAATATTAGCATACTTAAATAGAGACCAAACCCAACAACCTATTAAAGTTATTAATGGAGTCAGTTACTTTGCGGAAATCCGTCACTATATGGACAGTCAAAAGTTTTACTTTTGACTGTCCATATAGTGTATATATATAGTTTTAGTTCCAAATAAATCCACTTAACCCAACGGAAAAACACACATTGTTAATTTTCTGTTATTGTTTTGCTTGTCGCGGATCTTAGCTAAGTAAAACTTTTGACTGTCCATATACCTATTAAAGTTCTAGATGCACGTCCAATATAACTTGATTAAGTAATAACCCAGTCGTCGCTTACAATTTTGGGATAAATGTATTAATATCCACAAAATGTTTAGATTTTGATCAGGTTTCTACCTTAGTTTCCTTCCAGTCTGTCTACAATTTATATTGGCAGGTTCAAACTAAATACAAATTACACATGATGCATGTTCCTTCATCAATTAAACTAATTTGGTTATTTACCAACGCGACGTTGTGAATTATGCTATCAGAGGCTAGTAGTAAAAATGTGAAACCGTCTTGAAACATCCTAAGCAAACTTTTCTAATTGATGAGTCTTCTTTTTACTAGTTAGTTTAGAATACGTAAACTCAAATGTGCCAATACAATTTTAAAATTCCACATGGTTGACTTTGTCAGTTTCCGATAGCTTCACAGACTTCACTTAACTGAACAGCTCACACATGTTTTATAAAGAAAATTAAAGACAAGTCTGTATTAGTATTTAAATTAAATAAATGGTCCTGTAAGCAAGTTCATTTAGATGAAGACTGCTTTAGCGGTCTACTTTACCGACATATTTGTTGCTTATTGAACGCGGCTCGCATTATTTTTACCATATGCCGATCTGTAGATATTGATTGTTCACAACCAGTCTGATATTAGCAATTTCTGTAAGCCATGCCTTGGAGGCGTAAAAATTGAAACTATAAATGATATATATATATATATATATATATATATATATATATATATATATATATATATATATATATATATATATATATATATATAATTATAGAATATGTTGCTTTGGTTATGAGAACTGGTGGTGGAAATAATTAAGCTAGTCATCCAAAAAATCCATTGTCGCTTTGAGCCTGTAGATCACAGATCTTGATCGATACGTACTTCAATGCCACAGGAGACGTCATTGATGCAAAGAGGTCGATTTCTGAAGTGCCTCGCAACTGAAATATGACTGATGGTGCTGTTGACTTAGAGCACGATGAAGATAAGAGGTGCGACACTAGTTGAGAGCAATACGGACACTACCGGAGGAGAGACAAGTGCTAAACTAAAAAAGGATTACTTTATTGTTACTGACCAAAAAGTACCTATAATAGTTTGGGGCGGATAACAAATATTATTGGGGGCGAGCTGGTTTTTTCACGTTGTCTAATTTCCCGTTTATTACATAAAAATTATGTAATTTCCCGATTATTGTATAAAAATTATGAACAAAAATGAACTATTTACAAGTAAAATATAAAAATTGATTTTACTTTGTTACTTCATTTTTAAAATCAAAAACATATACTATTTAAGCGGACATAATATAAACAAATTTTATATATAGATACTATATTATAATGTCTTACGAAAATATAAATTATCGTCAATATATAACCATTACTGCAACGTGACTAAAACCGGATACACAATTAGAATATTAGAGGGGATAATAGAAAAAACTATATGTATACATATATAAGAGCAAACAAAGACAAGTTAGGTATTCTAGCGTTGCACGATACGGAAATAAAATGGTCTCGTGCAAATGGTTACTAAAATTTTCGAGAAATTGCACTTACTGGTACGTCAACAAGAAATCTTTATTGACTCAATTACAATAGGGGCGAATATATATTTTATACTGTGATATAATTAAAAATCCAAAATGTAAATTTTTAATTAATTTAATAAGATTTTGCGCTGCTATTATATATTTGTATTATAGTTTATAGGTAGGTATAAAAATGCGTTGTGTTGTACAAATTTAAAAATATTATTTCATTTTATTAACAGGTATTTTGAAGTATACTTAAATATTTTAATGTATTTCAGGTCCACGCGCGTTCAGCCAACTATACTGTCCAAAAACGTCTTTGATAGCTATAAAAATTCAATTATTCCTATAATTGATAATGGTGTAAAGGGAAGCGTGTTATTAAATTCTGTAGAAATAAAGGACCGAATAAAAAGAGTGAGTTTAAGATTAAACTGTTTAAATTTAAATTGTACAGTTTAATATCAAAATTTAATAAAAGCTTCATATAGGTTTATTTCAAAATAGTTTAATATATCTTTTTCTTACTGACCTGTAAAGTCAGGCGTTACTTTGCCAAATTCAAACTTACCTTGCTAATATCCGCAAAATACCAAAATAAATTAGAGGATCGTTAACTTTGAAAGAGTTAAGATACTTGAAGTTCCGTTTTGTTGTGGCGAAACACGTGCCTTATACATTGTTTAAATGTGTTTTACGAATTTATTTGAATTTAGTGACATAGGGAGATAATATTTTTGTTGACGCGTGATTTTTGTTTAAGAAAATTAGATTTTTGTATTTTATTTTTGCCAATTCGAAAATATTTAATATACCTAATTTGTTGAAAATGACGGCGACGTGGTTCGCCACCCGTCACGTCCTGATTCTCACGAGGGCGAAAAGCGACCAATGAAGAGCCGTTTCGCTGCGATGAATGGCAGCGGATGAAGCTCTGTGGTCTCTGCCAACCCCTGCGGGGGATAGGCGTGAATATATAAGAAAAAAAAAATTCGAAAACAAAACATTATTATTATATTATTTCTGGTTTTCAAATATCTTAGCAAATAAGTACTGACTTTCCATTTTTATGGGTAAATTTTCCTTGCCTCGGAGAGGACTATTCCCAGCAATTGACTGATATGATGAGCAGTTCATGATGACGACTCTTATTAGATTGCAGAATATTACATGCTCGGGCCAGCTCAAGTCCAAGGCGAATTGACGGTACTGGCTTATGATATGCTCCAAAACTCAAACAGCAGAAGCGATGAGTTACAACATCAAGCTCACCTCTTGTCCTCCTGCGTTGAAATGGTACAGTATAAATGTTATATTATATATTAATAACAATCTAAACTTAAATAAAAAAAGAGAAACGTCGTAGGACCCTCGGTAGATGTAAAACATTGACGACGGCTCGGTTTCTACAGTATGCTCCCGGCCACGTGTAAGTAACTCTGTACAAATGGAGGGGAGCGTAGCCTGAATTAAGACGACGTCTCGGTTTACGATTTCACTCCCATACCCCACGATAAGATCTCTCACATCAAAAATGTGCAATGAGATGGAAGTTATCTTCTCAGTATTCTATTTCTAGTGTCGTTTTTCGTTTCATTGAGTTTTAAACCATGATATAAAAGAAGTTTTTACTATAAAAACAATGAAATAAATAGAATACATAATATAAATAACTTAGAAATAAATAAGATCATCTGCACCGTTGCAACGCAGAAGTGTACCCAGAATGCTGATGACCCTTACTGATTACCCTATATCAAGACTAATACGTTGACCGAGATAGTGGCACCTCAGGTAATCTAAGGCCTTTAGTACTTAGGTTATCTGAGTTGTCACCAAATATGGTATTAAAAATGTTATAAATACCAATTATCCAGGTAATCCAGCTCGCGGGTCCACACAAAAAGAAATTGCATTATAACGCTTCCGATTTGAATTCGGGTCCTACCGCTATTTATATGAAATACTTGACTACTTTAGAAGACTTAGTTTACCTTAGTTTATAAGAACATTTTGTTATTGCAGGAACATAGCTTATATACTAACAGTACTGAACATAGGTTATATACAAATTTACAGATTATAAAAAAAGTTTAAAAATCGTTTTTTTTTAATGAAATGGTATGGTGTCGACACATAACAGTAAATTTGCTTGTGTTGTACGTTAGACATTGATTCAATATTCTGGCCTTTTTATACTCGACTTTTAGTCTTGTAATCAGTGTCGGAATAAATATCTGTAGGCCATACATATATTTATCACGTTGTAGGGATCGAACTCGCCACTGAGCCAATTGGTCGTCATTTGGCATATTTTATTAAATTTATTAATTGCAGGTAATGGCATATATACTAATCATAGATGACATTGAAGATAACGCCAAGACTCGTTGCGGGAAACCATGTTGGCATTTACTGCCCGATGTTGGTAGTCTAGCCATGAATGACGCCAGCATACTGCGGAGTTTCACAATTAATCTATTGCAACAAAATTTCAAAGATCGCTTGTTGACAGACATTTTACAAATATTAAATGAGGTATGTACGTATTTGAATTTATTTAAAATTTTACCAACATTACTTACCAACGCCCAACGACCCAGTGTGTCTTGACTCCGATATTGGTCATGGTCTTGTGGCGCTTCCCGCCAGTTAATTTACTGCTTCTTAATCACCAATCACCGCATTGCCAGAACGATACCGCGATACGCCTGACTGGACGTTAGTCCCATTAGTTTTGGCAACGCAATCTTTTCCCAGTCGGGGTTACCAGTCATAATAAATATCTGTAGGCCATACATATACCGTAGACTACGTGGGCGGGGGGGGGGGGGCACCAATGAGCCATATAGTCGTTAGCAAATATATAATACATTATAGATGAGGTTATATAAATATATATTATAGTGAGAAGTCTTCAAACAATCGATATAGATCGGGGATCGCAGACTAGTTTTAATTATTTAGGTAGTACCGACTACCATAGTTATCTAGAGTCTATACCGGTAACCACACAGATATATCTTATTTAATTTCTAATACAGTAAGGAAACTTCCTCAAGTCTACCTATCGCCCATACCTCAAAGCCCGAAGATTAACTAATGGGTGCTGCCTGTACTTACAGAGAGGGTTGCGTTTGAAGTTTCTCTAGTGGACATGTTTTAAAATGAGGAAGTCTATCAGAGATCCAAAGTTATCGACATGGCTTTTTAAGTCAGGTAACAGAAGTGGCAATCAGCTAGTCACGTCTGTCGGAAAACTGACAACCGCTTAGATGAGTGCTGGAGTGGAGACTGCGTCTTGGCAAATGTAGTGTGTCTGATATATGAAGCAAAGATAGTGGTAGAGCCACGCTGCAGACGAACACTTTGTCAAGAATGGCATAATATTAGGTCGGGCCAAAAGTATTTTCGTATTGTTCATACAAAGGAAAATATTTTTTTTCGGTATAAATTTTTATTTATTTATAATATGTATGTGCCGTTTCCTCGATAACTTGTTGCCATCTTGTGGGTAGTGCCATGACCCCATTCCTGTAGAAATTTTGAGATTTTTGATTGATTAAAAAATCCGACAGATAGTGTTCAGTGTTCTTTTGAGGTTAGCTTTATGCTTCCTTCTTGCTTAAAGAGTTCTGCAATGACCGAAACAGGTGGAAATCTGATGGAGCAAGGCCAGGGCTTTACGGAGGATGCATCAACGTATCCCAGCCAAGCTCTCTCAATTTTTGCTGCGTGGTTATAGATGAGTGCGGTCTGGCGTTGTCATGGTTTCTCTTAGTGAGATCATGTGGTGTCCAAAATGTCAAGTGTTTTCTTGTACCCAGACTTTCGTAAATGAAGTAAAACTGTTTTATGATCAACATCCAGTTCTTCAGCAATGTCGTTGCTACTAATATGTCGATGTTGCTCCACTTTCTCAAAGATGGGACTGATTTTATCTGTGACAGGACACAAAAAGTCCAGAGCGAACCTCATCTCTCACACTAAAATTTCCAGACTTATTGATACCATTAGGTCCGTAAACCGCACAAATTTTATTCGCGGCGTTCGTCGCATTTTTACCTTTTTTGTAATAAAACTTTAATAAATGTACCGAATTTCTTCGTCACATACGATCATTTTGCTTGCTTGAAAAACAATTGAAAAATGGCGGGAACTATTTTTTTTTTATTTATTGCATCTTCACAATGTCACATTTAATATGGTATTAAAACCAGCCAGTTAGTGGTAGCTTAGCTACCGCGCTTCGTATCGTGAACGGTCCAGTTCCAGAGGCCCAACACCCTCCCCCTCCCATAATGACACTTTACCTAAAGGTCAGTAACGCTTCCGCACTGCCTATGACGCTGCGGATGTCTATGGACGACGTTCATTGCTTTCCATCAGGTGACACGCCTGCTCCTTTGCCTTCCTATCCCATAAAAAAAAGCAATAAATTGTGCAGTGCGGCTGTCAAAGATAGAATGCGTGTAACTGAACATCGGTCTAGTTGGAACGGTTTGAGAAAAGCGTATTTTATAGAGTGGACGGCCATGCAGGCTAATAACGATGGCAATGAGTGTTATATAAGGGTTTTGAGTCTTATTACAATGTAAGTTTTTACAGGCCTATTATAAATGCGTCGTTGGACAATTTTTGGACGCAATAACGGCGAAAACAAGAAATTACAACGAATTTACCACGGAGAGATATCAAACAATAGCTTTATATAAATACGCATTTTACTCCGTGAAATTCCCAATTTTATCAGCATTGATTTTATCGAACAAATTGGATACAGAAGCTCGTCAAAACGTGGTCAAAATATGTACTGACATAGGAATTCTTAATCAAATAAACGTAAGTTTACCTTTTGATTATAATTTTAGTGGTATATACATATAGGGAGCATTTGATATTTAAAACTTAATATAAATGTTGTAAACATAACAACTTGCAAAAGCTGTTTGTAAAGGTCGTATCGTCTACTAGATTGATGTGTACTATTTCTTATTACAAGGATAATAATTACCTTAGTTGGAATGATTAACAGGATTTTAGTAATATTAAAAGAATTGCTAGTCTTCCTTCTTTATGTTTTAAGTAGCAGTTAATATCTGTATAATATTCTTAACACCATTTATGGTGTTGACTCGATTTGACTGACAAGATGGTGATTTATTAAAAATATTTATAGTTTGTTATGGTGGTGTAAGAGGTAGTATCTTAACTGTGTAGTGATGCAACAGGAGTCTGGTTTAATACTCCTTTACTATACCAAGTGCACCTTTTATATATACAACTGATGAATGGCGGGAGATAAGCGCGGGGTGCGGGAGACGCGGTTGTGCCTGCACGTGTGCAGCAAGAAAGCGCGTTCCATGAATGCGGAGAATCAAAGCACATTCCACGAATGCGGCGTAACAAAGCGCATTCCGCAAATGCCTAGTAACAAAGCGTGTTTCCGCGAATTTGTTCTTGAAGTATATATTCTGTAGCAAGTAGCTACAGTGGGATCTTAGTTCGGTTCGAGGCGTCGCATCCTAACTATGTATGGTATACTAAGAGACGCCATTACATTAATTACATTTTGAAGCCATTACATTAAAACAGTGCAAAAATTTAAGGGATAAAAAGAATGTCAAGGAAGGAAACAAGCAAGGATGTCGTCTGATGGAAAGAAATGAAAAGAGATATTGCAGAAGCATTGCCGGTCTTTGAGATGGTTGGTTGTGGTTAGTGGTACGTATTAGTTAATGGTGCATGTTGATTAGTGGGGCGTGTGGGTTAGTGGTGCGTGGAAAGAAGTTTTGAGCGAAACGCGCGTAAGATTTTTATGGAATAGACAAGGTTGCCTACCATTCGGTTAGGATATAAATAATGGGAGGTGTAGGAGAATAAGGAGAAAGGAACTAAGCATCCGGATCCCAGAATTAGCCGTACGAAACGGGGTGCTAGTAAAATGCTATGCACTAAAAAAAGATAAAACTTTAAAATATTAATTACAGAACGATTTCACCGATTACTACGACGACGATATCCGTACGGGTAAAACCGGATCAGACATAGAAGCAGGTAAATGTACTTGGTTGTCGGTTACTGCTTTAGAGCGTTGCAACGATGCACAGAAGCAAATATTCGCAGCGAACTACGGTAGTTGGGAACCAGAACATGTAAATCGCATCCGGGATCTGTATGAGGAGTTGAAAATAACAGAACTATATTTCCAAGAGGAGCGTGCCCGTTGTGATTCCATCATCAGTGCGATTCACGCACTGCCAGCGAACGCAACACCCTCGCCTGAGTTCTTCCACACAGTGTTCGATAAATTATACACACACATAAAACGTAACACGCATGGTGTTAAAGATAAGCATGAAATAAAGATGATGTAATTGATTCGGTAATATTTTTATATATCTTATACAATTTGTCATATTTTATCTCATTTATAATTTAATTTACTTCTATGGTTAAAGTTTGAATTGGACGACCGCTTGGCTCAGTGGCGGGGCCCCCCCGCCCACGGACTCAATGGTTGCCGGTTCGATCCCCGCATCGGAATAAATAAATATGGCCTACAAATATTTATTGCGAGTCTGGTAATGCCGCTAATCGGCATTGGACAAGCGTCGTGGGTTAACGTTCGTTTCTCCAGAAATGGGAAGGCCATTTCTGGAGAAACGGACGGACGGAAAAACGGTCCCGTGCTCAGCAATACGACATCTATGGGCTGTGTAAAAATGTTGACGTTTTTTTATAAAGTGGACAAAAATGCATTAATACTTAATAAGGTATATTTCAATTAAATACACGTTAATATTCAAGTATTTTAAATTTCGTTTTATAAAAACGATTGTTAAACTTTTTCAAGGGATAGGTCTGCTGAAGTGGCCGCCAGGTTTGTAGGAGTATATATATTTTTTGTGATTATATATTTTTGAGCGTACTTTGAAAAATTTTAGCCATTAACTCAAAGTCATACCGCTGTAACATTCTATTGGTTAACATTTGCTCCAAAAACGAGACGTTGCTGTGATCCCAATCTGACCACTTTTGACAGGTGGATATTTGCTCTCAGTCGCCTCGACGGCACCCACATGAAGAATGAGGTTTCCTCGTTTTCTATACTACGTACTACTACTATACACCAATAAAATGACCAAACTAGAATTTTAAAAAAATGTTGCAATTTAAACTCACCGTTGCAACAAACGTTACCAGGTTCCTTCTGATTTCAAATGGCCTTACCACATACTACTACATACATCATTTTTTACGACACAGATTTCTAGGAGAATGGAGCTTGTCCAAAACGGATTGGCGAAACGTCCAGACTCGGAATAAATACCTGTAGCTGTAGTTCCCGTTGCGGCAATTGAACCTGCAACCATTGGTTTCCAAAGCAGTAACTTCTTTACTGAGCCAATATTTTTTATTGAAATTATTTAAAATGTAGCTTTTGCCTTCGAAACTAATTTTGTCTAATCTTAGACAATTGCGAAAAATATCTAATGTATGGAAACTCGTTCGTTCATTCATCTTCCACAAGATCAAAAAAAGGCTAAAGGAACAAATTGCAATCTTTTTGGACGTATATTTTGTTTTTAAGACGGCTAACAACCAACGGTATTAACAAGAATAGAATTTTTGTTAACCACTCCTATAAAATAGTACTTATTTATAGTCCCATAGGTAGAATCCAATACACTATGTTAGATCTAAGATAAGCCTCCGACTATTAAGGCTATATTTTCATATTTCTTTTGTTATAAGTTTGCAAAATCTAGTTTAAACATATTATGTACTAATTGTCTTCTGGGTGAATTCAAAATAGAGATTAACAAAAGAAACGATGAAGCTAAAATAGCTCAATTGGTCCATACCAATTAAGCTATTTTAGCTTAATCGTGCAATCCTTATTGCACTTACAATCGAAGTTCGTGGGATCGATGCTAACATGGATTATTCATGTCAGTCATATTTTCCTAGGACAAAGCACTATTAGCATACTTGGAATGGTTAAAAAAAAATAGTAATAACAAATATGTCTTCTTTCTTTTTAATTAATCATCAACTTATACGTTAAATGTTACACAAATATAAAAATAAAAAACAAAATCTATTCTATTTTAGTATAATAAAAAAGAAATATGGTACAGATAACATTATCGCATTTCAATAGTTGCACCGAAAGGTAAACAAATGTTAACTATTTATACAATTAATACAATATATAAGATTCTATTTGTATGGAAAAAAATATTTTTAATTTTTAAACTAAAACAAATATTTAGTATGAAGTTTTAAGGTTGCGTATCCACTCTCATTTATCAATTAACTTGGCTTCAAATAAAATCGACGCAAATATATTGGCGTCTTTCTAGTGTTGTCTTTAAAAATAGATTCAATTTTATGTTACCTTCGGTCCGTATACAATTTGAACTGTGGACAACAGTCTCATAGTCTAATCGAAAATTTGCCTGAAGACATAAAATCTTTTCTCTGTGGGATAGGGGGGCAAACGAGCAAGTGTGTCACGTGATAAAAAGCAATCAACGCCGCTTATTGATATCTGACTTAGAGATATGTGTAGGCTTGTTTTTGATGGTTCCAGTCTTATCTGTTAAGAAATTATATTATATATACATATTAATGATACTATTCATTTTCTAGTTGCAAAAATACACCAATCTTTGCTTTCGGCATGACAGTTAAATTTGGTCTACGGTGTATCCACTGTTTTTTTTATTGTGTAGATAGAAAGGAAACTTAGGAAAGGCAAGGTCAAGAGTACCCTTACCCGACGAGCTAGCATGAGGAGAGTGATGAGTGTAGAGGAAGCATGGAAAGTATGCTGAGATCGTAGCAGATTCAAATCTATGGTCTTTGCTTACCCCTACTATGTATGTATGTAAATCGATCAACCTGTCGATGTTTTTTTATGGACAATGAAGAGACAGGTATCGCGGCTCTGTGGATACGAAAAGTTACTTCTATACGCTGCAAGCAGGCTGCAGGCTTTGGAGATGCTTGCCCATTGCTTGGACTTCACCTCACGATGGCTTCCCGGGTCATTGATTGCAACTTTAAAAGAGCCTCGATTTAGCGTACCGTATCACTTCATGTCATTTCTATATGTGACTACATCCGGATCTGTAATAGGGACCGTCGCTTTAGAAGATTTCTCGTAAGAGCAGCTGTACTTTAAGAAGACGGTATGCTATACAACAAAGGTTCACAACAAGGGCGATACTACCTCGTAGTGAACGCTGGAGCTTTTCATAGGGGTAGCGGGTCTAAAGGCATGACAGTACGAAATATCTCATTTCATGAAACGACATTTTATCTAGCCGTCTAAAATCTATATTTTATTATTAAGGCGTAAATAAACATGCTATAAAATATGTCCGAAACTATCTTCATTAGTTAGTAAAATATTTTTCAGTGGATAATCCGAATAAGCCAGAGACATCCTTTCGCATAGGAGCCAGCATTGATTTTTTATAAGTTTTATTTTGTTATTTCCTTTGTTGCAATGTCCCCACGAAATATTGAACATATACAAAAAAAAAATCGTGCCGTATCAAATCTTGATAACAGTATCATTCATTCCTGTGACACGCAGTTTTATAAACCGCCATATCATAACAAATAATGAATAACAGTTTCCATACAAGAGTGCATACAACAACTTTAAAAGGGTATGTCTTTAAATCACTATCATTAAATGTTCGTGCTGTTATAATTTTGACTAGTAAGCACCAATTGACTAATATATTAACTCTTACACGATTATTTACACAACTTTTGTAGCTATTTAAATGTAGCCTTTACGATTTGTTAAATAAAAATAATTACTTGGAAATGAGTTAATAACTCAAGACCGTACATATTAAACTGTACAGCATTTTTGAGCGAAAGTAAATTCAGTACACAACCCAACCTTACGGGATTCCATTTTAAACAAAGCTTTTATATAAATAAACTAAAACTAATATACATGAGAAACGTGGAATATAAACAAAATACTAATACTAAACGCACATGTCCTCTTTCTTTCATTTTCTTTACAAATTACATTATATCCCAGACTATAAGTAAATTATACTATGGATTATCATTTGCCTTACGTAACATATACCTGAGTATTTTCCTAATATAAGTTTACGCTATGTCTCAAGAGATTGTAAGACGTTAAGATCGTGGATTCATGGGATAGGAAGGCAAACGATCAGGCGTGTCACCTAATGGAAAGTTATCAACCCCGCCCATAGACATCCGTACTACCATAGACGTTTGTAGAAGCGTTGCTGACCTTTGAGAAATGTGTAGACTTATTTTGTGTTTTTGTCATGAAGTTCCAATATCGTATCGGTTCAGAAACACCGGAATTTGTTAGCATGGAATGAGCTTTGTCCTATAAAAATGGGAAAAGTATCTTTATTGTTCTGTAGAAAGATATTTCTTGAATTCTTCTTCAGCATTCTGAGCTAATAGTGCTTGTGTCTGGAAAATACAGACACACTTGTCCATCCAGTTTAAATTTTCAATCATTTATAAAATATTTTTTATTCATCCACTCAAATTCAAATACATTTTTTAAATTTGTAATGGATGACACTTGATTTTAATACATTTTTTTTCAAATATTAATTAAATTTGATTATTTCATTTTTGTTTTATATGAGAGCAAAAAATATCTCTATACATATTTAACTAGTTAATAAAAAATAACTAAAATAAAACTTTTTTGGAATTCACTGTCAACTTGATGTTATTTATTTTAGATAATAAATAAATTACGATAACTTATATACCAATGGTCGTGAGTTCGATTTCCGCATCGATATAAATCGATGTGTATGGTATTTATAGGTCTTTTTTTAACATTCCGAGTCTGAATATCCCGCCATGCCACCTTGGACAAGCGTGGGGGTTAATGCCCATTCTCCCAGAAATGGGAAATCCCCGTACTCAGTAGTCGAATGTATAGGGGCTCCGAAAGAAGAAGAGTGTAAAGACATCTTTTTGAGACATCCTTTCGCTCCGATAGTGGCTCAAATCAAGAAATCGACCTCACCTTTGGATCGCTACTAGCCCGTTCTATACCATCGTGATGCTTATTCCGTCCTTTCGGCGGGGTTTCAAGACTGATAAAGGTCCTGAGGCCAATAAAGTTACTCTACACAAAACAAATTAGTTTGGCATATTCCTCGCTTGATGGTATTATAAGACGATTATCCCTTATAAAGTAGTCGCAAATTTACAAATTTAGGCGTTGAAAATGTCTATAAATATACAATTCGGTGGTATTTTATATGTATTCACTCATAAAATGTCTCCATATATCTTAGATCACTCCACAGCAACAAGTCATACGTCGCTCTTCGATTCCATTACCTGGTTTAAAACAAAAGGGATTATTAATACATACATAAAACGTAATCTAATCGTAAACACATATACATTTAAAGCAGGAGGCAGATACATAACTGACAAAGTTTATTTGGATTACTATAAAGTGAGTTTATTTATGTGTGTGTTTGAGTATGTATATTTGTGGGTGTGTGTGTATGTGTATACAACTGTAATATTCATGTATTTTAAATGAGAATTGAATGAAGTATGTTAGGCTTGACGCTAAAATACCGCAAAAGAGCAGAAGATATTAGATCTACAACAAAGGTTGCAGATATACTAAAGAAAATAAGTTGAAATGGCGATAGACAGGACATATGACAAGGGTAGGTAGGATAAAATGCACGAAAATTATAACTCAGTGGCAAACACGTGATGGTTAAAGATAGAGAGGCAGACAGATTAATGTTATTGGAGGGACAATCTGATAAAGTTTTGGAATAGAGAAGAATGGAAACAGCTGTAAGAGGCCCATATGTCACAGAACATGCTGAATACCGAAACGCAAAGTCTAATGTGTTGAAAGTTACAGCAATGGCTTGACAAAAAATACTAGCGGTGGGAGAGGAATGTGCACTAGACGGCAATGCGTTTCGGAAAATGATTAGTATAAATATGTACGAGTCCGCGTTTATCGACGCCGGTTTTCTGCTAGAGTGTGATACTTCCCCGGGTTACATCCTTGTTCGCGTCAGGCGCGTGCGCTAGCGGTGGGAGAGGAGTGTGCACCAGACGGCAATGCGCTTCAGAAAATGATTACTATACATACGTCCATGTCCGCATCGAGCGCGTGCGCTAGCGGTGGGAGAGGAGTGTGCACTAGACAGCGATGCACCTTGGAAAACGATTAAAATACATACGTCCATGTGCGTGTCGGGCGCGTGCACTAGCGGTGGGAGAGGAGTGTGTACTAGACGGCGTTGCGCTTCGGAAAATGATTACTATACATACGTCCATGTCCGCATCGAGCGCGTGCGCTAGCAGTGGGAGAGGAGTGTGCACTAGACAGCGATGCACCTTGGAAAACGATTAAAATACATACGTCCATGTGCGTGTCGGGCGCGTGCACTAGCGGTGGGAGAGGAGTGTGTACTAGACGGCGTTGCGCTTCGGAAAATGATTACTATACATACGTCCATGTCCGCATCGAGCGCGTGCGCTAGCAGTGGGAGAGGAGTGTGCACTAGACAGCGATGCACCTTGGAAAACGATTAAAATACATACGTCCATGTGCGTGTCGGGCGCGTGCACTAGCGGTGGGAGAGGAGTGTGTACTAGACGGCGTTGCGCTTCGGAAAATGATTACTATACATACGTCCATGTCCGCATCGAGTGCGTGCGCTAGCAGTGGGAGAGGAGTGTGCACTAGACAGCGATGCACCTTGGAAAACGATTAAAATACATACGTCCATGTGCGTGTCGGGCGCGTGCACTAGCGGTGGGAGAGGAGTGTGTACTAGACGGCGTTGCGCTTCGGAAAATGATTACTATACATACGTCCATGTCCGCATCGAGTGCGTGCGCTAGCAGTGGGAGAGGAGTGTGCACTAGACAGCGATGCACCTTGGAAAACGATTAAAATACATACGTCCATGTGCGTGTCGGGCGCGTGCACTAGCGGTGGGAGAGGAGTGTGTACTAGACGGCGTTGCGCTTTGGAAAATGATTACTATACATACGTCCATATCCGTGTCAGGCACGTGCGCTAGCGGTGGGAGAGGAGTGTGCACAAGACAGCGATGCACTATGGGAAATGATTAGTATACATACGTCCATGTCCGTGTCGGGGGCGTGCGCTAGCGGTGGGAGAGGAGTGTGCACTAGACGGCGATGCGCTTCGGAGCCGGTGAGTGCGGACACGGTGACACCCGCTGTGTATGCGGCGGGCATGCGCACATGACGCGTCCGCGTGCCGCGCTCCGACCACCCGCACGAGCGCCACTCGCGTATCACGTTCACCACTTGACCTGAAAGATTAATGGAGTCGGACGTCATTATGCCCCGACACCTACACTCGCGCATCTCGACATCAGCCGAGCACGTAATAATAATGATTCTTTATTTGCATAATGTCAGGTGTAACAAGATGTAAAAAGACATTTAAAGGCTTCACATTGCCACTTATGGCGTACAAATGTCAGTAATTTTGTATTTTTTTTATTATGTCAACTGTAAATTTTTTTTATATATATTCACGCCTATCTCCCGTAGGGGTTGGCAGAGACCACAGAGCTCCATCCGCTGCCATTCATCGCAGCGAAACGGCTCGTCATTGGTCGCTTTTCGCCCTCGTGAGAATCAGGACGTGACGGGTGGCGAACCACGTCGCCGTCATTCTTCGACAAATAAGGTATTATAGTAAATTCGTCTTAGTGAATCCCACAAGCCGCAAGGGAGGATGGAGGTTAGCCCTAGCAGAGCCCTGCATGCTGAGGTAACTCTAAATTATTGTACAGAATTATGATATCATCGTATACATAATTATATTATAAATATATTCATGTAGAGACAGAGATCTAAATACATTAGTCACTTATAGTTACAAAGCATTCAATTATTAATAAACTGTTACATTGTCACTAAAATTATATTAGGTGTGCAACTAAGTTCTCGCTGTTTGTTATGAGATGGCTCCAGCAGTATGTGTTGGTCGTTTTTGACATATCCAAAACGTCATGAACCAAGCTTAGACATATGGTAAACAAACCGCTCCGACACGTTAGTGACTTTATTGTGGCGTCATATACTTTTAGTTGCGTGAAAATGTTTGATTTTGCGCAAAGTATTACTTTTCTTACTTCACTCAAAAAAGAAACGGCGACCGAAGCGCATATCGAGTCATAAAAAGTTTACGGAAATGCTGCTCTAAGTGAAACAAAGTGGTCACGATTGGTTCCGTCGCTTAAAAGAAGCTGATTTCGATGTTGACGACTGTCTGCGCGAAGGAAGGCCATTTCAGCAGTCGTCAGCTCGGCCAAATATACACGTTGCGAGGGTTATGCTGTTTATTTGGTGGGACCAAGTCGGTGTTGTTTATTATGAGCTTTTGAAACCAAACGGAACCCTACTTTGCTATGATATATCCGCGAAAAATAAATTCAACAAAAAGCTAGTAGGTAATTGTTATAGTCTGTACGATAAGAACGGAAAGTTATTTTAATTAAATCCGATATTGTAATATATCAGTGAATAGGTAAATTTTAACTCTTTATCAATTCAAGAGAGATGCTACTGCCGTACAACTCGGAGAAAGAAAGTTTCATACCCACTGTCCGAATGAGTGGCGATCCAGTACGGTGCGCTTTTCCCCAAACTTCATTTCCGGACCGATACGACATTGAAACCTTCAAAATACAAGCCTACATATATCTTAACAGGCCGGCGACGCAATTGTAATGCCTCTGGTGTTGCAGGTGTCTATGGACGGCGTTGATTGCTTTCCATCAGATGATACGCTTGCTCGTTTGCCTCCCTATCCCCAAAAAAAGTTCAGAACACACTTACCGAGTACATTCAAGGTATGAAATCTTCTGTCCGAAACAACCATAAGGGGTGTTAGGTCCGTATGATGGCTTAACCTGAGCACTATATCTCTCGTACGAACGAGTAGCTCAGAAGGAGACGTAAGCCGTGGCCAAAGAGCTGTTTCACTGATACATTCAACAGGATTACAAAGATAGATGCCACGAGGTGATACACCAAACACCATTTGATGATGCCATGCATCCGGAATTTCTTCGTCGCGTCCCACTTGAAGGTTTAACGTGAGTATGGGCACAGCACCTTTAATAATAAACATTTTCCTTATTTAATTAAAAATTATCTACTACTTTTTATACTAATACTTTTAAATATTATGTGAAATGCTTTCTACATACGATTTGATAGTAAACAATTACGGTTACAATTAAAAAATATGTTTTCTCTAACCCAAGATAAAATTCAATAGATCACATGTGGAGTAAAAGGTCTCGTGACAAAAGTTAAGAAAGGGATGTTTAGATGGTTTGGGCACATAGAGAGGATGGATAAAAGACAACTGGCAAAAGAAATTTACGTTGCAGATGTGGATGGAAGGGTCGGTAAAGGAAGACGAAGGAGAAAATACCTTGACCAAATTGCCGAAGTTTTTAGAAAGACTAGGTCAAAAGCTGTTAAAGCCAATAGGCTACCAGCATTAACATCTTCGAATCCAATAATAATAATTAAAGTAAATACCTAAAGATATCCAATCAGCTAGCCAATGTGACAATGAAAAGACACGCTCTGGATATGTCGGAAAGAATCGCGCTGTAACCACACCCTCTGATGCCCTTTGAATTCCAGTCACTAGGTCGGCAGCCGTACATCCTGCGACAGCGCGCGACAGTAAATACCTGTAATGTTATAGTCAACTTATGAACCAAAAAGATTAAGAAGTGGTAGGCGTGCGAAGGTGCGTGCATACGTATTTGTGTGTGTGTGCTAAATTTTAACGGTGCCAAATCTCAAACACCTCTAAACGCTTAAAAAGGGTACACAGATTTTTTTTACATAGCAATATGTGAAAATAAAAAACTTTGAACCCCTTATATTGATTTAAATTAATACAAAAATACCTCTCAATAATAGTATAAATAATTATAATAATTTTCTAAGGGTAGAGAGGATAAGGACCCTCTCTACCCTTAGAAATCATTCATCCTTATGAAGGCTATGTAAAAAAGAGGGACATAGTATTATTGTGTTTGGCCTTTTATAAAATGTCCTTTTCACCTCTACATTTGTTTCTGATTTGGAAATCACAAAAATTTAATGCAAAATCTAAAATATATTCATAGAAATAAGAAAACTATACAATACCTGGCTAACGGTGAATACTCAGCCCTTTGTCTTGTACCAACTGCAGTATTAATTTTCTCTATATTTACAGGTACACCTAGTGCATTCTGAAAAAAAAAACGTACTGTCAATATATTTATATATTACATATTTTATGTAAATATTTAGTATGTGGTGTTCGTTTCAGACGGAAAGAGTATCTTAGAAATAAAAAGTTACTATTTAATAAGAATTGAATAGGAATAAAGAGAATACAAGTATGCAGGGAATGTAGCAGATGGAGGTCTGTGGTCTTTGCCTAATCTTACAGGAAACAGACCTGATGATATGTATGTACGTAAAGAGAAAATGATTTTGGTCAAGTATGCCCCATGCATTTGGTTTGTCATTACGCCTTTATTTCAAATATCACAGAGGAAAAGAGGAAAACAAAGAAGAAAGTTTAAGAAGCAAATTTACTACCCAATTAGGAAAAGAGATGTTTGATATATTGAAAAAACTAATCTTGGACTGGGAAAATTAGAAGTTTACAATTTTTGTTTCACTGCCAACCGAACTAGGGCGAACCCTGTACTACGGCAGACATTCTATGACACATTTATGTATTTTATATATTATTCTAATTGCCATACTTAATATAATTTTACAAACAAATGGGACAAAGAATTAGAATGTGGATGGATTAATTATTTTTGTACAACTCTTGTCATAAAGTTATTGTAAAAAGTGGCAGAATTCGGTTGGAATACCTCTACAACCACTCAGTGGAGGATAGCGAAGGGAACCGCGTTAGCTTTATCATTCTTACGGATTATTTAGTCAAAATGTCGCAGTGGGTGGATGAAAAACGTGGTGTATTTCAAGGTCAATAATACCCTGATTGATTAGAAGAACCCATGACCGGGGCCATAGTAAGCCATGGCGCTTGCTTATTGATTATTTTCTAACAATATTGAAAAACATCCTTCCTTCGCTTCACGCACATGTTTTCAATAAGATGCGCCATGCCTCACATTGCTAGAGAAACCATGAAGTTTTTTCAAAGCAAATTAATAAGCAGTTTCGGCGATATTCCCGGACTACCCAGGTCACCTGGACTTTTTTCTGAGAAGGTACCTCAAAAGTAAAGTCTATGATACAAATCCGACAACTATATCAGCACAAGAAGAAAATATTGTTTGCGAGGTTAATGGCATCCCGACATTACTACTTCAGTGAGTGGCACAGAATACTGTGGTTTGATTCTAAGAGAGCGCTCGATGTGGCGGTCATCATTAAAATGAAATTATTTTTACAATTGAAATCCAACTTCTCGTTGTAAATTTTTTTTGAATTTTCTTTATATGCTTTGTAGTTTTTTTAAAACCGGATACCTGTATGTCATTAGATAATATTTATTGGCATTAAGTCCGCCTTACGTATATGGACTCACTCATATGACGACCTCAGATTCAAAGCCCAATCTTTATCAACTGACTTAGTGCTGCTTATATAACTTCGAATCAGTTTAATTTAATAGCTTCTTACAATGTTTTTCTTAGATTTCTTTAAATTTAGAAAAATTAAGCATATTCCCAAAATAAGAGAGGATTATCTCATACATATATTGAAAATAGTTTTTCTGTGTTAATGGTGCAATAAATAACTTAAGGTTGATACTTACAAAAACATTGACTACAGCAGTCGCACCGCAAGCTGATGTAGCTATTTGAGTAACTTGCCGCTCACATGCTTCCTTCTCTGACCATACCATACAGAATGGGGGCTCCACACATCTTGCTTCATTATCATCTCTCGGTGTTGTATCCTGCGTAATGATATAAATGAATATTTAACTCTATATCAGAATACATATAATTTAATATCAAGTACTTATACCAGATGTTGATTTTCTCATATAAAAAACAATACAAATATAAAGTTTAAGTTAAAAGCAAATACATTTGTTCTACAACTTTATATTCTTTTTCCTTCTAGTTTTATCTGCAATCAGTTTTGCAACTATTACCAGATGTGTTGTAAATAAAAGTTATGCAGAGTGCTTTCCAGTAAGAGTCCATGTACCACAGCTACACTCTGAACTACAGATCCATTATATTGTGCCTTTTAAGGAGATTGAAAAAGCTGTGGTTTACAAGTTGTACAGGTACTTAATTTAGGTGAACTGTCAGTAGTTGCTTGTATCTCTCAGCAGCCAATTGAACCTCTTTCTTGACAGTTTTCATATTGAAATGCTGGTGTATCACTGTACTTGTTACTAATTGTATAAAGTTTTCTTTTATTTGTTTCAATTTTTATTTTTCCCCGCAGGGGTTGGCAGAGACCACAGAGCTCCATCTGCTACCATTCATCGCAGCGAAACGACTCTCCATTGGTCGCTTCTCGCCCTCGTGAGAATCAGGACGTGACGGATGGCGAACCACGCCGCCGTCATTTTTCAACAAATTAGGTATATTAAATTCGTGTTAGTGAATCCCACGAGCCGCAACTGAGCCAATCGGTCGTCGTATTTGTTTCAAAATAAAAATTAATAATAAGTCACCATAGAAGCAACTAACAATTGTTGTGAGAAAGTCATCCACTGATATGGGTTTCCATTGACATTGATAGATTGTCCACATGTTTGTATTTATGGAACAATATTGCTAGTTTTGTATGAAAAAAAGATGTTTTGTATGAACAAAAGTTATTGCTTTTGGGATAAACTATATTTGGGTAATTTTTTTACACTAATATGAGGACACCCAGTATAATTTAACATATGATACTATGTACCTTTTCAATACCTACTTAGATTCATACCTGTTTATAGGTATTTCCATAACATATATTACATTTTTATTCTACCTACATTCATTTACAAACAACATTAAACCCTACTAGCTTAGTAATTAATAAAAATAATATTTTTTTATATTTTCCTCTTTGCAGAACACAACCATTTTAATTTGAATTATTGAAATGGAAATGTTCCATTATGTTTAAATATAAAACATTTCATTTTTATTTATTTACATTACACTTATGGTGCTAAAAATTGAATACTGACAATCTATCTGATTTACAAGCTTTACTGAATATTGTTGAGGGGGTTATAAAAAGACCATGTTCGGCACTTCTATGGTATGATTTGAAATGAGGAAATCTGCCAGAGAGTGAAATCACTGACAAAGCTCTCCAAGATTGGAATAGATTTGTCGGAGAACTGACAATTGTCGAAGTAGACAAATGCTGAAATGGAGATCTCATTTTGGGAAATGTTGAGGGGACACTCTCCGGCCAGATTTTGTTAATAAAACTAATAAAGTCTTGTTCATTGGTGGATGAGAAATATTAAATGGATTTAATTAAACTTCTCATAAGAATAAGATAAACCTTGGAACATGAAATGGTAAGGTAGATAATGAGAGAAAGTAAAACTTAAATCAAGTGTTTAATATTTACCATATTAGCAGAATCAAAACTTTCTTCTTCAGATTGGGTTTTCTCAGTCATAAGCTTCTTGGCCATTGTAGTATGATAGAGTGCGGAAGATAAGTTTGCAGAATTAAGTGTTGGTCGCTCCCCTTGATTGATTTGGTATGTATGTGATCCTTCCGGCTGTTCTTTGTCTACAAAAAATATATAGTGAATTTAAATGATGAAACAACTATAGCGCAATAGGTGCACAAGAATTTTTAGATAGGTTTGACATTTTTTTTATTTTCTGTAAATATTGCTAACTTTTATTTTATCACCATTACAATACATGCATGTTTATGGAAATTAGTAATGTTATTTACATACAGATTATTTATATTCTAAATACAAATATTAATCAAAGGCTGCTTGCTCTCATATTATTTTTTCTTTAATATTTGAATTAATTTATTAAAATATTCAGCATACTTTTGTAATAATATGATTGGTATGAGAAAACTTAAAAAATGATTAAATTTTTATATATAAAATAACCTGTTGTTGTTGTTTTTGTTTATATATATAAAATAACCTGCAAAAAATATTATTACTAGGGTTATTAATCATTCATGGATAAACCAACCACACAAAGGATGATGCATCCAAGGAGAGAAACCTTCTCACGATCCTAGTCGTGCACAATATGGCTGCCTTTTTAACTTAACCCCACCCATATACCCAAACCTAACATGGACAGATGGGAGTCCAAATTTTTACCGATAAGTCTATTTTTAGAGACCACTATGTGTACAACAACAGTTGAATCATAACGGCAATCTCAGGGGCGAGGTCTATGTATTTTGGGATGATTAATGGTGCAAAAATCCATTACTATGTGGACAGTCAGAATTTTTACTTAGCTAAGATCATGTGAAAAGCAAACAAAAACAGAAAAATAACTGTGTGATTTTTTACTGGAAGATTTAATTTAAGTCCCTGTAAATCCAAAGTGGAATTTAAACTAAATCTTACTGAAAAGATGGCCATCAGCAACTCTCCACTTCCCAATCACTATCAGCAATACCAACACCAAACAATCACCACCACTCTTCCACAATGTACACACATGTTTCGCCTCAACACGAGGCATCATCAGGTATGGAATGAAAGACAACTGTTAAGTTGTCCATTTATTTGTTTTTTTCCGCTTTGACGAGATTCTCGTCATGCAGAACACTAAAATCAACTATCATTAATGTGGGTGTACTTCGATCCACTATCACAAAGTCAGGTTTATTTGCAACATTATGCTGATCTGTGATAATGGATCGATCACAGTACAATGTTACACAACTCTTTTGATGAAGACTTTGGATTGTATTTATAATAAGGCACCTCCTGCTTGCATAGGTTGTATTTAATGGCAAGCTACTGATGGACAATTCTGCCTAGTTGGTTATGTCAGTGCAAATACTCCCCCTTTGATGGCTGCGAACAACCAGAAATAACATGCCTTAGTGACTGCCCCAGATGGTGGCACACTCAGCATATATCAGCCGTGCCGTCTTTCAGGATGTATTTCTGGTAGTTGCTGTTTTATATAAATTTGTCTTGTATTACACAGAGAAAACCCTCAGTCTCGCCAAAGAGATAACCGAACTGTAACCAATGTACCGAAGCAGGTTTGTCTACAACAGTACTGGCTAGACCTCGACAAAAGTGGCCATGCAAATGCTTGCCACTCCATACAGTGACACAATCTGTATTGTTCATTACAGGAGGTGCTTGCCAGTTTGTATTTATACTATTATTATATTACTTACAATTGAGAATTTCTCTAGATGAAACCAAATCACCATTTGAAGCATGTAGATTGGCAGATGTGTCGGTTTGGAATGTGTTTGTTGACATGGTTCTTCTTACCAAAAGTTGTTCACCTCTGAAATTTATGTAAGTTATATATGGACCATATTCTTGATTGCCTGCCATATTTTCTAATGTCACATTTGTAGGTTCATCTACTTCATAGCTTGTTGATGGTACATGGTGATTTAGTTCATTGTTAGGAAGTTCTGATTTACTAGCAGATACAGATGGTTGAGGAATATGTATGGAATCTGATAAATATTCAGGTGAGATTTCTTCAATATCTTGTTCACATTCTTCAAGCACAGCAGACAATTGCAAATCATTAGGGATGGATTCATCCCCTGTATCTGCTTCACAAGAAGGCCCAGGATCAAAATCCATTTCTAAAAAGTCCATATCTGGACTACATGCTCTTGAACCATGTTCTCTAGCATTCACTGCCCCCTGTTGAGATACTGAATAAATTGGTGGCAAAGGTAAGTACCTATCAAGAGGCAAACCCATATCAAGACTAAAAAAAGAACTAGGTAAGTCTGCCAAATGCTCACCACCCCTATATGTGTAAATACAACCATCTTCTGAACCCAATGAATAGTCATCATTTCCAGTATCACTTGAACTATCAGCTGTTTCTAGATTTAGTCTATTCAATTTTAAGGTTGATGGCCTTTTTCTATTCTCTCTTAAACAGCTGTTTTCACAAATTTCATATGATCTGCTTGTTCCACTTGTTGAAGGCATATTTACATTGCAATAATTATTTACTGATTTATCCATGCAAACTTTGTGTCTTTGACAATTCTGCTTTTCAATATTAGAAGTTTGGTCATTGTCAGTGGAATTTAATACAATATTACTGCAGCTAGGCGTTTCGGTGTTAAGAATGTTACTACAATGATTAGATTCACTGTTTAATGTTTGTGGCTGACTACATTCACTTACATTGTCCCTTGTATTAGATTGGAGAGCACTACTTTCTTCGTTTTTTATTCGAGATCCGTTTACGGGGACGAAACTAGACGCTGTTTGACTTGATGTAGATGTAAATACATTTTCAACTTCATCGCCTTGGTTTCGTTGCTTAGATGTAATAATATAGTCATTATCATCTTCTTGTTTAATGTGATTTCTCATGGATAAATCTTCGTTGGGAAAATCCATGTTAAAAATACCACAGTTGAAAAGTGATCGGCATTGTACACTTTAAGGTTAACAACAAACTGTGTTAATATTAAATTAAGAACCATACGCGTAACACTAATGTAATAATGTAGCAATTAGTAAATATAAATTTTAGAAAAGCAACATCTAAGTTATGTCTAGGTTTCAACTAACTGGAAATATTGATATAAAACAATTAATAACAAAACCCTTTATCTAATTCAACAGTTCTATTGACAATTCGAAACTTCACACTTTATGAACTTCATGTCCATCAAGTATAAACTCAACAAATACAAACAGATAAAAAAGTGGTTAATTCCAAAAGTACCTATTATTTCTTTTTTATAGATATAGCTTTTACCCACTTATCTAACAAAAAATAGCTAATAGATTTTTTATTTATTAGTTAGCTAAGAAGTTAAGTAAGAAGCTAAGTAGTTAGTTAAGAAGAGTAAATTTAAAAAGAATGATATTTTGTTTCTTTAGTAGTTTATATATTTAACACTCATAAAGTATACATAGTGATAAATATGTTCATCTCAAAATTAATAAACTATTTGAGCTTTAATTAATAAACTATTTGATTATAATAAGCTGTTGAAAAAATATTGACATGATATATGTATTCAAACGATTATGAACCGAAATACAAATTTGATATCTGGAAGCTTGTGTCGAGCTAATCTGAATCTTTTAATAATACATAAACATAACTTTCCTAGTAACGAGATGATTTTTTAATTTATTTTTCAGTCTCATTACGTCGAAATAAATTATAAATAAATGTTGACGCCTATTTTTAATATATTGTAGCTACGTACTACTATTAAATAAAGAGAGATTAATTTTTCCTTATTGTTAATTTTACCTTATAAATGTATATATACTCCTTTGCAAAACATACAAGCCACACTGACTACATTTAGTGAAGATCCCATTTACATGGATGATGCCCCATCGTTCTGGCGATGTAGATCTTTATATAATTTGTTGTTTGAACTAGCCAGCGCAGAGCCCTGATCTTAACCCTATTGAGCACGTCTGAAACCTCCTAAAAAGGTGAGTACGATCTGTCTAACCACCTGCACAAAACATCAGGGAGCTTAAACG
The DNA here is from genome assembly GCA_031353405.1 of Baronia brevicornis. Taxonomy (NCBI): domain Eukaryota; kingdom Metazoa; phylum Arthropoda; class Insecta; order Lepidoptera; family Papilionidae; genus Baronia; species Baronia brevicornis. The sequence goes on along the minus strand of JASFAT010000745.1, from coordinate 23,090 downwards.
TGCGATTTCGGCTGAGCGGGAACATTTCCCATAGGACACCATCAAAAACCTAGTGGAAAGCATGCGAAGACGATTACATGCCGTAATTTCTGCAAGAGCAGGTCATACTCGTTATTAATTAGTCGTCTTTATCTATTAAAGTATCAGAAAAATAATCGTGGCCTTAATATCACTATACCCATAAAAATATCCATTTTCACACACAATTCTGTTTACATTGACTAAAACACCGATAGGATTTAAGCGTTAAAAAAAATCTAAAAAAGAAATTTTCTAATCATCTAAGACATACTAAAATATTAATATTATCCAAAGAAAAGCCAGGTGTCCGTTTTTTTGCATAGGAATATATAAATGTTTTGCTTCTCAAAATGTAATTCTTTTTTATTTCATTCATCGTCTGTGACTTATTTGGAATTATAATTGTCGTAAGACCTGTTTTATATCTGTATTATTGCTTATGTGTCTATATATTAAAACTGATGAAAAAAAATCAAAAATAACATAACATATCAAAATTAATTCATAATTCAAGGAATGACCTTGTTATAAGCTTTAAGCTTGTAAGTAGTAGGGTAGTTTCATAGTTAAAGTTACGTCGATCACAAAAAATTGATCACTAATACGTTATGTAGTAGAAAGCGATTGACCTGCGTCATTAAAATTGACTGATAGAAGCATGCAACATTCATGACATATACACTCTACTTTTCCCACCAATTTACATCAGTGACGTTGTGTTTTTAATTTTCATAGTTTTATGTTATTATCAGTTATGGTAGGGGTACGTAAAAATTCAAAACTCCATGTTCTTTGTATTTTTTTTATTTATATATCGACGCCTATCCCCCGAAGGGGTTAGCAGAAACCACAAAATTCCATCCACTACCGTTCATCGCAGCGAAGCGGCTCTCCATTGGTCGCTTCTCGCCCTCGTGAGAATCAGGACGTGACGGGTGGCGAACCACGTCGCCGTCATTTTCAATAAATTAGATATATTAACTTCGTCTTAGTGAATCCCACGAGCCGCACAGGAGGATGGAGGTCAGCCCTAGCAGAGTGCTGCATGCTGATCCCAAGACGGTCGGCACGCTTGCGACTAAGCTCGCCCTTAGCCACGCATCCATTGGCACGGCTGACCGTGGATTGGCGGAGAGGAAGGGAAAAGTTAGAGATGAAAGGAAAGGGCAGGAAAGGAAATGCGGATTGGTGGGGTTACCAGACTCGAAATAAATATTTATAAATCCATACATATAGTTATTCCGTTGCGGGAATCGAACCCGCGACCATTGACTTCGCGGGTGGAGGGCTCCGCCACTGAGCCAATCGGTCGTCCAATGTTCGTTGTACTCCAATAAATTTACTTCCATAGTTCACCGTACCTGATGAAAAGCAATCAACGCCGAACATAGACATTCGCAGGGCCATAGGCTACAGGAGCGTGTTGCGTGGAAAGATATTTTTAGAAAAACGCACTATACTGAATCGCCACGCATGCAGATTTTCCTTGTCGCGAGTTGTACGGTAGTGGAATTTAGTGTCTGGAATTATTCCGAGCAATTCCTCGGAGCACTCCCCATTATAATATCTATAAAAGATGCTAAGAGATCTTATCTGTATCTCTCTGCAGTTCAAAAGAATCTAGCCGTTCTGTAAGATCTTCATCGGAAGTACAATACTAAATATTCATTTTCAAAACAAGTATAAGAACGTGTCAGGTAGCTATTGAACTAACGAAATGAATCGAAGATCAGAGCGTGTGATAATTTGCAAATTAAATGCATATAGACAACGGTCTTGCAACGAAGCAATTTCAGTGGTGAGAGATTAGTACGATCGTGTCATACATTTTCTTTCACGTCAACGCCGATGTACGACGTTGCTATCGATGAGTGCACGCTGGTTGAAAGACAAGCGACTAAAAGCGGTTTGTTCGATTGGTTTTGTTGTTTTATTCGATTCATTATAATTGGTTATCTTAAAAGATACAAAAGAGACAGAATGCTATTCTGTCTTCGTTGAGCAGCAAATCCATCTATCTTTATGCCTCTGGAAGCATTAAATTGGAAAGTATAACTCATCCATTAAGCCGACGTACCCGCACTACTGTTGTTGGAAGACCGTGTTATAGAGTATCAAAATATAAATAAATTTTAATAAGTAAATAAATTTTAAAATAAAATTAAATAAGTGGCGCTTTTGACGCCATATAGTGTTTAACTGTGGTGAAGTATTGTAAAAATATATAGTTCGATTAACACGTTTGAGTGGTGTGGTATGAAATAAATGTATGCCTTTACCTTTTAAGCTGACTTCAAAAGTCCAAACGTTTGGATAGAATGATTACCATTTTATTAAAATTTAACGCGATAAGTTGATTAGTATATTTTCTGTTATTTGTTGATTATACTTGAAACTGCCATAATAGTTCAAGCTTATTGCCATCAAAGAAAAAGAAATACATTCATCGTCTATGGTTTACGTTTATGTCAAATTTCAGAAATTTTCACAATGATATACTGAAATAGCCAGTTGTGAGTGTCCAAAAATTGCGTCTTAAATTTCAAATTAATCAATATTCCATTACTGTTTCAAATAGCAGTTGTTAATATTTTCATTTATACTAAAAGTAAAATAAAGTGAATTATTTAAAATGGCATACGCCTACTTGTTTAAATACATCATCATTGGTGACACAGGTATTGATTTTATTATTTGTAATTTAATTCCGCAATATTTTTATTTTAATGTTTAATTTTACGTTCCTTTCCAACATATATCAGCTTTCCTAAACAAATTGTCTAATACGATGGAAGTTTTCGTCAAAGCTATTGTAAGGAAATTATTAAACCAATCTAGATGGGTTTTGTGTTCCGCCTACGCTCCTGCGTACATTGTTATAGTAGTAATACATATTTTGTTCTAGACTCATTGTAGAACTTATATAGGTGAACATGGTCAAGGATCTTCTTTTGTTTTTGTTCACTTCCTGTTTTGCTTTGTTTCTTCACATTTATTCTTTGTTAAAGGCAATAATTTTATAAACATTTCGTAGAAACATTTTCTTATGAATCCATGTTATTTTGGTAGGTGTGGGCAAATCCTGTTTGTTGCTGCAGTTTACGGATAAGAGATTCCAACCAGTTCATGATCTCACCATTGGTGTAGAATTTGGTGCTCGTATGATAACCATTGATGGTAAACAAATAAAGTTACAAATCTGGGATACTGCAGGTCAGGAAGCTTTCAGGTAATATAATATGGAACTTTATACAATTTTTTTATAAGCTCTTAATAATCATAATGTGTATTATGATTATTTTTGATCCAAATTTGTTAGTACCAAGAAATTAAAACTATATTAGTATGATATGACTGTATTATTTTTTTTAAATATTATACAGACATGTTAGGTTTCATAGTAGGATACTTCTTACCTGTCATACTAGAAAAACCAATTAATTGTGCAAAAAAACAAAACTAAATAATGACTGGGAGAATTACTAACATCACCCTTCAGGATTATATAGTGTTTATTTGTTTTTAGATGAGAAGGAAATACTAAAAATACTCGGTTACATTCAATCTTGTTAATATTGGCAAGTCATTAGATAAAGTATTGTACTGTATTCATAACAAATAAAAAAGATAAGGATTCAATGACCTATATATTTAAGTTTGTATTGTTTCCATAATTACATTATGTAGTATAGATAGAAAAGATGTGCTTGATATGATAAACTCATAATACAAAACTTTATAATATATTTAATAATTAAGAAAATTTAGTGGTGCCTTTTTTAAATGGAAGAAATATGAATAAATGGAAGAAATATACTTAACCTCTGTCTCAATTTGGTGTCATTATTAGTTGGTATAAATTTTTTAAAAAGTTATTTCAGATGAAGTAAAATAAAAACATCTTTCTTTCATGCAGTTAATAAACATTGATTAAATAAAAATATTAAAATTTTATTAATTATTCAGTGTTTTAAAAGTTGTTTAAGTCTTAAGTTATTTATATGAGATATTTATTATTGTGATGAGAAAAATATTTTTCTTTTGTGCTGAAATTTTATTACGAACCCAAATCAAAAACTAAGCTTATTTAAAACTAAAACATTTACAGGTCAATAACCCGATCATACTACAGAGGTGCAGCTGGTGCTCTACTTGTGTATGACATTACTCGAAGGGATACATTTAATCATCTGACAACATGGCTCGAAGATGCTCGACAACACTCTAATTCTAATATGGTTATCATGTTAATTGGGAATAAGAGGTATGGATATCATTAATTTTTATACAAATAGCACAGTGGCAAAGTGATACTTATTTGCATTTATTCTGTACACATCCTATGTGTATATATTTGCAGACTGTTCTTCTTCGTAGGATGTTTTTCTTTGTTTGGGTTTATAATCATTAGTAAAATAAAAGCCACACACTAGGAAATCCTAGTGTGTGGTTTTTATTTTTTATTGACACATTAATTGAAAAAATCCTCTTAAAACCATTGTAATTACCATATCAGTTGTCTACTATTTCTCACTTACCTGTGACAATTTAGGGCTTGATTTATGTAAGGGTAGTTACAGTACTCAAAAGTATTTGGCCACCTGCACTTTTATTGAAATTACAAACAACACATCTTTAAAAATAATTTTATTAGGTTTCATTGTTTGTATCTCATCGCAAAATAGTTATTTACAGTAAAAAGCCAAACAGCTTATTGTTATTTGCCCATGTTTGAAGTTAATCTTTGAGGTGGTAGTTTTGTTTTAACAAATTGGGCCCGGCGCTGGTTCCTGGGGACCAACAGTGAATTTTCCATGTGGCCGGCGTTGGTTCGTGGGACCGACAGTTTTAAGTTAAAAAATAAATATAGTCTCAAAGACATGTGATCAAATGTTGTTTTAATGAAATTTATTGAAATATTCTAAACATAAACGCGGCTTATCTTTACACATATTACAATACGTAACAACTTTTTTGGTAATATTTGTAGCTTCCTTTCATCCAAATAGTTTTGAATTGTTATCATAACACTTCGAACAATACCTTCAGACTTTATGTATGTCTTCTTCCCTTTTTAATGAATAATTTTTTCGGACGACCGATTGGCACAGTGGCGGGACCCTCCGTCCGCGGGGTCAATGGTCGCGAGTTCGATCCCCGCATCGGATTAAATATATGTATGGATTTATAAATATTTATTCCGAGTCTGGTAACCTCCCCCAATCCGCATTTCTTTCCTGCCCTTTCCTTTCTTCTCTATCCTTTCCCTTTCTCTCCGCCAATTCACGGTCTGCCGTGCCAATGGATGCGTGGCTAAAGGCGAGCTTAGTCGCAAGCGTGACGACCGTCCCGGGATCGGGGTCCCCTGGGTACTATTGTGCCTTACCTCAGTTATGCAGGGCTCTGCTGGGGCTGACCTCCATCCTTCCTTGCGGCTCGTGGGATTCATTAAGACGAATTTAATTATACCTAATTTCTTGAAAATGACGGCGACGTGGCGGGGGATAAGCGTGAATATATAAATAAATAAATAAAAATTTTTCACGTTGTATTGGAGTTTCCTCATCTAGCCGCCGTGTGTGTTCATCCATCAATTGTCTGCGAAATGCAATGCGTGACTGATAATTTTTGATATTTATAAATTCGGCACCGGTCTCAACGTGTTAATTGAGTTATTCCGAAATAAACACTAAAACAGAATAACTACTAGAAATGTTATTACGTTGGTTGTCTGATGTCATTTGATCAGAAAACACCCTCTTCGTGCCTAAATATTTAAAGTCTAATAATATTTCTTTGTTCTTTTACTTCTGAGTTTTGTTTTTTGAAGAAAATGGGTAATACTAACGAACATTCCCAAGAGATCAGAGCCATAATAATCGGCCTTTATAAATCCGGTAAAGGTAATCATGAGATTTTAAGACTGCAGAACATACCACAAAAAACTATTGACTACATTGTTTAGAAATTTGAATCTGAAGGAACAATTTGCACTAATGTCACCCAAACAGACCGAGAGCCACAACTTCGAACTAAGATTTGAATATAGTTATTATAAGCAAATGAGATAGGAATTATAAGGAAATAGATATATTATAAGCAAAGCAGCATAATTCAATATGGGGTGTGTTAAACTAGTGAATCTACAGTCAAAACAAGACTTCTTGATGCATGACTTAAGGGATGCATAGCAGTCTCATAATCACTTGGTTTTTGCATTGCGATTGCAAAAAGCAATCGAGATTTCATTGGGCTAGAGAACACAAGAATTGGACAATAGCAGATTGGGAAGCAGTCGAACAAAAGGATGAATGAGGCTTGTACTGTTGCTTCAGTTAAACATGTTCTGTTCATTCATGGGTCTGTGAAAGTTTAGAGTTGTTTTGGTGTATCCGGAGTTGGAAATCTCGTGCGAATTCAATTAATTTTAAAAAAAGACAGTTACACAAACATATTTGAAAATAGTGCAGTGACTTCAGGAATCCATTCAAATAGTCCTGAGTTTATATTTCAACAGGATCAAATGATCCTAAACACATGTCAAGACTATGCATGGACTTCATAAAAGGAAAAGAAGAATAAAATTTATTGAAATTCATGATATAGTCTCTGCAGTCCCCAGACTTAAACCCAATAGAAATAATTTGGCATCAGGTGGATAGACAAGTGCAAAAATGTTGTTTTACAACTCAGGAAGACTTGTGGAGAAAACTGCACGATGAATGGCAGAAGATAACCAATACAACATTGGAAAATCCTTTACTGACCTTACAGCCATCTGAGGCCGCCATTAAAAAATTTAATGCCTAAAATATTGTTAATTAATAGTTCAAATGATTATAAAGTAGTGAATCTACAGTCGAACTCATTCAAACTTTTACAAATTGTATTTTAGTGGGTTGCCAAATACTTTTGAGCAGATAGTGTATGTCACTTTCTTGTGGTTAAACTTGTAAACTAGTGATGTTTATAGTAGAGGCAAGCATTGTAAGTTGGTCCACTTAATCCAATCTTTGTCGCTTAAGTGACATAGTTAAAAATATTTTTCAAATATATTGCATTTCTTAGATTTATTTGCTGACATCATAATTAGGTAATGAAAATAGTCATTCAAGCAAGCAAATCTATCACTTTTTGCAAACAGAATATTTTTTGTACTTGTGTCTCTTTTTCAAGAAAGTCATACAGTAACAACATTTTAGCTCCTTTCAGTTACATCAGCTGATTTATGCAACTTAATATCTATGTTTAAAGAATTACTGTTTATAAGTGTAATGGTGTACAGCTTCTTTTTCTGTGTTTCTGATTTGTTAGTTTAATTCTGTTATATCCTAGTGAACCAGCAAAACTTTGTTAAGAGGCGAGACAAGTGATAATAAAAATTAAAAATTGTAGTGATCTTGAGTCCCGGCGTGAAGTGAAGAAGGAAGAGGGGGAGGCATTTGCACGTGAACATGGTTTAGTATTCATGGAGACATCTGCAAAGACTGCTGCCAATGTTGAGGAGGCGTTTATTAATACTGCAAAAGAGATATATGAGAAAATTCAAGAGGGTGTATTTGACATTAACAATGAGGTAATGTTTTATACTTAAACTAGCGAAATCATGAGATTTCGGTAAGAACTTATTGTATATAATAATTGGAGAAGTATATGTCAATGTTTTTTTAATATGATACATGGTTTTATACAATATTTTTCATACCCACAAACAATGACCACATTGCTTGTAGTAATTGTTGCGTCTTGTGCTTCGTGTAGAAAAAATTTAAAATGGCGGAAAACAAGATCATTTATGGGTCGATTGCGCTGAAATTTGGGAGAAGCCCGAAACGCACGCGTAGCTAGTATTTTGTATGAAAGTATATTAAAGGAGCGACGCGCCTTCAGCCTACATATTTACTACGTTGCCCGTGCATTAGAGCACTTTATTGATGCAGTAATAGTTCATTTGGTTACGGGATCTGTTCGTCGTGAGTTCGTATCTTCCATTGGACTATTGATGTGAACCATTTCTTAATGCAAGTATTTTTAGCTTAGTTGGAGTAGTAAGCAAGAATTCTAATATAGTAGAACCTTGGTTATCCGAATCAATTGAGACCGAGGCTAGATCGGATAATCAAAAGCCCGGATAATCGAAACGTGGGTTTTTTGGGACTCGCGCCAACTTTCGGATAATTGAGCTAATATTTGACGGTCCGGATGGTAGAGGTTTGGATAATCGAGATTCTACTATAATATGAAAAACTTCTACTCTAGTCTTCTATAAAAAAATACTACTTTCTTTAGTATGTGGACAGTCAGAATTTTTACATATAGTGTAGTACTGTAGTTTACATTGTGGAAGGTTGGTGTTGTTGATAGTGGTTGGGCCACTTCTTCCAGTAAAACACTCATTATTATTTTTCGAATTTTGATTGCTTGTCCTGGATATAAGCTTAGTAAAAATTCGGACTGTTCACATAGTGATGGATTTGTGCAAAGTGACACTGATTGCAATGTGACCTGACTCCATTAATCATACTTTATTTAAGTTTATGTATGTGTCTTGCTCATTTGGCAGGCGAACGGCATTAAGATCGGTCCACAACATTCGACGGTGGGTGGAGCAAGCGCGGGTGGAGCGGGCGCGGGTGGTGCAGCAGGGGGAGGGTGTTGTTAGGTTCTGTACTGCACACACTGAAGTGGACGGAAACCCTTTATAGGACTAGTGAGGTAATAATATCATTGATAATAAAGATAAATCATACCAATAAATATAAAGTACAAGTCACGCACCCTATTAAATATAACATTAAAGTTAATATATATTTGACGACCGATTGGCTCAGTGGCGGGGCCTTCCGCCCGCGGAGTCAATGGTCGCGGGTTCGATCCTGGCATCGGAACAAATATTTATGATTTATAAATATTTATTCCGAGTCTGGTAACCCCCCCAATCCGCATTTCCTTTCATTTCATTGTATATATATATATATATATATATATATATACATATATATATATATACATATATATATATATACATACATATACATATACATATACATATATACAGCAAAGCCTATACCACCTAGCCCGATCTTCGGCTACACGCATCCAGTCTGCCAGCCGCCTTGCGCAGATCGTCGCTCCATCTAGCAGGGGGGCGTCCCACACTACGTTTGCGGAGTCGCGGTTTTGTTTATTTACTCTCTTTGTTTGTTTCGTTGCATTTATTCAACGACATGGATTCAACTTTGGCTTTCAACTTTAAAATGATTAGTGCGATTGTGGCCGAACTTTCGTCTTCGGGATCTGAAATTACAATTATTATATTATATATTCTGGGTTTTTAAACAAAATAATTTTGTTTTCATCAGGCGGAGTGCAGTTGTGTGCAACGAACAATGGTATGAAACTTACTGCGCGTTGGATACATATATATGTATATATTTATACATACATACATATATATTATAATATATACATATATATTTATACATATATATGTATGTATATTGAAGTTAACTTATTTGTGACAGAACATTTCTTTTTAATCAATGTTATAATTTTACATGACATTTCATTCTCAATCTTATCAATAAATACGATAGGAAAAATAGTTTTGACTATGAAAAAAATTAACATTATTGACGTTTTGGAAATTGATAGCCCAGTATGGCATTGTATAAAAACAGGTATCTCTTTCGTTTGCATTAGTAGTAATAAAGTATACTTCTATATGTATCTAGTACAAGTATATAAAATTATTTCATAAGTTTCAATATATGGACAGTCAAAAGTTTTACTTAGCTAAGATCCGCGACAAGATGTCCATATAGTGATGGATTTCCGCAAAGTAACGCCTGACTCCATTAATAATAAGTTTCAATACATATTGTGTACTAATCATAGAAAACTTATTATAAAAATATTATATCTATACAATTAATTAAATGAAAAATCATTCTGTTATAATTTGTTTGGAACATGATTTACGTACTTCAGTGTATATCATTGTTTGAGTGTTCATTTATGATGCTTGATATAAAAGATTAGGTAAAACAATGGTTATTGTATATGTTAAAATCTATAAGTCTTAAATTAATCGAGAGATTAACACCGTCATGTTTTAAGTTTTTAACACTACTTTAAAACACACATACAAATCAAGACAATCTAAGAAAATTATAATGCAAGCAGGGAAACAAGATAACTGTTAAAACAATATTAAAAATCTTTATTTTTAAGTTATTTTGTTGGTGGGCTTGTTAATATCATCACGTATGTTAAAACTACTCGAACAAATAATTAAAAAAAGCAGATTAATGCTAGAGTGTAAATATACCCAAGACAGACAGGGATATTAAGTATAATTAGTATAATGTAGTAAATGCCAACGTTTGGGTAGCTGCTTCTATTATAGTAAAAAAAAAAATAAGTTTTGCTCCTCAATTTGCCTGTCAAGCGTAAAGATTACGAACACCCCTCATTTAAGAAGTGTATAACATTGTTATGGCTGTATTGAATATATATATATAGAAAAAGAAATTATTTTCATGTATTATTATCAAATGTTGTAGTGTGAAATGACACATTTTTTTTTGTTTTCCTATATTGTCTTGATCCAAGTGTGCTGTTATTGTGATATTCCAAAAAGGGAATTTATTTCTGTTTATATTATATATGTATATTAGAAGTTCTATTCTAAGTATTATTTTAAAATAGTTTCGCCTCCGCGTTGAAATACATTTATTTACAAACTTGTTTTTATTTTAAATCTGTAATAGATATAAGTTTGAATTACAATTATTCAAGTTTGCAATTGAAATTCGAGATAATTTATTTTTTGGTAACTAATTTTTTTATCAAAATGCAATAACAAATATGTATGGAAAGTTTCCTATATCTTTATTCATATAAATACAAATAGCATAAAAGGACTGCTTTGACCACGTGTTATGTGTATAGAGGGACAGTTGAATATAACAGACAATATTGTTATGATTCTTAAACATGTGTAGGACAATTATTGAATTCAATAAATGGCCATAAACTAAAGTTCAATATTCAAAGTAACACCTTACAAATGAGTCGCCCAGTGGAAGAGTGGCCCAACCCACAAAAATGTCAGTAACGAGTTAATGTTACCAAACCCACTTTTTTTAATAACGTCATAGTTAAAATTTAACGCCATCTATTAAAATACATTTAAGCTAAGATAGGCCATTATGAATTTTAAGAAAATAAATAAACTTGCTTATTTGATTAGGCCATTCTTCCACTGAGCGACTCAAATAAGAAAACAGAAAACTGTAAATACAATACTTATGCATTGATATAACAATAAACACGATATAACATGATAGCTATGGAGATTGAACATAATAAAACACGTTTTTATATATTCTAATCACATTATGTCTAAATATTTTATTTCAACATTATATTTACCATATCTAGCCACTTACAAATTGTAAAGTAATTTTTAGCTCTGGTAATTATTTTTTATCATAAATATGTAGAATAAAATATCCGAATGTAGATTAGGCTGTCAAGTGTTAATTTATATATAATTATAAATGTCAGGTGTCTGAATGTAAACAATTTTATGGGTTTAGGTTTGCTGCCTCATATTTTTAGCCCTTGCCTATTTTGAATGATGACCATCACATTTATTGTTTGTTGTATAGAGTATTTTTGTTCTTAAAACTGCGTTACAATTATAGAAAACTTTAGAATTTGGTAAAGAATGTTTGTTTACCAAATTTTAAACACAATTATAGTAATACGTTATATCTCATAAACTTTGTATATATCGACGCTTGAAAAGTGAAAGAGCATTAGCGGCATTGAAATGTTTATAGAAAAGCCAAATAAGAACAAAAATACATAAAAATAATACTTTTATTAAATATTTTAATGATTGCTTGCGCAATTTATCCTTAAAAATGTATAATACCTAACATTATTTCATATAGTTCATTCCTTTCAAGTGTCGATATAGATTATTTGATTTGACACCTGTCAACTATCCATATATATAATCCATACGACTGCAGTCTTTAAAGGAAAGGCCTAGGAGAGAGTCCAGCACAAGGATTATTTTTGAATACTTATTGTAATCCAAATGGAATGCTTGCAATTACACGAAGACAGAAAACAATAGTTTTAAATTAATTTTAACGCATTGTAATAATGTAGTAAAATATTTTTAAGGTTATATTATGCAAAAACACATTTGTAAGGCGTAATTCGTAAAAATAAATGTTGAAAAATAAATTGAGTAATTTTATTTATAAATGTTTTTAATACTTATCGTAGGTCCCTAGCAAAGAAAACTTGGCGATAAGAACTTTTGTCTGTAGTATATAAAGACCGGCCTGAAATATCCGGGCCCGGTAATTTCATATTACCGAATTCGTAGTAATGTAAAAGGTAGTAACCTGAAGTATTATAGTACGACCAATTTTGATGCAAACAGTGAATGAATGTTTGTGATTCAATAAAATCAAAAGGGGACATCTACATTCCGCCTAATGCTTTTTTGGGTCAGTGCGGAGGGCGACCGCCCCTCGGTTTTGGGTGCCCTGTTCCGAGCGACGGGGTTCTGGTCCTTTAGGATCGCTTTTAAATCCCTGCGTGGTGTAAGGTGTCTCCGATTTATTGAATTGTCTGCGCTCAATCGGCGGCGGCGGCGCAGGGAATACGTGTTGAAGCTCATCGCGAAGACCTATGAAAATCTTTATTGTCTTAGTTTGGATTGATAATAACTTCCGAGGGCTCTGCTCAGTTTTCTGTAGTTTCAATATGATGATAAGTCTGGAATTAAATAAATGTATTCTTGCTTATTTTTACTCTTGAGTGTGCGAGTAGCTACAGTAGCTTTGTTGCGTTTCTTTTATGGAGCCAGATCGTCCCGTGACCGTCACATCTGCCATGATTCTCTTCCTTTGTGATTCACTTCTTAAATATCGTATCTACAGTGCCCTTGGTGTTTCAGATTACCATAAACAGTGACTATTAGGCGACGCGTTATATAGCGGGGTTAACGGGATTGAGGTTGTTTATACACATATAAGTCAATGGAGTAACTTTGTTTCTATGTACTAATTTTCACCCTAATCGGCCATTAGCTTTTTAGTTATCAATGAACAAACAAGTAAATCAGGAAGAAACTAGCCATAATGGGGAAAAATTAATATTACGCCACTATAACGTTTCTCATCAAACAAGGACAAAATATTTTACAAGCGATGTTAGCTGTTTATAGGGACTCTGCTCTTAGCAAAATATCCTATGATTTATTGGAACAACCTTTTTAAACAGGGTAGGAAGTCAATTGAATGACCCTCGGATCCTGATGGCCAATTGAGACCACCGCGCCAGAAATCATTGAAAAAGTGAACAAACTTGCAGTATTGGTTGGAATAACGGAAATAATTTAAAACATCCTAAATCAATATGCCATGAGTAAAGTTTAGGTTCATAATTACGAACCCTAGTCAAATTAAGCGTGTCAATCAGCCGGAAATATCATGGTAACCATCTTTTGGGATACTAAAAGCGTCCTTTTGATCGATTATAAGAAATGAAGCGTTTCAATAATGGGTGATTACTACGATTCTTTACTAGATTGATTAGTAGAAACTAGTTTAGAAAAAATAAGAGAGAAAACTGACTAAAGGTGTTCCTTTTGCACAACAACGCGCCATTAACCGATGTAGTTTTGAAAAACAGTTTAATGTTTCATTTCTTTCTTATTCCCCGTCATTTCTAACCTCTCGTAGGTGTCATAAACAGAATTGAAATAGCTAGTATAATATTAGTAACATACAAGTAAAATGTTTTGCAATAATGTTGGGTGTTAATAATATTCTACATTTTATTGTCGTGAGGTATCGATCGATATTTCTGTTACAGAACTTAGTATATCAAATAACTTTAAATAGAAATTAGTACCAGGCGATGCGTTTTTGGGCAATTCACGAATTTTTTTCACAATAACCTCGCAACAGGCCTGTCTCTCTTTAATATAAAGTTGTGGCAACTGTAGTTGGGTGTACAATTCACGGATTTTCTGTACGCATGTTGGATCCCAGCTCCCGTAGTTCTTTTCAAAAATTTCACGTTGCTCAGCATTACAACGCTCCAGTACCGCTATTGCTGCCCAAGAGCATTTTCCCTTTTGAATGTCCGTGCTACTCTTACCACTCGCCGATCCGTCACCGTAGAAGAAGTCCATCATATCGTTCTGAATACAAATTACATATTAAAGACTGAAAAACACTATCCCTATATCTCAGGATAAAGCGAATTACTGACTTAAAATCTCTTTCTATCGTACCAGTACTGTTTAGGATAGTATAGTGAAATATATAAACGATTCAGCTCATAGATTACTTTTGTTTTAAATAAAAAAAAAATATTTAATCTTCATGATATTATTTCTCGATTAGATCTCGATTTATCTTCATTGAATGAATACATCACCATCGCTGCGCAGTATTTGTAATATATACCACACACACACACACACACACACACACACGATTAACAATAAGGCATGATGGTGCGACGAACATAAATTATTGTATTAAAAATAACAAGAAGTTAGTTCTGGTTGCCTGATAACCATCTTACAACAAACCCGTGAAAAGTTTTGGATTTGGAATTAACTTTTTTTCATACCCAGACAGACTCTTTATTTCGTGCCAGTAACATAGTTTGGCTACTAAAACCACTTTAGAACTAAATTATTACCAATGATGTAGACAAATCAAAACTGTATATATATATATATATATATATATATATATATATATGTATATGTATATGTATATATATATATATATATATATATATATATATATATATATATATATATATATATATATATATATATATATATATATATATATATATATATATATATATATATATATATATATATATATCATCGGTAAAATAAACAAAAACTTACATAAATGTTCCATAACATGACAATGTCTTGAGATATATTACATAAGTATTGTAAAGATTCTTCACTCTCCAGTTTTGCTAAAATAAATGCAAAGTGTATGGGTGATTGAAAAGCGTAAACATATTTCAGTTTATGCATCTCACTATAAAATTTCCTTGTAAAATTGACGTAGTTCTTTGAATTTGATACCACTGCATCCATATGCTGTCCAATTGATGTCAAAAGATACAACTGTAAAGAGTACAATTTTTATTGAAAGCTTTTTGTGATTATAAGGTATATATATATATATATATATATATATATATATATATATATATATATACTATAGGTATATATATATATATATATAGGTATATATGTATATGTATACTGATGTTCTTAAGGTAGAAATCTATACATTTTAATTTTCAAAAATTTTATAAATAGTTTGTTTATATTCAAAATTCACCCGCAAAAATATGTCAACGTTGTATTCATCGGCTCGGTCATAAGACCTAAAGTTAAGGGATCAATTACCCCTTTAAAGTGAAGGGATCACTGTTCTCTATAATTTAAAGAGGTCATTTATCCTTTTAAACTAGCAGCATGGTACGGTTCATCGATACGTGTCCAAGTGACACAGATTGTCCACACGTTTATAATTGTATGGTGCAATATAACTAATTTTTTATGGAAAAAAAAATGATGTACCGTAGGATTGTTTGTCTTGATAGTTGTAAATAAAAGTCCGCGACTTTTTATATGGAATCCACTATGACCAAAATTGTCAACCATAAATTAAGTAAAAAAAAATATATTTATTTAAAATGATCTGTCACGGAACTTAATGTGGCAGACCAAATTCCACGCGAGCGAAGCCGCGAGCAAAAGCTAGTATAATATAATTGATACGCACCTCATTACTAAGATTAATAAGTTTTGTGGATAAAGGTTCTGGAAATGATTGTTGCATTATATTATGAACAAAACATTTTTGAATTATAACGTCGTTCATGGCAAGTGAGCCCACGTCAGGCAGTAAGTGCCAACATGTTTGACCGCTTCTAGTTTTGCTGCCATCTTCAATATCGTCGATTATGAAAAGTAGTGAGGCTCCCTGTGAATATGAAATAAAGTTATGTATTTTATAATATTTTTTTCTTAATTTGTGTTTATAAGAGCCGTTGAACCAATGGCTCGGTGGCAGTTTTTGGATGCAAGATCGAAGATTCGATGCATGCATCGGGATATAAATATTTAATACTCGTAAATAATTCTGTCTGTAATTAATAATATAACATCATCGTAAATAGTATACAAAAAATTATTCATCTATTTTAATAAAAATCGAGACGTGGAACCACTTTACACAATACCTATACATAGTGCTGGTTTGTAGGAAAATAAATAATAAACTACACCCTAGTTTAGTCTCAAAAAATTAAAAAAAATTTTCTCCTTTTTTCCTTTTTTTTCAGTTTGTAGATTTTGTTCATCCATGAACTAATTTTTAAGGCTGGTTCTCCACCGGTATTATTTTATATATACCATTTTTTTAAGTTTTTATACTGATCATATATAATCACCTTCTGGGCAAGGGTGTCCCCATTTCTGGAGGAACCAACATTAACTTATCACATTTGCCCATGGTGGGTTAGCTGGGCTCTTTCAGAATTAATACCTATATGTATGTATTTATCGCGATGGGAAAATTAAACCTGCAATCGTTAACTCTGAAAGCCATACTTCGCTACTGAGCTAAATAGGTTGTCGAGTTAGATTTTAAAAACAATTGCGTAACATAATTTAAATCTATATCATATTGTTGGTAAAAACTAAATAAAGGATAAAGATAGAATTAAAACAGTCCCTGAACTAGTAGTTTTCTAGTAAAAACTGCTAAATTGGAGACTGTTTTCAATTTTCCATTTAAAGAAATATTTTATCTAATAATCACACCTCAAACATGTCAAGTAATCAATTAATTTATATATTCTTATTATAAGTAAATGATCAAAGTAATACTATTTCCATGGCGCAGGCCAATGTATAAGCTTGATGTCTTATTTCCTCATTAATTCTTTTTGGATCCTCTAGCATTTCGTAAGCCAGTAACATCAGTTCTCCTTGCAGTGGCCTCTGTTTCAGAGTGTAATATTCAGAGAGCTGAAATATAATGTTTAGTACAATTGCTTTTTTTTTAAATTTTTTTTATTCTTTTTATATATTCACGCCGATCCCCCGCAGGGGTTGGCAGAGACCACAGAGCTCAATCCGCTACCATTCATCGCAGCGAAACGGCTCGCCATTGGTCGCTTTTCGCCCTCGTGAGAATCAGGACGTGACGAGTGGCGAACCACGTCGACGTCATTTTCGACAAATTAGGTATATTAAATTCGTCTTAGTGAATCCCACGAGCCGCAAGGGAGGATGGAGGTCAGCTCCAGCAGAGCCCTGCATGCTGAGGTAAGGCACCATAGTACCCGGGGGAGCTCGATCCCGGGACGATCAGCACGCTTGCGACTAGGCTCGCCCCGAGCCACGCATCCATTGGCACGGCATACCATGGATTGGCGGAGAGGAAGGGAAAGGATAGAGAAGAAAGGAAGGGACAGGAAAGGAAATGCGGATTGGGGGGGTTACCAGACTCGGAATAAACATTTATAAATCCATATAAATATTTATTCCGATGCGGAAATCGAACCTGCGACCATTGACTCCGTGGCGGAGGGCCCTGCCACTGAGCCAATCGGTCGTTTTTTTTCATTGGTATTAATTTCTAATTTACAAATGAATAAACTTGTGAGATCGTGGGTAGGAAAAAATGAATTATAAATAAAGGGATGAAAACTAAAAGTCTATTGAAGTCATCTATTTTAGTAATATTTTTTCCTAAATGTACACTGAACTGGCAGTGGGTAGATCACGTTTGTCGGAGAGCCGATAAACATTGAAGTTTACGAGTAATGTGGAGATCGCGTCACTTACCCCGATCTTTGGCTTCACGCATCCAGTTTCTGCCAAGCACCCTGTGTGATCTGCGGACCATTTAGCCGGTGATGTCCCATAATGTGTTTGCCATGACGCTGTTTAATTTATAACAATAATAGATGAAAGTTATAAGCACCGGGTAGACTATATACACCTGATTTACATACAATGATGCACAGGTTCTTAACGTTAGGATACTTTATCTTGTGGGAACTGCAGTGGCGGTTCCCCAATGTTTCATTGTTTCAAGTAATTATGAGAACATGCCCACGAAACACAAAATTTCTTTTCTTCATCTAGTATTTTCACACGAGGTTTGCTAATATGATTATGAATCACATAGACTGATCCTTTGCCTGCCTTGTCTATTGTTATCTGAAGAATCGATATTCATTAATCTAAAAAATCCTTAAATCATTTTATTTTAAATGAGTACAAGAACAAGTTTTCAAAAACTCATTTAAATACTGTTTAAAGTCTATTTTGCAGCACAAATATTATTAGCTTACGGTTAATACAATTCTAGTAACATAAATGATTTTCTCGTTTTCTTAAAAAAATCTATCAATCTCTAATCTACTAATCTCTGTCAATAAGAAACTTTAAAGTAAAAGAGAAGAGAATAATACTAAAAGAGCTCGGTTATAATAGCGATTTGTATAAAAAAGAAATTATCATTCAATATAATATGTAGTTCTTACCTTTTTTATCCGATCTATTATTTCTGTGTTGTCTATATATTTGAAATTGATCAAAACATCATTCACAACGTTAGACAATATGGTTCTGTAATTGGCCATAAATTGTTTGTGTAGTGTAACTTCTTGAAAATTGTTGCTGAAAAAGTAAAATAAAAAGGTAAACCATGTCACGTCTACTAAACTTATTAACTTCTTTAAATGCGTTTATTTTGCACTTACGTGTAGGTATATACAATTTATAGATTAGTAATTTGTTAATGAACGAGCTAATTCGAGTAAAATAGTTTCTTTTTCCTGTGACATGGTGTCTACATTATAATATTAAGTGTTCCAGAACAATTACGTCATTGGCTTATTCAAAAGACTTATGCATCCAGGAAAGGTCGGCAACAAAAACAAATACACTCAACAAGCCTTAGTATCTAGCAACGCACTATTCACATCATTCAAGGTGGCATATAGTGACGAAATGTATAAAACCTTATACTATAGCAGAAAAAGGGAAGATACCTTTATTTAAATAATAAAACTATTAGTCAAAACTTTCATGACATAACTGATGTTTTAATTTTTGTGCCTGTCTACTGAGTATCATCATCATCAAGGCATTACAGCCGCGGGTGAGCCTTAGTCTGGTCCAGTACATTTTTTCAGTCGGATCTTCGTTTAGCTTTTTCCCTCCAGCCCCTCACACAGATTGCCTTTAAGTCGTCCTCGACTCCATCTAGCCATCTGAGCTTAGGCCTTCTACAGCTTCTACGACTATCTGGTGTGCCGTCGAATAGGCGTTTGGGTACTCTAGCCTCGTCCATCGGTATTACGTGCCCCGCTCAACGAAGGCGTTCAATTTTGATGACGTTCGGCTCATTGTACAGCTCATAAAGGTCGTGGTTGTAAAGTGTACGCCATCGCTCATTTTCCAACACAGGACCAAAGATACGCATAAAAATTTTCAAATTCTCTCAAAGGTACCGAGTATCAGTGTACCCTATTTGACTAGTTAGGGCGCTAACGCATAATTATAAACCTGTAAGTGCGTCGAGGACTGAAAATGTATGGGAAACCCTGTTCTAAATAATAACGTAGATACTGACGGTTTGTCTGGTCCACAAGCAAAAGAATGTCATCAAAAGTGATAATATTATGCAGCCCTTCTAACAAACAAACTAAAGATGCAATGGGTGGTTCACGTTAGTCTAAGTAGACGAATAGGTGTTGGGTTGAAGACTACGTGGTGGGGAGTCATCAGTGGATTGCCGCAAGCAAATAGTGAAGGCAATAAAGTGATTTCAGATAAAATTACAAAGAGCTTTCAATCCCCAGATTCTGTTAAATATATGTATAACCTTGTCTGATTGTGCCATACAATAAAATAAAATAAACATGCGTTATTAATGAAATTAAAATATTTTTAGTATCTAAATTAAATGATAAAAAATCAATCACTATAATTACAACCGTAAAATATCACTTTTCGGACATTCACATCCTTTACAATGGCCCCTCCATTATAAAGCATGTGAATGTCCGAATAGTGAAACTTTACTTTGTTGTCCTAGTACCTAGGTTTACCGATTAAATTGGAGATCGCAGATTGATTTTTATTTTCAAGTAGACGGTACAATTCATCAGTTATGGGAGAAAATACTAGTAGTATTTGCTAATCGCCTTGTACGACACCCACATGAAGTTATGAGATGGCAATTTTTTATGTTGGGATTATTATTGTAATTAAATTATTAAAAAAAAAATAAACTGACTGAATAATGGGTATTGAGTAAAATATCAATGGTAATTATAATGCTAAACGAATAAAACATTAAATAAATCAGCTTACCTATCAGCGTTATTTTCCGAAGCCTTTAAGTTACAATTATTTAATGCCATTTTCTGAATTAAATTTACGTCTGTTGCACAGCACACCGATGTGATTATTAAGTTTATTTCTCAGTGTATCGAAAATGAAGCTTAAACGTTTACAAAACATGTTTATGTATTAACCACTGATGAGGTATAATCCTTGGGCCTTGACCTCAATGTTCACACGATCAGTGTTTTTAAACTTACGTACAAACTGTATTTATTTGTGTGTGTATGTATATAAAATCCAATATTACAATAAAAACAAAAAAAACTTTGCTAATATCCTAATCTGTTTTTACGATGCAATAAATAAAGTACAGATTTACAAGACCGGGGCAAAACAGGATATTTAAGAGAAAAAACATCATATAAAGAAAAAACATCATATAATTATTTTTTATTCTACGAGTAACTGAAAAACTTTTACTTAGATGATTTATTATATAAAGTTATATTATAGTTATATTATTATTATATTATAGTTAGTTATAGTATCAATGATTCCAACATTGATAAATCAACTTTTTATATTATTAATGGAGTCAGGCGTTACTTTGCGGAAATCCATCACTATATGGACAGTCAAAAGTTTTACGTAGCTAAGATCCGCGACAAGCAAAACAATAACAGACAATTAATAATGTGTGTTTTTTCTGTTGGGTTAAGTGAATTTATTTGGAACTTAAACCAAAAACTTCCCGAAAGTCGGCCATCAATTCTCCACCCACCAACCACTATACACAACACCAAACACACATTATCACTTTTCCATCTTGTAAACGACACGTGTTTCGCCCCAACACGAGGCATCTTCAGGTATAGTAGACTCTACGGAAGACAATCGAAAAGTGACCTGCCATTACAACGGGCGCCATATATAAACAACCCCCACCCACAATGTAAGAAAACAACAGGTGGGCGGTACAGGTGTGTTAAAACTTACGTTACCACTTATTATTTGGTAAATATGACAATTTATTTTATTGCATTAAACGACTTTAAAACTTTTTTAAGGGAATATATTCAAAAGAGGGGAATTTACAATATTTATTTGTTAATGGAGTCAGGCGTTACTTTGCGAAAATCCATCACTATATGGACAGTCAAAAGTTTTACTTAACTAAGATCCGCCACAATCTTATCGCGGATCTTAGCTAAGTAAAACTTTTGACTTTTTGATATAATATTTATTTGATTATTTAGTATCTGGTACGAACTTTTCTTGTTCTTTAAAATCTCTAGTTGCTCCAATACACCTAGTCTCAAACCCTTTTTACACATGTGTAAAATATTTGGCGAATGATTGTCGGACAGAGAGTGCCCACAGGTTAGCAGATGGTTGGCAAAATGGGACTTATCGGGATGTTTGTTTCTAAATGCGGCTATATGTTCACTATAGCGAGTCTTAAAGCTACGGCCAGTTTGACCAATATAAACTCCGTTACATTCACCACAGATAAGTTTGTAGACACCTGATCTAAGCTGTCGGTCCACTTTATCTTTAACATTAAAAATGTTTTTTACTGCATTATCCGTTCTGAACGCCACTCGGATCCCTTTGTTATTTAGGGTTTTCGCAATTTTGTCCGAGATAGGACCTATATAAGTCAGACTAGCTACTTGTTTATTCTCGCTTAGACGAGGAACTGAATATAAAGAATTGAGTGTCAATTGTTTCTGTTTTTTATTAATTAGACTGCTTATCAAAGTTTTAGAGTAACCGTTAGATATTGCTATTTGATAAATGACATTTAACTCCTTTGTATAGTCTTCTTCTGACAAAGGAACATTGACTAGACGATTGATGAAGCAATGGAATGCCGCTAGCTTATGTTGCCAAGGGTGACACGACGAAGCCGGTATAACCACATCCGTATGTGTGGGCTTGCGATATATTTGAAAAGCGTGTTTATTTTCATTTCTCGAAATGGTTAGGTCTAAGAAGATCAAAGAGCAATTATGTTCCATTTTCTTGCATTTTCTTCAATTTAATTTTAGGATGGACTTCATTCAGTTTTTGGAGGAAAATATTAAATTGACGATTGGTGCCTGTCCAGCATATTAATATGTCATCAACATATCTAAAGTAGTAGAGTAATTTATTGTTGGAAACGATATGTGACTTTTCAAAATTATCCATAAAAATCTCTGCCATAAGTGGGCTTAAGGGAGATCCCATTGCTAGACCTTCTTTTTGTAAGAAGTATTGATTGTTAAATCTAAAATAATTTTGTTTCATGCAAATTGACGTTAAGTTTCTTAGGTTATCTATCTCCCCAGGATGTAAACGTCGTTTTTGCAGAATATCTGTCAATATGAGTAAACAATCTTTAACTGGTACGTTTGTGAAGAGATTTTCCACGTCCAGGGATAGAAGCTTGGCATTAAGGGGTAAATTAATATCTTTAATTTTGGAGATAAGTTCTAAGCTATTTTTGATTCCATATTTGGGGGAGAAGCTAGTTTTATCCTTAATTATAAAATTTAGTTTTTTGGCCAATAGGTATGCTGGGGCATCAGTATATGAAACGATAGGTCGAATGGGAATGTTATCTTTATGGATTTTT